>OX596272.1:6567652-7098770 GCA_951394255.1 Polyploca ridens
TGAGCGTTTCCGTGCTTCGGAAGGCACGTAAAGCGGTTGGTCCCGGTTATCACTTAATTGTGATAGTCGTTAAGCTAGTTGGATGCCTTCTAGGCGGCTTGAAAAGTTCCAACAGTAGGTTGACCACTAGCCTACCTCCACCGATCCGCAGTGGGCACGCGTGGTGGAGTATCTGCCCATTCCCTTTCACCCTCGTTTGTGAAAGGCCTGTGCCCAGCAGTGGGACATTATAGGCTGATGATGATGATACGCCTGGTGTTGCAAGCGTTTATAAGCTACAGTAACCGCTTACCATCAGGCAGGCCGTATGCTTTTTGCCGCTTAAGAAGTCTTGTTACCTTAGCACCAGCAATAAAATTACTGTCTTTATCTTTTAAGAACTGTGTGTCGACATAATATTCGTCGGTCGACATCAGCGGGTGATAGATTGCTGTTCTTCTGCCGTTTGCGTCAGCGTCAGTCAGTGCTATGCTGAAGAGTCCGTCTCTCCAATTGATCACATGGCCTGGAATTGATGGAATATATAAGGTCCTCATAAATTATTGAATTTCCTCTTGAGGGAAGAATGTATACTTTCAATATATTGTATATTTTCAAAATGTAGGCACTTTTCCTTATTGCATTGAATCTGTAGTATAAATATCGGCACCACAATGTCAACCTTGCATTGCTAATGGTCATACGCGACGGTACCCACTTACCATCAGCCCATCTTCCTGCTTCTTAGACTTCAGACATAAAGAAATATAAGGTCCTAATAAATTAGTGAACTTCCTCTTGAGGGATGAATGTATAGGTCATTAATTAGTAATCAAAAAATAATATTAGAAAAATAATCCGAGGGTTTTTTTTTATAAATGGTTAAATTAATACTTTGTACTGATATTAAGTTCAATTTCGAAATTTTGTTTTTTTCCCAATGATTATTTTTCTAATATTATTTTTTGATTATCATTATCACTAATGACCATCTAATAACTTTTTGACACCTTGGCGACCACTATGATAGTTGAATACGTACTTACCAGCAACAGAGAAGTTCAGCGCTCTATCATCATGCACAAAACTAGGATGGGTGATCCGCCAACTGTCTTGCTTCTTCGTTGAGAAGACGATGAGGCCCTCAGTCGCCAAGTCGTTTATGTAAGCGTAAGCATCATCACAGGCAGAGGGGTCTACCTCAATGGTTATTGAAGTCAGACCTAAAGATAAAAGAAAGATTAAAAAAAAAATAAAAAAAAAAACCTGGGACATTCCTCACACACGGTCATCTGATCCCAAACCAAGCAGAGCTTGTACTATGGAAACCAGATAACTGATATAATACATATACTACTTTTTGTTTGTAAATTCATACCTAATATACATAATTACACCCAGACTCAGGACATACAGACATGTTCATGCACACAAATGCATGTCCGGTGTGGGAATCGAAACCACGACCTGCGGCGCGTAAGGTGAACCTTAACTGCGCCGACTGGCCCGTCGTTTAAAAAAAATGGTTTGGGGCTTCCAATAGGTTTTGTTTAATCGAAACCGGCTGATAAGAAGAAAATCTACAATGGTGCCGATTCTGTTGTAAATCGCACTAAACTAATTTGAGTCACATCACATCTCATTCTTACAAACATTATTGAAAAAGGATAGAACATATTTAAAGCTGTCAATTTAGTCTTTGCCGTCTTCATTTGCGGGTATTTAGACGTAACCGCGATAGATGCGACTTTATATTGTAAACAAGCATTGTACTAATTTTTCAGGGCTAAATTTCTTACACCCTTTTCTTAAAGTCTTTGTTAGAAAAAGACATAGTAAGACTAAATTAGTTTAGTTGTAAACTACAGAATCGGCACCAATAGCGATCTATACACCCATAAACCCGTTTGAAATTAGCTACCGTAGTGACAAAACTACATTGAAAGAGCTTTCCAATCATAAATAAATCGCTATTGCTGGGGCCCCATACATTTTTGTCGGGTCTACTTTTATGAAGTCTATATAAATATATACCTCCACTAGTCCTCTCGTTCACTAAATCAGTATCCTTTAGTTCATATCGTAGTATTTGTGTGTCAGTCTTCAGGTCAAATATTACAATGGCCGGCGGCTGGACCTGCTTTCTAGCACCTGAAAAAAGATAGTTATAGATATCTCAGGCTCTGCCAGAATACCAGCGTTGCACTGTTTTACGAGCAGTGCAGCTTTATGCTGAGGTAGGGACCTTTTGACCCCACGCAACATACTATAAATAATTATAATCAGGTACTTATGTGTGTACACATAGATTATGTTTCTGTATTTTTTCTTTTTCTTTATAAAAAATTGTTAACATTAGTGTATACTTTCACCCTGTGGGGCAATAAATATCTTTTCTTTCTTTCTTATATCAAACTAAACCCGAGCTGACGGGCCTCGTAGCTGGAACTACGGGTCCGGCTGTTTGGATCAACCACGGATGTGGAGGAAGGCTCTACCTCTTTGGTAGACCTCGACTTTTTGGTGTTGGAGTCGTGGTTAGTTATAAGGGAGAGGCATATTCGTCTGCTCGGTAAGTCTGTGGCCCTGCGTCACTCCACGCGCGCAACTGGTGTCTTAAGTTTCCACTCTGGCGAAGGGTTGCTTGGCGGTCGTAAACGGGGTCAGTGAGTTACCATTATAACGCTTTTCCATAGCTCCGGACCCTGGGTAGAATGTAGATAGCTATATTGCTAGATTAGCTATCCGGCAATCCTGCTGCAGGTGCAGGTGAGGGTAAATATGCAGATGTGCCTTGAGCAGTGAGCGGGCATTACAGCTACGGCACCATTCTGATGAAATGTTCGGCTTCTCTGACGTCCCCAGCAGGGGTAGAATCGCATTTTTCGGAGAGCTCGTGGTGAGCGACAGCTCCGGCACCATTTTGAATAAAATGGGAGTGAGAAACGGTGCGCATTATGACTACCACCTACTACAATCATCATCATCATCATATCGGCCTATGGATGTCCGCTGCTGAACATAGGCCTCCCTCATTGACTTCTATTTCGAACAGTTATGGGCAGCTTGCGTCCAGCGGCGCCCAGCGACTCTGACCAGTTCGTCAGTCCACCTGGTGGGAGGTCGTCCCGCTCGGCACTTTCCAGTACGTGGTCGTCACTCGAGAACCTTTCTTCCCCAGCGGTTATCGGCTCTTCGATCGATGTGGCCTGTCCATTGCCACTTCAGCTTACTCTACGAGCTACAATAGGTATTTCAAAATAGCGATTCGTGTAAGGCTTTTCTTAAAAGTAACTTACCAGGTACTTCCAAAAGACCAGTATCAACTGCCCACAATCTTCCACATTTATCAACTCTTGGCCGGTATACAGATATCAACTGCTTGTGATTGACCACGTCAGGGTATGGTCTTAACAATGGGCTCGAGTTGTGTCCCATCTCGTGCAGATACACGTAGTTGAGAGTCGATGGGATTCCTGTTAAAAATAGGGATACGAGGTTTCAGTTGACAGTGAACAGTTTCTGACCGAAGAGAACAGCAAGACGTCTGTAAATTTTGATCAGGTAGCCTAGATTCCAGTTTTCTCGGGCCCATTATCTGGTGGATAGTGAAGGACTGTAAATTACTTCACTGACTTATTAAATAATTCGTCATCGTCATAGTCATCATCATCGTCAGTCATCGTCATCGTCATCGCCACCGTCATCAGCATCGTCATCGATATCATCAACGTCACTGTCACTGTCAACGTCATCGTCATCATCATCGTCATAGTCACCGTCATCATCAACATCATCGTCACCGTTACCGTACCCGCTACCGTCACCGTCACCGTCACCGTCACCGTCACCGTCACCGTCACCGTCACCGTCACCGTCACCGTCACCGTCACCGTCACCGTCACCGTCACCGTCACCGTCACCGTCACCGTCACCGTCACCGTCACCGTCACCGTCACCGTCACCGTCACCGTCACCGTCACCGTCACCGTCACCGTCACCGTCACCGTCACCGTCACCGTCACCGTCACCGTCACCGTCACCGTCACCGTCACCGTCACCGTCACCGTCACCGTCACCGTCACCGTCACCGTCACCGTCACCGTCACCGTCACCGTCACCGTCACCGTCACCGTCACCGTCACCGTCACCGTCACCGTCACCGTCACCGTCACCGTCACCGTCACCGTCATTGTCATCATCAACGTCATCATTAACGTCATCGTCGTTATCTTGTTAGGTTCCCCGTCTTACCATGTTGCCTCCGAGGTACAGTGATGAAGACCCTGTCTTCGTAGACCTCAAATCCGATCGGTATATTATTGTATTGTATAAAAAACTTTTCGGAATCCTCTAATTCTTGATTAAAATGTATACCATTGATTTTGCGTTCGTAATCAGCGTTTTTTAGATCTGAAATTAGAAATAAAATTATCGAGGTAAACTGTATTCTAATGGTGCGTCTATCCTACGCGAACCGAGCATGAAACGAACACACGTGGACCATGAACAAGCGTCCGGCTTGCGCTCGACTGCGCTCCGCCGATTTTCAGTTTTTTGACGAACACAGGGATTCGCATCACGCTCGTGTTATAGGCTTGGGCCCGGTTTCAATAATTTACGGACCGGTATCGGTTAAGATTTATTAAAATTAAGACTCTTATATCTTTACTAATAATGAAACAAAGACCTCAAAGCTTTGCATAGCAGACCCTCCCATATGGAAGTAGCTATCACAGGTAAAATTAGCTTACGAAATGATCTATATGCCCAGTTTGGCAATAAAAAACCTACCATTGGTAAGCAAAACGGTTCGTTTTTGTTTATTGAAACCGGGCATTGTTGTATGCCCACACTTGACATCGCTATTAGCAACGAACGAATAGAAGCTCGGCTCGTGCTCGGTTCGCGTAGCGTGGCCGCACCGCGTGTTTCATATCATAACAGACGATACATACTGTATCTGCCAATATAAACGTCATTTAAATATAGCCAGATAAATTATGCATCGTCTGATATAAGATTCTTGATTGTCTGTTATGAATGTACGTTCGCTAAGGTCATCTTAAGGCCTTACCCTACCTCAAAACTGCTCCACCTCTCACGTTTGGTCCTGCATATCAATGAAAGTATTGAATCAATAATTGTGAAAAAAATATATAGTAAAGTTGAGGATATATACTGAGTCCTATATGATGTGAAAACACGATTCCTAAACATTTTCTCGATAGAAAAAAATCACAAACTTCCCTCTGAATTTTCCAAAAAAACCGCATTAGTCAATTAATACTTTACCTATACTAATGAAACTTTTTGTATAAACTGTAGTTAGTACAATACGTGTACTATATGATTTGAAATTAAAATAATGTTTTTTTTTAAATTGTTAGAAATTAAATTCCCAAATATTGCGAGTGGCACGAAGCGCCGCCGCACAGATTCAGTCGCGCTCCGGCGCTCGAGCGGGGAACCCGCGTCTCTTGCTCTCACGACCCACTTAGATACGTAACTAATAAATTATAAGTGAAGTGTATTTTGTTTAAAATGGGAAATGATCGGAACAAGAAAAAAAGACGGAAATATTGAAGTAAGTACCTACCTAAAAGGAATCATAAAATGTGTTTTAGCTAGGAAGGCATTTTAGTTTGTTTCTACCAATAAATTATGAGTCTGATTATTGTAATGGGTAAGAAAAGGAGTAATTTCCATTATAAGCTCCTCTGACCTCCTATTGTACGGAAATCATATACAATGCGAGATCAGCTTATACTGGAAATTTATAGTTTGATGAAAATATACCTACCGGACGTGGACCCGTGCCCGTTTGTATCAACCACCTAGCTAAGAAGGTAAGATACTAAAATGTTTTCACAACAACGTAAGCAAAGCATGCACATGTAGGTTCCTACCTACTAGGTAGGTATATACTATGTAGTAAATTGAATTTCTACAATAAACATTTCATTGGTAAATATTAGGGTAGTCATCCAAGTAATTGGCCACGGTCACATACTATTTTTTTAGTATGAGAAATTGAAAAGTAAAGCCTTTTTTGTTACATAATGCAAATACCAACGTACGTACCTAATCATAATTGCACCTGCCTTATAACAGAGTAAATAAAGTTTGCACGGGTTATTAGGTAGGTACACCCACCTACTAGGTAAGTATATATTATGTAGTAAATTGAATTACTACAATAAATATCTTATTGGTTATTCTATATATTAGCATGGACGAATAGATAAGGACAAGCAAGCCCATACAAAAAAGCGTAGCACCGTTGCTTAGTTCTCGTAGGCTATGTAGATGTCACTACGGGTAGTGAATCCACGATTTTTAAACGATTTAAAAGTGAAAACGCATTCTGAAGAAAACCTTATCATTGAATCTCATTTGCGATCTTAATAACGCAAATACAACCGTTAGATGGCGTTGTAATATTAGACAGTACGTACATAGTAGATAGTAGTAATTAGAAAATGAATAATAATAATGCTAATAATCAAAAACTAATTATGTGTTAACATTAAAAAAAAAACTATTATTTTAGTTAGACTTTCAATTGGTCCTAGCTTTTAAACGCTCAACGACTTGATGCGGTAGGCCATTGAGATAAATTATTTTTATGTCGATGGCGGTAGGCGAATTTGTAAGCTTGCGCAAGAGCCGGCAAGAGCTAACAGCGCGAACACGAAATAATCTAGGTAGGTAGGTATGTCTTCGAACGCAAAAATGATTTAATGTCAAAACTATTTTCAAATACCGTTATTGAACGAATTTCAAAAGAATATTGTTAATTTTAAAAAGATTGTGTCTAAATCGTTTTTCTTTTATTATGTATATCCATTATACATGAAAAAAAAAACGATAAAAACGAATACCTACACGGAGGATCGAACCTCGGATCTTTAAGTTTTTAAACTAAAAAGCAGTATTACAGATACCTATACATCTAAATAGATGATGCGAGCACAGACGCGAGTTAGGTAGGTACTTCGCGTGACAAAATCTGTGCAGAAATGGGCACAATGTTTTTCTTTTGAAACTGTTTCGCGCGGACAGAGAACTCGCATAAGGCTGCATGTCCACCAGAGATGAGGACCGGCGGCGCGTGGAGTCGCCAATGACCTGGGGTGTGACCTTGCTTCCCGCTCCGCCATCCAAACCCCTACCCTCGCACTAAAACATCGCACGCGCTTGCGTTGCTGTGGTTATTATAGCACGATAATGTAAGTAGGGTAAACAGGATAGTTATCGGCACTTAATCATCATACCTATCATTATATTATTTTTAAGATATAAGAATGGAATAAAAGCTGCTACTTGTAGTCTAATTCAATTGCACAATTTTGGAGGCCCTATAATTCTAATCAATATGATTTATTTATTTTATTATCATGGAAACAACAGCACTTAAAATTAAAGGTACAGTTTGAAACATACTTTTAAAACATTGCCAATTACAGTTTCCTTCTTTTTAAACTATACAAATCATCGTTTTGATATAATAACGAAAAGCAAAAGTGAAAATAAACCAAACCTACACGCATATATGATAGGAGCACCTACACGCTACATAAGGACCCATAAGACCCGGTGGATTGAGGAAGTAAAAAAAATTACAGGATAATTTCCGACTCATCAATATCGACCATGGTGGCAACAGAATTATAAATTATTTCTACACCTTTCTTTCTTTCATTATCAACATTTCTTTGATAGCAGCGGCTTTGTCGGTTTTGGGAGTCCAAATGGCTCTCTCGCATAACCACTCCATGGTTTATGTTTAATATTTTTAACATCAGAATAAATTGTATCTCTAAGTTCCGCATAACTCATCTGGTATTTGAATCAGCCCATCTATTTGTGGAAAGTTTCCGTTTCCGATTCGAAAAAGAATATCTGAAAATTTATCGGCAGAAACATACATGCATTCATTGTTCGATCAGCCGTTAGGGGTCTATGTATGTGGAGGTGAATTATTTTTTTATTTCCCGAACTGTTGAAAAAGCGGTGTAGTATCGTTTTTTGTGTGGTGTCGTGGTCGGGATTATTTGTCTTAAATTACGCTATGAGATCTATCCACAAGTTCCTCAACCATTTCCTGACCACTGAGATATTTGCTCGTGGCAGACAGATAGACAGACGGAAATACGGGCGGAGATCTTTCCATAAATTTCTCAATAATTTCCAGACAGCTAAGATATTTCTTAAGACCTGTCAGTCTGAGGAGAGACTTTAGCTCCTTATGTGTGTTCTACCGCTTGTACAAAGTACAGTTAATAATTTACTGAAAATTCTTATAGGTGATGTAACTGCCTTTCAAATGAATCCTTTTCAGTATCTTTACGGCATTTAGAGGCAAAGCAATCGCATTTTTTCTGCACAGCTATCTAAATAAAAATAAGAAAATTAAAATTGCGGCCATTCCAACAGGAGAGGGTATGGAGATTATTTGAAGATGGTTTTGTCGATACATTTTGTTGTATTACACTACACGCCATTAAAATATCGTTATTCCGAGACCAAACACAGTATATACATTTGTCCAACATGTATAGTTGGACCGCGGTACCCAGGCACGATGACCCAGCCTGGCGGAAGATTTTCCCTTTTTAATGAAGATGTCATTTAACCTTGCACATCCATATTGGTGATCCCGACGTATTGGATGGGAAAATTCACAACCCTCCAATCACAGAACATGTAGTAGCACTTCTGAGCAGCTACCAAGCTCATCACTCCTCACCGACAAACAGTCACACAGCAATCTAGCTTCGCCTTAACCAGTTCCAACGCAGCCGATTCACTGTGCTTCCTGTAGTGCTATTCTGTAAAGTTCATTTGCAATATCACTTCTGAATCCGCGATGAGATTAGAGTTTCCTATTCTTAAAAATCATTGAATTCGACACTAGCGCCACCGAGTGATAACGGAAGTGAGATGAACTACGACAGGTGAGTATTTTGACGTTTTTCAATAGGATTTGGTATTCTAAAACATAATTCATACGCCAAATCGGGTTGCGAGGTGAGTTGCGAGATGACTTTCGAGATGATTTACCTTTTACAGAATAGCATACCTGGTCCTGCAAGGCACACCTCTGCGACAGCACTCATCGCCCGCACTGTCCACCGCAGCATACGTCTGCATCTCTTCGACTGGCTCACCCTCGCCGGAGTGGCAGTCTCGGCACTACGTGGACTCCCATGGCTCAACCCGTCACAGCACCGACGCAACAGAATACTGCTCAGCCTCGACATGCTACAGACTTCCTAGAAGCACAGGCACTTGCAAGCTATACACAATGACGCAACAATAGACCGACCTCTGGTCTAGGAAGGGAGTAATGTAGCAACCACCTACATAATGGAGTTCACACGCCGATAGATAGATGCCGCTCCAACATCCTGCATCGCGCTTACGAAGTTTTCTCGGCGATATGCATATATAATCATATCAACCTAGGGATGTCCACTGCTGAACATAGGCCTCCCTTCCATTAACTTCCACTTCGAACGGTTTTGGGCCACTTGCATCCAGCGGTGCCCAGCGATTTTGACCAGATCGTTGGTCCACCTGGTGGGAGGTCGTCCCGCTCGGCGCATTCCAGTACGTGGTCGCCATTCGAGAACATTCATTCCCCATCGGCTATCGGTTCTTCGAGCCGTGGCCGGCCCATTGCCGCTTCAGCTTACTAACTCTACGAGCTATATCGGTAGTTTTCGTTCTCCCCTTATTCGGACCCTGTCACATAGAGAGATTCTGAGCATAGCTCGTTCCATAGCGCGCTGAGTGACTCTGAGCTTATTTATTCGGCCAGCAGTAAAAGACCACGTCTCTGTTCCATATGTCATCACTGGTAACACGCACTTGAAGACCTTTGTCTTCAGACTCTGAGGTATTTTAGACGTGAAGATGTGCCGGAGCTTCCCGAACGCTGTCCAGCCAAGTTGGATTCTTCGATTGACCTCTTTGTCGAAGTTGGACCTACCTAGTTGGACAATTTATCTTAGGTAAACACACTCGTCTACAACTTCGAGAACAGTGCTCCCAACAATCATCGGCATTGGCGGAATATGAACATTAGACATAATTTTTGTCTTGTCCATATTTATTTTGAGGCCTACCTAGGGAACTCTGTTGAGGTCATTGAGCATGATGTTCAAAGCTTCCAGCGATTCCGCCATTATGACTATAGCATTGGCAAATCGAAGGTGAGTGATGTGTTCGCCATTGAAGTTGATGCCATATCCCTTCCAGTCCAAGAGCTTGAATACATCCTCCATTACAGTGGTGAAGAGTTTCGGGGTTTTTTTTTTCTTTTTTATACCACTAAGGTGGCAAACAAGCATACGGCCCGCCTGATGGTAAGCAGTTACCGTAGCCTATTGACGCTTGCAACACCAGGGGCATCACTCGCGCGTTGCCGACCCTGAAGAAATCTCTTCACACCCTTTTTGAAGAACCCCATGCTGTACTCCAATGGGAAAACCACGGCGGGGAGCTCATTCCACAATCTGAGCGTCCGCGGAAGAAAACTCCTTTGAGCCCGCACATTAAGTCACTCTGTCTTACACCCTTCCGCAACTGGATTGGTACCGTACTCACCTCCTGGACTCAGATCGACATGGTGGCTTTACTGTACAAACACTTCAACACTTCGATATAGCGATAGTCGATTTGGCATCGCTGTAGACTCTGTAACACCGCCCATGTCTCGACTGAATCGAAGGCTTTCTCATAGTCCACATACGCCAGGCATAATGGCCGATTATACTCCTCAGTCTTCTGTATAATCTGGCGGAGTGTATGTATGTGGACTATGGTACTAAAGCCTTTACGGAAACCGGCTTGTTCGGCCGGCTGGAAGTCGTCAAACCTACGAGCGAGACGATTCGTAATGACTCTCAAAAACAGATTATAAACGTGGCTTAGGAGGGATATCGGGCGGTAGTTCTTCAATAGAGCCTTATCGCCTTTCTTAAAGAAGAGCACCACCATGCTTCCACTCCTTACCTTTGGCGTTGTACCTTCGTGTATGATGGAATAAAATAGCTTCTGAAGGACTACAAGTACCGGTTTACCACCCGCTTTCTAAAGCTCTGTTGTAATTCCGTCTTCACCCGCCGCCTTGTTGTTTTTAAGCTGTTTCAGAGCTATTCTAATCTCGTACAGGCTGACGTCCGGGATATCTTCGGTGTAATATCGGGTCAACTTGGCTCTTGCGTCACTGACCGGTAATGTATCTGGTTTCTGTGACGAGGTGTACAGCTGTCCATAGAACTTCTCGATCTCTGGCTTTGACGTAATGATGTTGCCGGTATCGGTCTTCAGCTTGGTCAGTTAGCTTTGACCAATAGTCCTGTTTTATTTCCTCTTCAATAAATGACTTATTAAAGAGGCGTATATCGTGTCACATTGCGTTTGAGATCTGTCTATTTAGCTGCCGATATTCGGCTGTATCAGCTGAAGACTGCAAACTCATTTCACGTCGTCGTTTCATGAATTTGAATGTTTCATCTGAGAGTTTTTGGGTTCTATTCGTACGGCGGGTTATATGTTTTTAAATAATTGTGTATATGGATTTTATATCTGAAATAAATGTATTATTATTATTAAAGAATTTAGATCCTACCACATGGACAGTTTCCACGAGCCTGTTGTTTGTATCGTCTGCTGTCAGGCAATCATCCAGGCATTGAAAGCGATTCTGAAGTTCGACCTGAAAGCTTTCAGGGTCCTGGATATAGGCAGTTTGGAGTTGGAGCGTAGACTTTACCAGACATCTCCACCTGGATGTTCAGGTTCAGTGTGCCTCTTACTAATTGGTAGTCGCTGCCGGTCTTAACCCTGTTGATCACTGAAACAACACTGAAGATTTGCCACTTTGTCGTCAAGATAAAGTATATCTCGTTTTTAGTGGATCCATTGGGGCAGGTTCATTTCCTGTGTGACCGCTTTTTGAAAAAGGAAAAGGAGTTCATCATAAAGAGTCCCTCCAACTCTATGAAGTCAGCCAACCGTTGGCTCCTAGGATTCCTCTGCCCAATTCCAAACTGCCCTCAGCTCATCGTCATTTCTTATGCCTAGCTTCGCGTTAAAGTC
Organism: Polyploca ridens; assembly: GCA_951394255.1. Lineage (NCBI taxonomy): Eukaryota > Metazoa > Arthropoda > Insecta > Lepidoptera > Drepanidae > Polyploca > Polyploca ridens. Next base: position 6,579,743 of record OX596272.1, read on the forward strand.
CCCCATCAATACCATATAGTGAGTTTTAGAAGCATGTATGGCTCGTGATATATCATTGTATGACAATGTCTCTATCTCGTCATCTGGGTGTGATGAGGTCGAAGCATATACCTGGATGACCTTCAGCGAATACCGTTTGGTAATACTGAGTATCAGGTATGCGACTCTCGGTGAGACATTCTCTATCCTCACTATATTTTTGATGAGGGGCTTGCGGACATTAAACCCGACACAACCCTGTGACAGACAGGTGATTACCCTCCCGGTAGAAGAACAGGTTGCCGGATTTAAGGATTATCGTGTGCTCCCCCTCTTCGGACTTCTGATAAACCCATTATATCCTATCGCAACCTGTCCACTTCTTCCTCCAGCTCAATGAGCTTCTCGTCGGTCCTCAGAGTCCGTACATTGTATGTTACCAGGTCAAGTCGTCGTTGCTGGTAGTCGGATCTCTGCCGAAGACTCTTAGCACCCTCTGCCCCGCCGTTACCGTGATCGCTACCGTAGCCCGGGGACTAGGGGCCGTGACTGTGTGTTGTGTACCATATTAAGGGGTTTTGCCGTAATCACCACGCTTGGCAGGCGGGTTGGTGATCGCAGTGGTGATGACGTTACTCAGGTAGACGCTGCTGTCCGTCCCCTGGTGTATTCCCTTAGTCGCCTTTTACGACACTCAGGATTGGAAGGGTTGGCCCTATTCTATGCCGGGAGCCACACGGCCACATGTATATATAGAACTGTCCAACATGTACAGTTGGACCGCGATGCTTAAAGAAAGAGTCCCGTGTATCCAGACTCTTCTGGCTCATTGAGTTCATGGTTAACAGTAGACCCCTGACTTATGTACCGCTTGACCATGTAGACAATTTACCCCTAATACCGACTTTCTTCTGACTAAGTCACTTGGACAGTTTTCTGAGCACAACTTCTATGACGAGGCTGGCAAGATACAGGTGCTGGCTGACTTAATGTGGTGGAGATGGGTTAACCTGCCGACACTAACACGACATGACAAGTGGTTTAGAGTAAAATAACCCCTTGCTGAAGGGGATCTGGTGATAAAATTGTTGAATACCAGATGCCACGTAACGTGGTTTGGTTACGTGGTATTGTTTGCAAAACGTACCCTGGTAGTGTTGGTCAGGTGCGGGTTGTGGATGTTATGACAGGACCTGATGTGACTGAACAGCGACGACTCTACAGATGACTTGCGACAAAGCTGTGCAAGTCAGACGTCTGCCGCTCCTCATCTTAAGTATTTATTTATTTTATTTTTACGATTTGAACACCATGATAGGGTTTGATAGGACGACGTTTTATATCGACATTTTTTTTCCAAAAATATTAATTGTTTACCTTCAAGACAAGCAGGATTGATTTCACCACAATTTCGATTATAATACATTTAAACTTGCAATTGTGATTCACTAAAAAGAACACAAGAAAATATACTATTTTTCATTTTATTTTTACCACTCCGAATTTTGGGTTGGAACTCAGTCGTGACCTAATCTTCACATTTTTTTTTCAAGTTTTGGGAATATGGTAGAAATGTAGCAGCACACCAGCCGGGCTATTGCGTATCTTTGGTGGTAACCATAACGAACACCATTTATTGATTTTATCCAATGACGTGCGTGGCATGACGATGACCATTCGTGAGCCCTGATTGGATGAAATTCATAAATGGTGTTTGTTACAATTACCACCAAAGTTACGCGGTAGAACCCCAGGATCCTCCGAAACCAGTCAATTTTGAAAGATTAGGTATAGTTTAGAGTAGTGTTTATTATTATTATTATTTTAGTATACTTAATTTAGTTGTTTACAGGTGAAAATAATTTGGCGGTTAGATCATTTTTGATCCAAATAAAATTCAACTTTTTCATTAAAAAAAAACAGCAAAAATTTTAATATTTTGCATGCCAATTATATGGCAAAGTATGTATGCTCATAATATTTTTTTGTAAAACCTTTCATGTACCATACTTTGTGCAAATAAAAAAAAAAAAAAGTTTAAACCATCCAAATGAATGATTGCTAGGGCTAAGTTCGATTTCGTCGGTAGGTTTGGTGAGAGGCTGACTGGCATTCCCTCTGGAAGTCACGCTTTCTGGTCTCTTGCCAAAGCTGCTGAAGGAAACTTTTGCCAGTCGTCCTTGCCACCACTCCGTAAGCCGGACGGAAACTTGGCCCATAGTGCAAAGGAGAAAGCTGACCTTTTGGGCTCTCTCTTTGCCTCGAACTCGACTTTGGATGACAGGGGCGCCACACCGCCTACCATCGCGCAGTGTGCTAGCTCCATGCCGGAGATAAGCATTACCCAACGGGAGGTCCGGCGGGAACTGCTTTCTCTGGACATCCATAAGTCGAGTGGGCCAGACGGCATACCGGCAGTGGTTCTGAAGCGGTGTGCTCCTAAATTGTGTCTAGTATTGATGCGTCTTTTCGCACTTTCCTACACCAAAAAGGAAGTCCCGTCTTCGTGGAAGACTGCCCACGTGCACCCAAAAAGGGCGACAGATCAGACCCGACGAACTGGAACAGGCCTATCGCCATCACCTCCCTTCTCTCAAAAGTCATGGAGCGTGTGATCAACACGCAGCTTTTGAGATACCTGGAGGATCACGAGTTGTTGAGCGACCGACAATATGGCTTCCGCCACAGTCGCTCAGCTGGTGACCTCCTTGTGTATCTCACGCACCGTTGGCCCCTTAGTCTGAGGAGAGACTTTGCCTCCTTATGTGTGTTCTACCGCTTGTATAACGGAGAGTGTTCTAAAGAATTGTTCGACATGATGCCCACAGCTACTTTCCACCATCGCAACTCTCGCCATCGACGGGGAGTTCATCCTCACATATTGAAACCAGAATTGTTTCGAATTGCGCGGGCTCAGATTGTGGAATGAGCTCCCCGCCGTGGTTTTCCCATTGGAGTACATCATGGGGTTCTTCAAAAAGAGTGTGAAGAGATTTCTTTAGGGTCGGCAACGCGCGAGTGATGCCCCTGGTGTTGCAAGCGTCCATAGGCTACGGTAACTGCTTACCATCAGGCGGGCCGTATGCTTGTTTGCCACCTTAGTGGTATAAAAAAAAAACCAAATCGCATAAGCCGTTACCGAGTAATCGGTACATAAATAAAAATTACATACGCATCGACTATATACAGGGTGTAAGGGACATCGCCGCACAAACGGATACCATGGGTCCAGGACATGATTCTGGACGTGTGCGTGTGCGATTCCCCCCATGTTGGAATTTTTCGTCGGTTTTTCCCAAATAAAAAAAAAAAATGAGTTTTTTTATACTCAATACTCAATACTCAATACTCAGAGTTTTTTTTACTTTAGACTGTTCATAATCGTTATTCTTACCTAACCCAAAGAGATTTAAAATAAATAAGTTATTAATTCATTACTTTCACTAAAAGTAGCAATGTAAATAAAACTAGAAACGGTGTTTTATGGCGATATTCGCCTGCAGTCAGCGACATACTACGTAGGCACAACGTTATCGCGCGTTTAAATCGCGGTGTTCACAATACATTGCGCGCTCGAAAATGACAATTTCTATAACCGATCATTAGCGAGGTGAATGCCTTTCACAATTTGATTAGTGGCATTAGGTGTAGCCTTTTCGCGAAGTTTGCGTTACCATGCGAAATACACCCTGTATATATATGAAAAAAGGAGGAGGTTCTCCTCCTTTTTTTAAATCGGTTAGTAAAACTACATTTCCAAGAGTAATGTTACTAATGTTACTACCTAGGTATTAATAATTGTAAGTCCACTAAGTGGTCGTGAACTGGTATAATCACCCTACGTAAGATGATTAAATAAAACCAAATTATGGATTAAAATCTCTAATTTTTTTTTTTTTTTTAATATACAAATGACCAAAACAATTTTTTTTCTTAATGATTAGTACCTATTCATTGGGTACATAATGTGGGCTGCGTTTCTAAGACGAATAAAAAGTCACGGTGTATTTAGTAGTTGTGTTGTTCCCGGGAATAAACCGAACTTCGAGTAAATTTCCAATTTGGTGGGAAAAACCCGGGAATTTTCCCATTGGCTGGGAAAATACTCAAATGGTCACAGTTACTAGATTTTGCGTAGGTAGTATAGCGAGAGACACCTTAACAAAATCGTTTGAATAACATTTAACAAGATTTCTATTAGGGTTATACCACGGTCATACACATATATTATACAATAAAAAATATATTTTTTTAGTGATGTAGTGCATTGTTTTTAAAAAAGTGACGTTTTGGTGTTGTAGTGGACAGGCGGCGGTCCCACACAATTACCACGCCATGGTAGTACATACTCGTCCGACTCGAAGTCGGGAAGTGTGATACTCGGTCCAGTCCGCGCAAGGTCCGCGTGGGTCCGCGCGTAGGTAATGTAGGTACATACAACAGCGAGTATGATTAAAATAACAATCAAAAGCATCTAAAAATATTTTTTTTGGTACAAAAAGCCACTTGAGTATTTTCCCGCCGTTCGGGAATTTACCCGTATTTTTCCATTCTTTCCCGTATTTTCCCGTATTTTTTTTTTAGTTGTGTTGTTCATTTTCTCGTTCAAAAAGAAAGTCCGTAAGTAAATGATGCATCGTCAGTTAGAGGACTATGGAAAGTTGGTTCAAAATTGATTTAGGCCCGGTTTCAATAAACAAAAACGAATCGTTTTGCTTACCAATGGTAGGTTTTTTTATTGCCAAACTGGGTATATAGATCATTTCATAAGCTAATTTTACCTGTGATAGCTACTTCCATATGGGATGGTCTGATATGCAAAGCTTTGAGGTCTTTGCTTCATTTTTAGTAAAGATATAAGAGTCTTAATTTTAATAAATCTTAACTGATACCGGTCGGTAAATTATTGAAACCGGGCCTTAGTTGTCCTGATCCTACCCAGAACCTAACAACTAACAAATGAAAGTAAATAAAATAAAAAAGAATCCCTTCAACTGTGATTTTAAAATTAACTAAATTGACTAACATTTTAATCAAAATTTATCCTTAAAATAATACCATTATAATCTAAAATAGTGTACCTACCCAACCTACTTATAGTAATCTGTGCTAAATAGTGCTAATGCGTTCTGTACCTACCTACTGTGTGTGGCGACAAGCACATCTACAAGTCTCGATCAAGTAAAATACAAATTGTGAGCGCGGTCATCCAATCTATACAATTCTACTTATATCTACACATATTCCGTATCTGTCGTCAACAAATCCATCTATCGTATTGCTAAACAACGCCATCTATTTATAGTGTTATCATGTAATGCATGGATTTTACAGTAAGACGATATTAGCGCTCCCGTGTCTTTTTTTGGCAACTTATATCATACTCAAAATTAAGCGCCATCTAGGTTTAATACGAAATTTCGGCAAAGTTCCGAGACACGCTCAAATGTATGGGGCTTGTCACTCTAGACACTTTACTCTATGATATTAGGTTCGAATATTAGGGTATTCGTCTAAGTAATTGGCCACGGTATCATTTTAGTAGTATGAATGAAGAAAGGTAAAGCTTATTTTGTTACAGATTGCAGATACCAACGGAACACATGAATGCCAGTAGTTCCAAACATGCAAACGAACCTGATTTGACGACTTTACAAACCGTAGAATTGTGAGTTTATCTGGTAATCCGCTTCTCTGTTTTATAGGTACATATATACCTACCTACCGATCTCTAAATAATAGGGATTAAAGTATGAATTTGCCGTTTAATTGTAATAGGTACTTCGAATTGACATAGAACCTTCATGATTTGAGATTTTTGAGTGAAACTTTCACATGGTACCTATGAAGTTCTTCTTTTAAAAAATGTGCAACATTCGATTATCTACTTTTAGTTGTTTTTTTTATTCAGCTTAGACAAGAAAGTTTTTTTTTTAAATGTGCAACATTCGATTACCGACTTTCTGATACTTCGATAATTCGAGTGATTTTTGAATACGAGTTCCGACGCGGAACTAACGCGGCAGAAACAGCTCGCAATATCAATGTTGCGTTTGGAGAGGGGACTGCTAATGAACTCACCGTGCGATTTTGGTTTAAACGCTTTCGTGATGGAAACTTTGATTTGGAGAACGAACCACGTGGAAGACCGCCCACACAGGAACAATGAATTTAAAGAGATGGTGGAAGCCGATCCGAGCCAAACTACCTAGGAATTAGCGGCATGGTTTAACGATACCTTGGTACCTTACCAACAATATTGACTCATTTGCGTCAAATCAATAACATAAAAAATATGAAAAATGGGTGCCTCATGATTTGGCTGATCTGTACAAAGAAACGCGTGTTGAAAATTGTGTTGCCTTGTTGAATCGATACAGAAATGAAAGAATATTGGAGACATGTGATGAAAAGTGGATTCTTTACGATAACCGTAAGCGAAAAATGCAATGGATGACCCCAGGTCAAACACCGCAACAGTGTCCTAGAGCAAAGCTTACCAATAAAAAGGTAATGGTAACTGTCTGGTGGTCTCAGTATGGTGTTATTCACTATAGCTTTCTCCGATCAGGTCAAGCAATAACGGCAGATGTCTACAGTGCCGAACTCCGAACAATGATAGCAAAACTAGCAGTGAAAAAGCCCCAACTCATGAATCGATCTTCACCATTATTGCTTCATAATAACGCGAGACCTCATACAGCACAAGAAACCGTTTTAACTCTACAGGCACTGCAATTAGAAACCATTTGTTACCCTCCGTATTCGCCAGACCTTCCTCCAACGGACTACCATTCTTTTCGTGATTTGGACAATTTTCTACGTGATAAAAAGTTTTCTTCTCAGTAGGCAGTATAAAATGCTTTCACACAGTTTGTCGAATCTAGATCACCAGAGTTCTATAGCAAAGGCATAATGACCTTCGTATTAGATGGCAGCAATGTGTAATAATAATGGTAATTATTTTGATTAAATAAATAAGTAAAATTTAAAAAAACTAATTTCAATTTTTCAGTACAAATCGGCAATTTCTTACTTTAACCCCTAATATTAGAGTGGTTGTCCCAGTAATTAGCCACGGTCACATATTATTTTAGTAGTATGAACACAATTGAAGTAAAGTCTATTTTGTTACAGAATGCAAAAACCAACGGAACACAAACAAAAACGGCATTGCTTGCATTGACGTGATCGCCGATGGTATCTGGAGTAAACGCTCCTATAACACTAATATATTGCAGAATTATGTGAATATATTGCGTACTAATATACTACGATTAATATATTATCATTATGTAATAATATTACGTACATGCGTGTCGAATAGATAATGTCCTTTTATTGAAGTCGATTAAAAATAATGTCTTCTTTAGGTAAAAAAATAATATGCTTTGGTACTTGTCTACAATATTAATTGTATTAGAATTGAAATTAAATTTAAATTTTATTTACATACCTACTAGATATACAATAACTGTAAATATACCCTATCATATGGCGCTTTAGTACTTTTCAACAGTCATTTAATTTTATTAATTTTGAAAAATGGAAATAAGAACAAACTTGCTGTACCTTTAACTCGTCTCAGCAAAGTCTTAAACTCTTTCAAGGAGCAATGTATACGTTTCTATAATATAGTACCCATAAAATAACCAAAAACTACCTATACATACATTTAAAAAGATAGTAAACCATAAGTTATGCAAGAAAGGGTACTATAAAGTTTCTGAATTTGTAGATGACGAGAATGCATTAGAATGAATTGTTCGCTTCGCAGGCTATTGTTATATAATTATATATCGTTTGTAAATTATAATACTTCTAAGTACACATTTAAAATAAAAAGCTTGCCGAGTTTCTTGCCGGAGTCTTTCTCAGTTCAAGTTGTATTTGGAACCGGTGTAGAGTAAGTTTACGTTCATAAGTGCCTCATTAGGGCCTAAATTGAATAAATACTTTTCGATTTTGATTTTTGATTTATTTCCATACCTAGTTACAAGATGTCAAATAATGGTGTATTTACCCTATCGTGCGGCGCTTTAGTAATTTTCTACAATCGTTTTATTTATTTCCATACTTGGGTCAAATAACGGTTTATTTACCCTATCGTACGGTCGACTCGTGAGTCGTCGTGACCCCTGCCGCGTGATGAACTCGTGCGAGTGAGATAGTTGCGACTGCGCGATGCGGGGGCTGCACGGCCGGGCCGTGAAGCGGGGGCAAAACTTGGATTTGAGCTGGGGTAGTGTAAACTTTGGTGTTTTGATACTCACTAGCAACTACAATAAATATAAAAATTTTATCATCACAAGTGATTGAGGCCTTTGCGAAGACCAGCGGGCGGGGAGCTTTTTCCGCCAACGCGTCAGCTTGGCTATCCAAAGAGGAAACGCTGCCAGCCTTCTGGGAACCTTGCCGTTAATCGGAAGCGCGGCAGATTCGAGGATCTATATATAGATTGTAGTTTTACGCGACTGCCCAAAAAAGGAGTGTTATGTTTTCAGGGTTCATATTATATGTACTTCTTTATTCAACTATAAATTCCTGAATAGATTTGGATGCGTGTTTTTAGGATTCCGTATGCAAAGGGTGCCCAATGGGACCCTATTCATAAGCCTCCGCTGTCCGTCCGTCCTTCCGTCCATCCGTCTGTCTGTCAGTGGGCTGTATCTCATGAACCGTAATCGGTAGACAGCTGAAATTTGTATAATATGTAAGAATATGTTATTTCTATTGCCGCTATAACAACAAATAATAAAAAAATAAAATAAAGTGGGACCCTAATATAAGAAACTTTTTTATAGCAATATTTAGTTAGTTAATTCGCACACGGAACCTTCCGTGTGGGAGTCCGACTCGTATTTGGCCGGTTTTTAAATTATGTTGACTTCTGTTTATTACAGTGGCGTAACAATAGGGTGGCAGGGCTGGCAAAATGCCACGGGCCCCCGATCCAAGAGGGCCCCGGCCCAAGAGGCCGCGAGCTCAAAAATATTTTTTTACATTGTACCTGCGTATTTTATTTTATTAGAAAAATATATTTTTATAAGTTCTGCTTAGAATCCAAAATCCAATCCAAAAATCTCGAAGTTTTAGACTTTGACTGCTCCGGTAGGTATCATTCTGGACAAATGGTAGTGAGTGATCACGGTGCGACTCACATTTTCTGTTGAGTACCAGGGGCGAGTACTCTGGCGGCGTGACCTACCGCAGATGGTCCCAGACGCCTCGTAAGGGGTTGCCTGGTATAGTGTGCCGTCTTTTATGACCGAGAGGTTGGTGAAGGTGGCCACTATAGAAAATCTCAGTAGAAAAGAGGGGGTATGTACTTACATTTAATTCCATTAAAATCGTATGAAATCTGCTTCCAAGTATACACGACACTAATTTTACTAGAGATCTTTGTATTAACACGACTTAGAGCAAGTAAAAAAAGTAAAATAATATAAAATATATTCGAGCGCATTTTTCTGGTACGCGTGCGCGTCAGCTCATTGAGAACTTGATTCTGCAACTTGATATGACACTAATATTCACTCTAACCGGTTATATCGTATTATAATTTAGTGTTGTTTATATTATCGATAAAATGGCGTCAAAAAACATCGAAATTTTTTTTTTTTTATAATAATATCTATAATCTTTGTTTATTTCATCTCCACAAATTACATTGTACATATATGCAGTTGACAATAGAAAAATGGCAAAAAAGTAATTTGTGGGAGATCTGGAGTCTAAACTAAGCCTAAGCCTGTATTTTAGAGCTCCAGGCCCCCCAATACATCATAGTCTGCAGATATCAAAAAATTTAATTAAATTCATGTAGTAATAAACTCTGTTATTCATACTAAATTACTATAAATGCGAAAGTAATTGACTGTTACTCTTTTACAACTAATCCGCTGAACCGATCGCAATTAAATTTGGTACGCAGATAGCCTATGGTATGGAGAAGGATATAGGTTACTTGTTATCCCGGGAACGCGTGTGAAACCGCAGGGGATAGCTAGTTTAAAATAAAAATATACTTGTTTAAATACAAAAAGATTTTAATTTCTTTATAAAAAAAACATACGGCCCACCGGTAAGCGGTTACCGTAGCCAATCGGAAACCGAGAATTTAACTTGCAAGATTTGATTACAGACACCGGAACAGGTGAAACTAAATAAAATCTTGTAAAAACCTTTGAAGTAACAAGTAAGAACTACATCGATCGATATATGCAATATATTATCGATATCTGTATTTTATCGCATATACTACCGCACTAATTATGTTTTGTTTTGATGTTATCATTAATAACAACCTTGATCCCTTGATCTATAAGGTTCTGACAACTGAATGCAAACAGGAGAGCGTTGACTTTTGCAGTGAGGTTATGGCATGGTACACATTTCGAATTTTTAACCTAATATTTCTTGCGTCTTAGTTACTAAATGACATTACCCGCAGAGCTCTTGTTGTCGCTAACGTCCTTCCGTACTGGAACCAGTCGGTATTGCGCGGGGCTATGGCAGGAGACTGGATGGTATGTCTTTGATCCCTTGGAGTGTCGGCAAGTTGCTGGTGTGGGATGCCACATGTGTCGATACACTCGCGCCATCTCACAGCAGATGCGGCCAGTGCGGAAATTTCAAAAAATACGCATCGATTGGACCAAATTATATTTTTATGCCTTTTGCGGTCGAGACCATGGGACCGTGGGGGTCCGAAGCTCGCCGTTTTGCTCGCAATTTGTCATCAAAATTGATCGAGACCTCCGGAAACCAGCGGGCGGGGAGCTTTTTCCGCCAACGCATCAGCTTGGCTATCCAAAGAGGAAACGTTGCCAGCCTTCTGGGAACCCTGCCGTTAATCGGAAGCAGCGGCAGGCTTGAGGAAATTTTCTATATATAGATTGTATTTTGTACATATTTGTTGTAAATAAAGATACTTAAGTATTACATTTAAGAAGCTGCTAAATATTAAGTGGAGTTTCAATATTGATCGTATGAAACTTAATGTTGTGATTTGCGCATGATAAAATTCATGGTGCTGTTATGGACGTTATCGCCATCCTGTTCACGCGCGTTTTGTATTTTTTATTCTGTATTGCTACAATCTCTGTGATGGATCCTCTAAGCACCAGCTTGTCGCCCTTGACAGTAGGTAATAGGAGCAGTATGTTAACTTGGCAGTGTCCTCGATCGGAAGCGTCCCGCGCAGTTTGTACGTAACGTCATGTTCCGAGGTATAGCCAGTATTCGAAGTGTGCAGGTATGAGGTGAGATTTGACTGATGAAATGAATATTGCATACTAGTTCTCTTACTTCTTCTGTGCCCTTGGCTCACTCAATAGAAGAATCATTGTAGATGAGGCCGAAACTCACGAGGATAGACCATCGAAGGATGGTTGCTTGCCCGCCGTATCTATACGATAATGGCCCTGATTCTGTTGTTTACAACTAAACTAATTTTAGTCTCACTACGTCTCTTTCTAACAAAGAACATAAGAAAAGGATGTAAGAAATGTAGTCCTGTCAAATTAGTCCAATGCTTGTTTTCAATATAAATTTAGTCGACATCTATCACGGTTGCGTCTAAATACCCGCAAATGCAGACGGCAAAGACTAATTTGACAGCTTTAAATATGTTCTATCATTTTTCAAGAATATTTGTAAGAAAGAGATGTGATGTGACTAAAATTATTTTAGTGCGATTGACAAGAGAATCGGCACCATTGTAGACCTATGTTGGCCGATTGCCCAGGAGTTGCTCAACATGATTCCACCATATTCATTTTCCTCCATTTATTCCTGTGAGTACAGCATCAAGATGGCTCATTTTTGACCAAACAAAAGTTTTTGAAACTGTGTTGACATCATTTCGTTGACTGGATATTCAAAATAATAATATATTTCATTGTGTATGGTGCTAGCTCATTGAAATGTACTGATGTGCTGGAATGCCACTTAGAAAGTACTTCATAGGTGCATTTTTATACCAATTATTTAACTGTTTTACAAAAAACCTTAAACCGACTTCAAATTACACTAAGAAGTATGACAATGGGACTAAACGGGAAATGTACCCTTTCAAATAAAAAAAGAATTTTCCAAATCGGTTAATAAATGACGGTTCATGAGGTAACAAACATTTAAAAAAATACAACCGAATTGAAAACCTCCTCCTTTTTAACCGAATTCAAAAAAGGAGAAGGTTCTCAATTCAGATGTATTTTTTTGACTTATGACTATGGGACTAAACGGGAAGTGTACTTTCCGTTTGGTCCCATTGTTATCAGATCAGGATTTGATTACTTCTTAGTGTAGGTACTCTGAAGTCGGTTTAAGTTTTTTGTAAAACAGTCCAATTATTTTAAGTCGGTTAAAAACAAGGTTACGGTCCACCTGATGGTAAGCGGTTACCGTAGCCTGTAGACACTTGCAACACCAGGGGTGTCACTCGCGCGTTACTAACCCTCTCTTCACAACCTTCTTTAAGGTTCTGTGAGGAGTCGTTGTGCTGGCAGCGGAAGGGTACTACACCGCTGGTCCCCGGATACTGCCAGCACACATCCACAAGGAGCTCTGTCGACCTTACTCAACGCAGGGACACAACACGACATTGCAGTGATGTTATTTGGTTATCTTCTGTAAGGTGGACTGTAAGGTGGAATGTAAGATGGACTGTAAGGTGGACTGTAGGGTGGACTGTAAGGTGGACTGTAAGGCGCCACTCATCCCACAGAAAGAGTTCTCGAGTTCCGCGTTCCGAGTGCTGCATTCCGTGTTGACTATTGTGCACACAGCAAGCAGTCTAGAGTTCTAGAGTTCTGCAATATTCGCTACTGATCACACATAATACACTTTTTTTACTTTCAAAGGCCCCACATAGCTTACAATTAACGCGGAATGCAGAACTCCGAACTCGGAACTCTAGAACTCTTGTCAGTGGGATCGGCGCCTAAGGTGGACTGTAAGGTGGACTGTAAGGTGGACTGTAAGGTGGACTGTATTTCGACAGTTACTCCAATATTTGAACAGGAGAACCTGTTATGCCCTACCTCTCATGTATGTATTTCATACTTACTTCATAAAATATACATAATCTTATCTCATATTGACTGTTACATCAACATTTATGTACTTACATGAAACGTAGCTGATAACGTGTGTAAACATTTTTGAAAGGCTGATTTTGCTTTATTTTTAGAGCTAGAGAGGGGTCTGCTTTTACATTGTGTTTCAATGAACTATCAGTGGTGTCAAAATTGACAGATTTAACAGTTTTGGTAGTCTACTAATTCAATAGCGTCGAAATACTTTTATAATGGCGGTCTTCACGCTGTCTGAACGGTGCGCGCGGTTACCATGAATTTACCGAGACAATGGTGCCGATTCTGTTGTAAATCACACTATACATTTTTTGTCTTAACACATCCCTTTCTTACAAACATTAATGAAAAAGGATAGAACATATTTAAAGCTGTCAAATCAGTCTTTGCCGACTTCATTTGCGTGTATTTAGACGTAACCGCGATAGATAGCGACCATTTTCATACTCAAAGATAGCGACTAATTGAAAACTAGCATTGGACTAATTTGACAGGACTTAATGTATATCCTTAATAATTAACATCCTTTTCTTATGTTCTTTATTCGAAAGAAACATAGTGAGAATAAATTAGTTTAATTGTAAACAACAGAATCAACACCACTGCCTCAACTTAACTAGCTTGTGACATTTTGTGAGAACATGATGAACGTGAGATTACATTTTTCTTTTAGATTTCTCAAATTAAAATCTCTTTCAACACACTTGCTCGTAAAGTGACATTTATTGCACCGTATCATGAAGCAGCTTATTACGCACTAGTGCTTTTTACTTTACATTACCGCACAGTTTTATGATAGGTATAATCTCGATTATGTTAAATTTCACGTATCTGTTCTGTGTTAAATTTGTACCTCAATGCAATTGATACGTATGTAGATGAAGCATTCTTAATTTAAACGGGTAAAACAGTTTTAAAGCGCATAGCTGTCAAAAAAAAATAACTTGCGCGCTTAGAAAATATATATGTCTAGAAAGAGTATCCCCATACTACATGACTTTTAAAAAGTGGCCAACTTTGCTACGTCTTATCCTCGCGTTACGTCATTCTGCTTGTCATAGTGACGTTTATACCAGTTACCAGTTCTTGAAAAAAAACCAAGAAAATGGGGAAAAATATATTACGGTGTCGATATCTTTTTAAACTCCGAAAATAAAAGTGGAATCGGGATAATACATGATAATAAGAATAAGATTAATGGCGCCGATATAAATTAATACTTATTATTTTTACTTTGATGTCAACGAACAGTAATTATTTGCGTTGACGTTTCAAATCAAGCAAATCAAGTCAATTTTTTTTTTTTTTTTTTTACTCTTTATAGGCCTGTGTTTGACTGCAATCTCACCATGGTAAGTGATGATGCGACCGAAGGTGGTAAGCACACAAAGCCTAGAAGGAACTGGCTCTCAAGTGCAGCTATCGGAACACACCGAAAGGTGCTTGGCGACGGATTTTCAACTTGAGGGTGGTAGCCAGCCAGGCGGGTACTACAAAGTACCCTACCACCGTGCTATGGTTTCCTCACGATGTTTTCCTTCACCGAAAGCTCAAGCTCATTGTAGGATTCGAACCCGGGACCTTCATCTCGGTATCCGACGTCACTACCACTGAGCTATCATCGCCATTAAGTCAAATCAAGTCACATCGAGTCAAATCGAGTCAAATCAAGTCAAATCGAGTCAAACCGAGTCCAATCGAGTCAAACAGGGTCAAACCGAGTCAAATCGAGTCAAACCAAGTCAAATCAAGCAAATCTAGTCAAATCCAGTCAAATCGAGTCAAATCGAGTCAAACCGAGTGAAATCGAGTCAATAAGTCAAATCGAGTCAAATCCAGTCAAATTGAGTCAACCCGAGTCAAATCGAGTTAATCCGAGTCAAACCAAGTCAAATCAAGCAAATCCAGTCAAACCGAGTGAAATCAAGTGAAATTGAGTCAAAACAAGCAAATCGAGTTAAATCAAGTCAAACATTTTTTTTGGCTAGGTCCAGAGATCTTCACTACGGCTTCTCCGAATGATATCTATCCATTGGCTTCTTAAAATTGGATCAATTGGTATTCTGTAAAAAAAGTCTTATTATTTAAGTCAGTTATTACAAAATTAAAAAAAGGTTATTCGACACGCGTGTATGTAATATTATTGGAATTGCAACATATTCACAATTTAAAATAGTATCCGCCATATTGAACTATTTAGTTACTGGTCCGATTGCTCTCAAAATTGATATTTGAGAGAACCTTGGACCATATAACATAAATTTTTACTCAAAATTGAAAAAAGTGGCCGACGTATTGAACTATTTAGTTACTGGTCCGATTGCTCTCAAAATTGATATTTGAGAGACCCTTGGACCATGTAACATAATTTTTTGCTCAAAATTGAAAAAAGCGGCCGCCCTACTGAACTATTTCATTACTGGTCTGATTGCTCTCTCAAATATGAATTTTGAAAGCAATCGGACCAATAACTAAATAGTTCAAAATGGCGGACACTTTTTTCAATTTTGAGCAAAGATTTATGTTATATGGTCCAAAACTGTCCCAAATATCAATTTTGAGAGCAATCGGACCAATAAATAAATAGTTCAAAATGGCGGCCACATTTTTTAATTTTTAGCATAGGTTCTCGTTATATGGTCCAAGGGTCTCTCAAATATCAATTTTGAGAGCAATCGGACCAATAACTAAATAGTTCAACATGGCGGCCACTTTTTTGAATTTCGAGATAAGATTCATGGTTTAGGTTCCAAAGGCCTCTCAAATATCAATTTTGAGAGCAATCGGACCAATAACTAAATAGTTCAAAATGGCGGCCACTTTTTTTCAATTTTGAGCAAAGATTCATGTTATATGGTCCAAGAGTCTCCCAAATATCAATTTTGAGAGCAATCGGACCAATAACTAAATAGTTCAATATGGCGGACACTATTTTAAATTGTGAATATTTTGCAATTCCAATAATATTACATACAAGCGTGTCGAATAACCTTATTTTTTTAATTTAGTAATATCCGACTTAAATAAAAATGTAATAAACAAAATGTGCATGGTACGCACCTATACAAGTTTACATCGTACGCCTATGCAACGCGGCACTACGTAGTTCAAATGATTTTAAACAGATGGCTGTACAGTTTACTTGTATGAAGAAGTATTTTACAAAATGTTCCGGTGACCGCATCCATGGTTATATACATCACTGACTATGATGGAAAAACCGAAAACGACAAACACGTCAACTTAAAAAAAATAGGTCCGCCATCTTGAAATTCAAAATGATATTCGTAATTAGCTCGAGGAAAATCTTAAATTAATACCCATTTTGATTTTTTCATTACTGAAGCGACTACTTATCTTACATGACATAATCGTCATTAATATTAAAAAAAAAACATTCGACTTTCCACTCAAAAATTCGACTTGTCCACCGTCGCTTTTGATTTATATCAGTATCTACATACTCGTATTTAACTATTGACTGATATTACCATGGGAGTTTTGAGTTCATAAACTGGCAGCACAGGCAACACATAAAAAATGGCGCTTACTAAAAATATTTATTTTCGAAACATTTCAATGGCTTATATTGCAGAAACTAATAGGAAATATTGTTACTTACCGATGATAGGTGAGTTTTTTCGTTGGTCTAGATCGACCCATGTAGTTTTTATACACTTTTATCACACAAAACGACATTTTGAAACAATACAATTTTGGTGAATTTGGTTGTGTCCCAGTGACGTCTCGACTGACACTGAAGACGGGAAAATGATTAAGCCCCTAACAGTTAGGGGCTTATTTTATCGACGCGTAAACAGCTTCGTAGCTCCGTCTGGATATATCATTAGTCAAAGCTTGCGCGCCATATTTGTTGACGTTCTCATTGCTTATTATTAAAGAATCTACTTTAAAAAATACAAGTCTGTTTATTTCCTCGCAAGTGTCTTGAAAAACGTCGTATAACACGCGTATGCATTGATCATCCGCCTCGCGTGTACCAACTTTGCACACATGTATCATAATGTACTATTATTGTATACCTATGTATTTACAACGAAATATTAGTTATTTAAAAGTACACTTAACATCGATTTCATAGGTCCTATGACTCACTTCTCTGTAGTCTATATGCGCTTCTATACTTGTCTATGTATACCAAGACCACATCGATCGACCGTGCCCTTGTCTGCGGGCGGCGACCTTCAGTTTTGGCGTCACTGTGACCATGGCTCTCCCCTTGATAATGCCATGTTCACAGCTATCAATAATGTAGGTTAGTAACGGCCTTTGTGAATATTGGTGTGTTATCAATGTTTACGTTGTATTTTGGTACTTACCAAGTTATTCCTTTTCATGGACGGTGTTTGACGACAATCTCAGTATATTATGCCTAATTGATACTGTGGCCGATGGTGGTAATAACATGAAGGGAGTCCCGCGCGCCTATAATAATATATAGGGTTTAACGAAAAGGGTATATACATCCGGAAGGAGTGAAGACTACATCAGGTACAGACTCTCTATAAAAAGTTTTAGCTCAAAATAAATTACTCAAAAATTCATACCAATCATAACTGACACCGGTCAATGAAGGTCAGTATCATTGTGCGTACCTATCTTGCTATAAAATTTTCTCTTCCGCGATCTGTGCGCCTAGTACCAACAAAGTGGATTACTGTAATGGATCCCTTTCCGTTACAACCACTTTTATAAATAAAACAAGCTGTCCCCAGCAGTTTCATCCGAGTTCATGCGATAAAACATATCTAGATTCCGCTCCGTGCCTTTCTGCGTGCCTCTTTGCGATAATTAACCCAACCGGGTTAATTATTGTTCGATTTTACAGTGGTTTAGTCGTGAAAAGGCAACAAACAGATACAATTCTTTCAAAATACCATATTCCCGTTGACTTGCGGTTAAAAAATAACAATTGATTTCTATTGTTATCTTGGCCCGCGCGGATGGATTCACAGCTAAGCGATTGATATAATTTATAAAAGATAGAAATGCCAGCATTTTGATACTTCAAATGAATTTACTATGCCATTTATCATATACGGCAAAAATGTTAATTAGTAAAAATTGAGAAAATTTGTAAGTTTCTTACGCGAACATTAAAATTAGATCTTACTTCTCGCGAGGGATGCGCGTCCTATAATAACAATTGATGACATTGTTATTTTTCTACCGCAAGGCAAAGTAAACACCTCAAATGGCAAAAATTAATGTTTTTGAACCATGAAAACATTACACCACCGTCTGCAAGGCAGATAGAAGAGAAACGATATTAAATACAGTGCAAAAAGCTAATACAGTAGAAGCGGGAAACCGCTCTTGGTCGGCAGCTGCCGCCATGTTAGCGCGCGCCGTGCGGAGGGGCGTGACTTGCGAGTGAGACAGAACTAACAGCTGCAGTGTATTATGAACCTTATAGTAGTGATCTAAGGTTGATTGTAAGTTTTAAGCATTCTTTCGTTAGTCTTCGGACCATACCTTCTTTTCTGTGCGAACGAAGATTCACGACGCGTCTTATCAGTTGGGTTCTGGAGTAGAGAAATACTTTGTTGAAAATACCTCTTTTGAATGATTTTTCGTACATGGGCCAAATTCAGTGCCGGTGAGTTTAGTTCAAAATAATACAAAAATGAAAAACACGGCTGCAGTTACAAAAACTGAACTAAAAAGTTCAAAAGTTTTGGTAGTCTACTACCTAATTTATAATAGCGTCGAAAACCATTATGAATTTAATAGACAACTCACTTGGTTTAATTGCAATGAAGTCGTAAAGGGGTCGTGCGTGTCAGAATGGCCCCCTAGTCTGTACTATTATTTATTCTGTGCCCTAGTGTTGTGTTGTGTGCGCCTAGTGCGCTCGCAGGAGGCACTTATGAAGGTCAACTGAAGTTGTTATTAAAAAATATCCACTACAATCTAAATGGGATCATCAATCTAAACTGTTACTTTCACATGATGAATTCTTCTAAAATAATTCATAATAATAATACTTGGAGCAGTGCCATGTGCAGTTCACCGTAACGTCGGATGAGTCTGAACGCGAGCATTTCTGACGAGGAAACAAGCCGATAAAATGTTAATATCGCTTGATTGGCGTGCGGGAAAACGTTGTATCTGCAATTATCGTCAATTTATTGTTCGTAATCAGTCATTTGTAGGATGATGTTTTGTTAGGATATGTTTGGTGCTTATATTAGATAGATCGGAGATACTGGCACACATTTCCTGGTCATTTGTACCAGTATGGCGACCCTTCAGGGGTATAATTACGTAATGACGAAAAGGAAAATGATGATCATAGCGCTGGTACTGGTGACCCAATCGCGTAGGTGTTAATCGTACCTTTGCGGTGGTATGGCGGTCATTTGGAATCGTCGGAAAAGTATGGCATGGTGATTTTCAATGCCTGGTACAAATGGTTGAATATTTTTTTTTTATTAATGTGTTTTCATCGGTATGGCGGGCTGTAAGTCACACCCGAGAAGTATGGCATGTATGGCAAGTATGGCTTAAAATAAGTATAACTGCATCAACAATAATTTTCAACATTATAATACTGATAAATATACTAACAAGACAAGACAATATCATGTCTATCCTTGTTGCCTCAATTATCTTTAATTATCATCATTATAACGTAAGTGTAGTGTAGTGCATACCGAATGCCTACTCGTTTAAATAAAATAAATGTGTCATGTGTGACTCATAGTGATATTTTACATAATACGTTACAAAGAAGTCTGTATTTGTATTATGTAAATGAGTCATTATGTTAAAAGGTTGTTAAGGTAAATGGCCGACATCCGTACTAGTATTATAAGCCTATTATAAGTGAGTACTATATCTGTCATTGCTTATTAACTATAATTTTTATGAAGTTTTTTAGGTTACTCGTATTATTACATTTGCTTATGTTTGTAGTATGGTTAAACATTTGAAAGAAAATATCAATAGATAATATGTAAAAATATAAACCTGCCGACTTTCGTGCTCGGTTCTTCTCAGTTCAAGGTCAACTTCCAAAAACGCGAAGAAAAATTTATGTTCTGAAAAACTCTCTAGAGTTAACTATAGCTTAGGTACTTTTTTTTACTGGCTGAATAACATTTTATTCATAGCCATCAAACACTTTGTAATTCTAATCCGGATTAACAAAAATCGTTTATAATAATAATATTTATAAATGACAAGACCTTAAATTAAGTTTTACAGCAAGTTTACATGTATAATAGGCTTATAGTCTTTATAAAAAAATTGGTCGCAACTAACACCGTAGCTAGGTTACAGAGTAACCTGTATTAAAGATGCTGTCCCTTACCCCAGGGAAAGTATGTACATTAACCCATTTAAAAGGTGACATCTTTTTATTTACCAATATTTCTTCTTAACTTTATCTTATTTTATACAGGTCGTTGTTTTGGTCAGCGACGAGCGACTCAGGGTCGATAATACAAATGATACTGCTAAAAAAAATATAAAAAAAATACTTTATTTTTTTTTAAATAACAAAAATAAAAAATTTGAAAATCATGTAATAAGCTAAAGTGTACACATAATACTCAACGGGAGTACGAGGGAGTAAAGGGGTGGGGCGATGGCGGCTTGCGCCTAGCCCTAGTCTGTGCACGAGCCTAGTAACCATACTTTGCGGTAATTTTATTTCAAATTGAATAAGGTATTTCTCGACATATTTACAGTATTTAATGGAATTAAGTCCATTTTTGGGGAATATATATTTTGTACTACCGCTCCTGGGTCGCTTGTCGCCGACCAAAACAACACCCTGTATTATGTGTTTATATTATTATCTAAAATTAGGCTTTACGTTATTGTTCTTTACTAATTCGCTATTAGTTTAGTATAAAATAAATTTCTAATATAAAAAAACGCAAAAAACTAAACAGCAGATACCGCGTTCTCCTTCCGCGCAATCGCACAGAATCTGTCACTATCGCTCAGCCAGCCAGTAGTGCTAGAATAACAGTGGGAGAATCACGCGTATCGGTGAGTCATATATTTGTTTATTTTGTACACAGTTCATATAGTAAACTAAACTTTAATACAGCTAGAAAAGATTCAAGTTACTCTTTTCATGTTTTGAAATACTAAACCTGAAAAATGTTTGTCCTGAATATAATATTTGTATTTCAAACGAAATCTGTGGGATTTGCTGACAGTTACTTCGCGAGTTTGCATTATTTTATCTTATGACGATTTTTTTGCTCAAATCGTTTCAGCGAGACACTTTTTTAAATAATCTTATATGTATAGGTAGTCAACAGATAAAAAAAACTGAATCTATAGTAATATTATAAAGGAGAAATGTTTGTAAGTTTGCATGTAGTGATCTCCGGAACCGCTTGATCTGATTCTGTAAATTCTTTCACTAATAGGAATCTTCATTATCCCCGAGTATTATAGGCTACTTTTTATCCCGGGTGTTGATCCAGAACATATTCTATCTGTGTGCCATATTTTATGCAAATCCGTTCAGTAGATTTGTTTAAAAAACTAAAAAACATCTATACATACATCAGTTTATAATATATTTAAATTTTTCAATTATATTTAACACTATAAAGAAAATATCAATATGTATTTAATTTTATCAATAAATAAATAAATCGCTTATTTACACTTATAATTTCTTACTTGGATACTCTTTATCCCGGATAATCATGAAATCTCGTACAATCCGATCCATATCTTCCTATTTTGGTTTTATCTTAGTTTCATACAAAAAAAAAATCGGTAAAAATACCAGACGGATCGTCACAAACGCGTCTTAATTTAATTAGCATACTAATAATATAATACTAAAAATATATAGTATTAATTATTAAAATGTCGAACAATAGAGAAGTCAACATGCTAACATTTTAAAATTAGATACGGTGCGGTGTATGTATTATGTAGCATTTATTATTATTAACTTATACGTAAGTTCGCCCCGCGGATTCACCTGCGCTCCCGAGGGATCTATTTTTTTCCTGGTATAACAGACTCCTA
The DNA here is from genome assembly GCA_951394255.1 of Polyploca ridens. Classification (NCBI taxonomy): domain Eukaryota; kingdom Metazoa; phylum Arthropoda; class Insecta; order Lepidoptera; family Drepanidae; genus Polyploca; species Polyploca ridens. The sequence goes on from OX596272.1 coordinate 6,601,846, forward strand.
TCTGTTAAAGGTGAACGCACACTTATCCGAGCCGAACGCGTCGAACGAAACGAATTTTAGAATTCTGTATATGAAATCTTATGAAAGCTCGCACACTCGCCCGCGTCGAATCCGCATTTGGATAAGATTTTATATACAGAATTCTAAGATTCGTTTCGTTCGATGCGTTTGGCTCGGATAAGTGTGCGCTCACCTTAATCCAGAACATAGGCATTCTATTGTCAGCCTTTTTGCGCGGTTGAGTCACAAACATCAAAAATTCAAAACCCAGCCTCGTGGGCAAAAAACAAACACCTACAAACATTAATAAATTAATTTTTAATTAAATGCTAATCCTAAATGTTAGTTTTATCGTAGTTGTAGATGCGTTGCATACACATTATATTGGCATTAATTAAAACGAAGTACCTGAATTCCCGGTATTTACTGAGTCACACACCAAACAGTCCCGCGGCTATATTATGTCTGTGACAAGCGTAATTCTTGCATAATTTGCGGAAAAATAAACCTTTATGTATTTATAGAATATGTGCGAAATATACACGCTATAACTGAGAGAGCTTTTTAAGGCGATGATAGCTCAGTGGTAGTGACGTCGGATACCGAGACGAAGGTCCCGGGTTCGAATCCTACAATGAGCTTGAGCTTTCGGTGAAGAAAAACATCGTGAGGAAACCATAGCACGGTGGTAGGGTACTTTGTAGTACCCGTCTGGCTGGCTACTACCCTCAAGTTGAAAATCTGTCGCCAAGCACCATTCGGTGTGTTCCGACAGCTGCCCTTGAGAGCCAGCTCCTTCTAGGCTTTGTGTGCTTACCACCTTCGGCCGCATCATCACTTACCATGGTGAGATTGCGGTCAAACACAGGCCTATAAACAGTAAAAAAAAAAAGAGAAAAAAAACTGTTTCATGTTATGTGCGTGTGTCAAAATTACGCTGTACAAATTAGCGTTTTTTTTACTATCTAGGCTCAGCCCCCCTAGATAAGATGGTTGCCGACAATCGCTATCGTTAGTAAACGATCAAATTCATCTTAGCCTCAAATAATTTAGGCCCTGTAAAGGCACTTATGAACGTTAACAAATGGCTCTACACCGGTTCCAAATACAACTTGAACTGAGAAGACTCCGGCAAGAAACTCAGCAAGTCTTTTTTTTTAATATGTACTTAGAAGTATTACAATTACAAAATATATATAACAATAGCCTGCGAAGCGAACAATTCATTCAAATGCATTCTTGTCATCTACAAAATCAGAAACTTTATAGTACCCTTTCGTGCATAACTTCTGTTTTACTATCTTTTTGAATCTATGTACTATAGGTAGCTTTTGGATTTCTTTGGGTACTTTAATATAGATCATAGATCAACCTTTGTATGGGATTGACATAAGAGATTGTTAAATATCACGTGATATCTCGATTTAAAATGTCAATCCCATACAAAGGTTGATCGTTTACTAACGATAACGATTCTCGACAACTCGTCTACTGGCCCAGATTACTAACCAGATTTGTAATCTGTGCGTTTAGGCATGTGTTTGACGATAATTTGCTTGTAAAAGACAATCTTACCAGTGTCCGTGGTGATGTGTCCGAAGGTGGTGCGCACACAAAGCCTAGAAGTGAACTAGCTCTCAAGTGCAGCTGTCGGAACACACCGATAGATGCTTCACGACAGATTTTCGACTTGAGGGTTGTTGCCAGTCAGGCGGGTACTACAAAGTATCCTACCACCGTGCAAAAAGGTTGTTAGTGTTGGTCTATGACGCGTCTACTCGTATAACTTCATTGGTTTGACCTTGACTTTCAACGACCCTGACCTTCCAGGGGCTGTCAACTCCATCCATTGACATACTAATTCAATGGAATATAACATACAACAAAATGATTCTAATTTTGTAAACAAACAATCAGTCAAACGTTTTTATTAGTGAAAATCTTTCAATATCGTATGTAATGGGGTAGGGTTGCCATCCGTCCGGGTTTACCCGGATTTGTCCTAGTTTGGAGGACGGCTGAGGCGCGACCGGGTGGGATTTGGATACAATCCGGATTTTTTATTTTTTTATTATTTCCGGATTATGCCATAGATTATAAATATTGTAATGTGGGTACCTAGTAGGTTTGCAATGCCATTGTATTTTTAATCAACTACAAAAAAGGAGGAGGTTCACAATTCGGATTCGGATCTGATGACCATTTAGTGTACTTTGAAGTAAGTAAAGTTTTTTTTTGTAAAAAACTTTTTTTTAATAAACGTTTTTAAAACGGACTGACAGTAATAAAATAGTCGTAACGTAATAGTAAACATGAGGTGTCTCAATATTATTGCACTTCAAATGGTGTTAACTTACAGTTACTCATTGACTGAGTTTACTCAATGACAGCCACTCTTACTACATTTAATATTTTATAGCATGCGCCTTACATTATTTAATTAACTGCTTTTTAGTCCGGTTTGTAACATACAATTAAGCAAGTTAACATTGCATTGTCTTCCAGTATAAGCTCAAAAATCCGGAATTATCAATTTTTATTATCCTGATTTATTGATTTAGTTGGCAACCCTACATGTGAGAAATATTTGCAGCAGTGTGTGAGTGACTCGTTGTTTACGTGTGAGTCAATTCACTTGTTTATTTAGCACATAAATAGAACGATCCAGGATGATAGCTTTTATTCGCTCTACCCACGTTGGAGAAGTTTTTAACACTTTCAACGGCCAGCGTTCACCTCGCTCGAGTCATTATTAACTAAAATAAGCGTAATTTGATGTTCATTTTGCTTGAAATCTATTCCGCCAATTTCTAACCATCGACAATCGGCTCTGATTAATAAATAAATAAATATCCTGTGACATTCCTCACACACGGTCATCTGATCCCAAACTAAGCAGAGCTTGTACTATGGAAACCAGACAACTGATATAATACATATACTACTTTTTGTTTGTAAATACATACTTAATATACATAATTATACCCAGACTCAGGACATACAGACATCTTCATGTACACAAATGCATGTCCTGTGTGGGGATCGAACCCACGACCTGCGGCGCGTAAGGTGAACCTCAAGGATACATGCGCTATGAATAGACACTTTTAAACCACAAGTAGGTAAATAAATGTGAAAGTAAGTTTGCTTTTCTGCGCTCACCACTTTTGACCTCATCTCACCATAATGGTGAGATTTTCAATCACAAGCACAACATAAAATTTGCTATTTGTGTTCACAACATAGTGTTGTCGTCACAGACACGCGAACGGACGAACAATCAATTTTATTGTTATGCCTCAATGCTGTTTGAATGACGGCACATTCGGTGATGCGTTACGAATCTGTAATACATTAACATACAAAACGAAGTTAAGAATTACTTATGTACAATAATAATATATTAATAAGTAGGTATTCGTTCTGTTACTTGTACTATTATCTATTCTGTGGTTCTGTGTATGCCATGTAGCCTAGATATTAAAAGAAAACATCTGTAATTACATGACGACATGATGGTATTGCGACGCGATAAACGGCAGAAAAATGCTATATTTTGACTTCAGTATTACATAGAAGTAAGCATGTGTCTGATGGTAAGCGGTTAACGTAGCATATAGACGCTCGAAATAACGATACATCACTCACGGGGCATCGATGCTCACGCGTTACCGACCATTCTACCTCCCCGATGAGCTCTGGCGACCCTCACGCGCAGGAACACAACATAAAAGTTATTTGGCTGCGGTATTCTGTAAGGTGGAGGTACTTCCACAGTCGAGCTGCTCTTTGAGAGAATAACGCTACCTTTTATAGTAAAAAAATACCAGGAAAATGTTACCGTTTAAAAAACAAGTTAACGACCGTCTCAAGCAATGACGTATCTTATCAAGGCTAACTCAAGAGTCTCGAGGTATCTCAAGATTATTATCAGTGTGAGATCAATTGATAGCACATGTTATATGACTAACTACTAGTCTAGATAAAGGCCTGGGATTGGGTCATTCTTCACACACGTTTATCTGATCACAAGCTATGCTTAGCTTGTACTATGGAAACCAGTCATAACCTACTACCTACATATAACATACTTGTAAATATTTACTTAAATAATTATTTGCATCTAGATTCGAAACAATTTAATGCACACAAATGTCTAGGCTATTTAAAAATATTTTTTTCCGAGATATACTAGCGCCCTCAGATTACAGTCTGTAAATTCTGTAATCTGTGCTAGCGCCATACAAAATGTGGATTTTGATATAGGCAAAAAAATATTGTTGGTAAATTTACAAAACGTATAGCAGACAAGATGTTTTTGTCATTCATATTTTACAAATACAATTGCATTGATACGTCTTGTTACCAAGCGTCTTCTGAAAATAAACTCTGGCCTGCTTCAAGGACATCAAGAATCCAACATCGGACCTCTCTTTCACTCCTACAAATAAAAAGAGACAAAGCATACGCGAATTAATACCAATGTCAAATTAAACTTGCGGTCCGTGCGATTTTGCGTCCCATTTACTCTTCGAGGAAATTAAAAAGAAACAAAAGTATACGGATCGTTGTTTCGATCTCCACTTGTTTTTTTTTATTTTTGTTTCTCTGGTTATGATACACTTTTTTTTTCTTATTCTGTCTCATGTTTCGGTGAGTTTTAGCATACTCATTTTGACCTACTTATGGATTTTATTGATAGTGGGATACCTATAAGGTCCTAATAAATTAGTGAACTTCCCCATGAATGTATAGGTCATTAGTAATCAAAAAATAATATTAGAAAAAAAAACCGAGGGATAAATTTTTTTTTTCCCTCGGTTTTTTTTTTACACTACATTCATCCCTCAAGAGGAAGTTCACTAATTTATTAGGACTATATATCCTGATACTGCGACAGTAGTGTCTGAGTGATATTATTGTAAATTAGGTAACTTTATAATTTTCATATTTTTAGTCTATGATTAGTAGTATTATGATACAGGTGAAACTTATGGTAAACCAATATTCATAACACTGACAACTGTCGCAATCAAGCCATATTTAAGTAAATACCACCATGATAAGGGAATAAAGCCTAGTAAAGAAGACTTATGGGGATTATCAGTAACGATTTTAAAATCAATAATAACAGTAATTGCACCTTTAATGTCAGATATTTTTAATGAATGCATTGATCAGGGTTCTTAGCCAGATTTAATGAAGTTAAGTAAAGTAGTGCCAATTTTCAAGTCCGGGTGTAAAGATAATCCTTCTGATTATAGACCAGTATCCGTACTTCCAGCACTTAGTAAAATCTTTGAAAAACTATTGCTTAATCAAATGTTAGGCCACTTTAATAAACATAAGATACTACATAGTCATCAGTTTGGTTTCACGAAGGGGAGATCTACTTCAGATGCGGCTGCAAAATTATTGAAACACATATATGAAGCTTGGGAAAACTCACAAGATGCAATTGGCATTTTTTGTGATCTATCCAAGGCCTTTGACTGCGTTGACCACCGTACTCTGCTCCTTAAGCTAAAATATTATGGTATTCGTGAGGCGGCTCATGATCTTGTTCTATTTTATTTATGTAATCGCCAACAAAAGGTAGGAATTTGTGATACAACATCGAAGGGATCTTTAGTTAAAATGGGGGTACCCCAGGGTTCAATACTAGGTCCATTTCTATTTCTAGTGTATATTAATGATTTACCATCTGTTGTAAACGGTCTCTCAGATATAGTCTTGTTCGCTGACGATACTTCATTTATTTTAAAAGTAGATAGAAAAGATAAAGAACTTATTAAAGTAAATGATACCATGTCAATAGTCTCAAAATGGTTTGCTGTAAATAATTTGTTATTAAATTCTAGGAAAACTAAATATTTAAGATTCTCCCTTCCAAATGTAGTGCAAGTAGACAGTCAGGTATTAGTAGATGGCATCAGTTTGGAATTAGTTAGTAAAACAGTATTTTTGGGTATCACATTGGATAATAAATTGCAATGGGGTCCTCAGATAGAATCATTAGCTGGTAAATTAAGTTCTGCTGCATTTGCTGTTAGGAAAATCAAACAATTGACGAATGTCGAGACGGCCAAATTAGTTTATTTTGCATACTGCCATAGCTTTTTATCTTACGGCGTATTACTTTGGGGATCTGCAGCAGATATTGAGACTATTTTTATATTACAAAAAAGAGCAATTCGTGCAATTTATAGTATGTGTGCTCGTGAATCATTAAAGGAATTATTTAAGGAAATAAACGTTATGATCGTACCATCACTTTATATCTATGAAAATATAATGTACATACGTAAAAACAAAGAAATGTATAAAACAAAAATGGAGACTCATAATATCAATACAAGACAAAAAGAGAAATTAGTTGTTCCGTATTTTAGACTAGCTAAAGTTCGTAAGTCATTTCTTGGCATTAGTGTGCGCTGTTATAACAAAATACCACTTGCGGTGACCAAGATGACTGATTTTAAATTTAAATCACATATAAAAAAAGTTCTGAAAGAAAGAGCTTATTATAAAGTAGCCGATTATATTGAAGATAAAGATGTCTGGAAGTAGGTAGCTGCACTCTGCACAAGTGCACCTTGCTCATACTTACTTGCGCACGTAATACAAAAGCCAGTAGGTCAATAATTGTGTGTTTTGTATTTTTAAGGTTATTATTTTTTATTTATTTTCTTGTTCTTTTTTCGTCTGTATCTATGCTTAGGTATATATTTTTTATTTTTTATTATTTGGAAAAAAAAAGCCAAACATAGTCAGATTGTCCAAAAAATATATAAAAAATGTAACCTTGCTGAGTTTCTTGCCGGATTCTTCTCAGTTGAAGGCCGAGTTCCGAACCGGTGGAAACTTCAGTAAATTTGACCTTCATAAGTGCCCTTCTGGGGCCTAAATTGAATAAATGGCTTTGACTTTGAAAGACTAAAATAATGATCAGGCATGGGAACACCATAGCTGTGCTACCCCATGATGAAACCCCAGCCCCCTTAGACAAGATGGTTGTCGATATGTTGTCGACAATCGTCATCGTTAGTAAACGATAAACCTTTGTATGGAATTGACATATTGGATTGTTAAAAATCACGTGATATTTCGATTTGAAATGTCAATCCTATACAAAGGTCGATCGTTTACTAACGATAACGATTGTCGGCAACCATCTTGTCTAGGCACCCAGCTACTTCTAGTCTAGCTAGACCACAGAGTATCTATATAATTATAATCATCTGTTGCTAAACTGTTAGTTAGCCAAAGTCTTACCACCATGCTATTTCCAAGATGTTTTTTTTCATCGATACCTCGAGATACAGGATTTTAATCCACAGCATTCGCATTCCAGTTTCACTACCTCAATATTTACTAACATTAATTTTATTTTTAAACCTAACTGCATCAGAGTATTCCCGGATTATTTGGAAAAACATGAATATCAATTGACTTCTTTCCGCCAGTTGTTGGCAACGTGCCATTGCTTTGATGTTCACGTAAGAGCACTTAGCTGTAAAATATGTTATTACTCTTCATATTTTAAGGCCTTTTATACACGTAGCTACTCAAAGGAAACCAGTCGCTTGCTAGCACATGTTAACAGGGCGCAAAGTCTACTATTTTATTTAACTAAAAATGTAATTCTGACACGCTGACACGATCCCTGAGCCAATGTGCGTCGTCTATTAAATTCATAATGGTTTTCGACACTATTGAATTATTATTTTAGTACATAACCGAAACTGTCTAATCTGTCAAAATTGACTGATAGCAAACTTGGGCCATTGTAGTACGGTAGAATCTAACTAATCCGGAACTTTAGTAATACGGTACGTCCAATAATCCAGCAGTTAAAATAATGTTATTTTTTTTGTAGATAGGTAAGTGCCTAAACATTGCATGATTTGGATGCATTTAGAAACATTTAGAGTACTAAAGGGATGTTTTTTCTTGATACCGAGCAATCCAATTCCGCAGCTAGTAAGTGCTTTGCACTGATTAATAACAGTACCGACCAATCACTGCACCTAAATGCTTAGTGTGTACTTGTTTTAGCCATTCAGAGCGCATTGTCGGAATAGATTTCGAACAAAATTAACGTCATTACGCTATTTTGGGTTATTCGATGTTTGGATGCTTCATGTAGTTTGGTTTCTAACTAGTTAGTTTATTTTTAGTTGCTGCGTGTGTGGAGGTTCTAAGCCATAATATTTCAGTTAGTAACTCTGGTTGTCTGTCTATTTGCTTTGATATCAAGTTTATTATTCGATTAGGTAATTCATACATAATTTACCTGCCAATTTATTTCTTGTTTTTTGTAAATCATCTGAGCTTATTTATGGGAAAACGAAGTTTTAAAGGCAAACTAGAATCAAAAATGAATAAAGATGTAGTGATTATGCTTAGGTCGTAGTGTACGTGATAAGTTCCACTCCCCTGCAGCACCGCATTATAAATGAGGATGCAAAACGCAAAGGTCCATAATATTCTAAAATGCTTCATTGTCATCATCAGATCATGCCAGAAGTTCATCCAGCATTTGCAAGCTCGGGCAAGAAGGCGGGCTTAGAAATATGGAGGATAGAGGTAAGTTTCTCTCATCTCATCCATTTTGTCACGTAGTTTAAAATATCATCTCCACAATGTTGTACAACAACTATTTCATAACAAAATACAATCACATTGCTGAAATATTCAATGATTGATGAGATATAAGCAGATTAGTATTTAAGTTTCTCGCCGCCATCTTTTTATAAATTAAATATTTTAACTAAAATATCAGAAGCAAAATGTTGTACAACAAATGTCTCATAACGCAATACAATCACATTGCTGAAATATACAACGATTGCTGAGATACAAGCGGATTAGTATTTAAGTTTCTCGCCGCCATCTTTTTATAAGTTAAATATTTTAACTAAAATATCAGGAGCAAAATGTTGTACAACAAATGTCTCATAGCGCAATACAATCAAATGAGACTTTTTGGCGGGAACTTGCAGAGTGATGTTGCATTTTCGTTTTTATTTTCATAAATTCGTGTATTTTGAGTTTTATTGTGTATTTTCGGTGGTATTTTACCCAATAAAGATCATCCATGTGCACCAGTGAAGTGAAATGAAATGAATTATGTGTATCGTAACTTCTCAAGTTGTCTCAAAAAGTCTGTGAAGAGTTTTAGTACAATGACCACCATTGTAGTAAAACATGACTTTTATGGACGGTGATTGACTGTGGACCATATGTGAAAGTGATTTATCGTGACGGGAAACTATAATATAACTCGACACTGGCAGAAATGAGCCCTAATTTGGGCTTGGTTGCCAAACTTAAAAATAAGAAGAAGAATACAATCAAATTGCTGAAATATATAAAGATTGTTGAGATACACGCGGATTAGAATTGAGTTACTAGCCGCCATTTTTTATAAATTAAATATTTTAATTAAAATATCTTCACCACAATGTTGTACAACAACTGTCTCATAGCGCAATACAATCACATTGCTGAAATATGCAGGGATTGATGAGATACAAGTGGATTAGAATTATGTTTGTTACAGACTGTCAAACCAATAGCAATGGCCTTTATACGCTTTTCTTGAAGAACACTATTATTTTATCCTTCAACCCTATTTATAGCTGCATCCTGTGGCTGCATCCTAGACCTGGGGCTCTACCGCGTATCTTTGGTGATAATCGTTGAATTTCATCCAATCAGGGTTCATGGTCATGGCCCGCCCACCAATGGTCTTCGTCGTATCGCGTTGGTCTACCAATCAAAACATAGGCCCACGCGATGCCCTTCATGAGGCCATAACATTGTTTACAGGAAGGGAGGCCTAACGTCAAGACGTAAAAACATGTCAATCAAAATTATGTTTGCGAAAATAAAATGATACAACATATAAACTAATTTTACGATGGATCTTCATTAAAAATAGATATTTTGTTACCGCCACTATTTTTATAAAAGACATGGCGTCAGCAAGTGCATGGATTATCTCTTTTTTATTTGACTTTCTGAGTTATAGGCGTCGGTAATAAACCACGGTAATAATTCAGTGTACTATTTGTAGACGCAGCGATTATTCTAGGTGGTGTGTAGGTATTTCTGAGACAAAAAGATTGTGTCTCAGTTTTTATATATCTATAAATTATAGGTATGTTTCATAACATGTGAAATCAAAATATCACGTGATTTTTAACAATCTTTTACGACAATCCCATAAAAAGGTTGATCGTTTACTAACGATGATGATTATTTACAACCTTAAATTATTTGTCTAGGGGAGCTGATATTTTTTATTACCTACTGCAAAGGTGCCAGTCGTCGTAAAAACATAAGGAACTTCTTCATAAGGAGTCTCACATAGTAGCTAAAGAACCTGACCAACTATCTAGTAACTTAAGAGCACTCAATTCGCCATACTTTTCATACAAAACCTCTGTACTTATTATGGCGTTGTTAAACATTTTTCGTTAGATGTTTTGAACAAATTAGTATCTTGTGCACTATATCTAGCCGTGTATCTAGGCGAAATAAAAAAAAAGTGTGAAACAAATTCAGTAAAAGCCTCCGAAAAACAGCGTTTTTGCTCAAATGTAACCTGAACGTTGGCCATATCTAATGTACCTATAAATTTTAAAAGTAAAGAAAACATTTAGATACCAGGCTTGCAAATGTATTGGAGATTCTAAATAACTAACTATTTTTTCACAAACATGTAAGATTTTTTCATTAGAAGTTCACGCCTGGAACAAGTTTTATGATATGCGAAATCATGAATGACGACCTAGCGAAGCGGCCGCGAGTGATCAGCGGAATTTACCGACTGATAACCGACGGCTCTGATGCTGTCTCTCTTTTTTCGCAGTCAAACATTACGTTGGATTAAACAACAAGCTTTTAGACTATGCTTGCGTTGAAGTTGCGCCAGCGACAGAGGGCCGCCTTAATGTTTCATCATAGGGCATTAACGATTAGAAGAAATAAAGAGTGTTCCTATTTCTTTGATAAAATATGAGATTATTTTTACATTTCCCCAATTTACGAAAAAAACTAAGCTTATATCGCTTTACTCGCGGTTAAAAATGTAACAATGACATCAATTGTTATAATAGGACGCTCGTCACTCGCGAGAAACAACAGGTAAATCTCATTTAACCACTATTATTGAGCTAAAATGTGTTTAATGGGTGCTTCTCGACCTATTTAATTTAATCTGAAGAACTGTTATTTTAATGGATCTTTAGTTACTAATGGCCCTGATTCTGTTGTTCACAACTAAACTAATTTTAATGTCACTATGTCTCTTTCTAACAAAGAACATAAGAAAAGGATGTAAGAAATTTTGTCCTGTCAAATTAGTCCAATGATTGTTTTCAATATAATTTTAGTCGCCATCTATCGCGGTTACGCCTAAATACACGCAAAATAAGACGGCAAAGATTAATTTGACAACTTAAAATATGTTCTATCCTTTTTCAATCATGTTCGTAAGAAAGAGATGAGACGTGACTAAAATTAGTTTAGTGCGATTTACAACAGAATCGGCACCAATGTCGCTTTGTGCAACCAAAAAATTTGATTTTGAAAGATCGTTTGACACTTCAATAGTTAAATTTAAAGGAGGCATTAAAAACAGTTTAATGTAAGATTTGTATATAATACCGATGTTAAAATTTAAAGAACGTTTCTGCAACTGCCTGACAAACATTTTAACATTTTGTAGGTACCAAAACGCAACCGCAAAAAGCCGCAGCGACACTATTCACACGTATAACCCACAGCTTGATTTCATTTTGTCGCGACGCTGGCGCTGTGGTGTGTTTGCCGTACGTGTCAACTCACTACGTGTGATTAGATAGACGCTTAGTCTATGAGCTCAAACATTGAAAAACGAACGCATCAAACTACTGGTATTAGTTATTCAATGCGCTGCTAAAAATATTAAACCGCTACCTAACGCTTGGAGCCCTCGCTTGCGCTGCTTGTAATACAGTTAAATCTACTATAGTATATTTCAAATAACATGAGTTCGGTGACACATGGTATTTTATTAAATTTCTCAATGGTTAATGTTCATTTCGATATAATCTTAATATATAAAATGATAAACTGATTGTTGATATATCAGCCCACAGCCCAAACCGCTGGACCTAGAGATTTGAAATTTTGCACAAAGATACCTTATATAGTGGAGGCATCCACTAAGGAAGGATTTTTGGAAATTCCACCCCTAAGAGGGTAAAATAGGGGATGACAGTTTGTATGCAAGTCCGTCAGTTTTGAAGTTAGGATCTTCAAATTTCGTGATTAGGCTGACGATTGAAAATTAATGTGCAGTTATCTCAGCGTTTGTGATAATTCCACCACCGAAGGGAGGAAAAGGGGGATGAAGTTGGGTATGCAAGTCCTTCAATTTCAAAGTAAACTTCACTAAATGTATTATTATACGGTGTAGGCATCCACTAAGGAAGGATTTTTGGAAATTCCACCCCTAAGGGGGTAAAATAAGGGATGAAAGTTTGTATGCAAGTTCGTCAGTTATGAAGTTAGGATCTTCAAATTTTGTGTTTAGGCTGACCATTGAAAATTAATATATAGTTATCTCAGCGTTTGTGATAATTCCACCACCGAAGGGAGGAAAAGGGGGATGAAGTTGTGTATGCAAGTCCTTCAATTTCAAAGTAAACTTCACTAAATATATTATTATACGGTGTAGGCATCCACTAAGGAAGGATTTTTAGAAATTCCACCCCTAAGGGGGTAAAATAAGGGATGAAAGTTTGTATGAAAGTCCGTCGGTTTTGAAGTTAGGATCTTCAAATTTTGTATTTAGGCTGACGATTGAAAATTAATTTATACATGTTTCAGCTTATTTGACCATTCCACCCCCGACAGGGTGAAAAGGTATGGGATGTATGTAAGTCATTCAGTTTCAAAGTAAACGTCACTTAATATATTATTACACAGTGTAGGCAACCACTAAGGATTTTTGGATATTCCATCCTTAATGGGGTAAAATAGGGGATGCAAGTTTATATGAAAGTCCATCAGTTTCGAAGTTAGGACCTTCAAATTTTTGTTTAGGCTGATGATTGAAATGCTTCAACGTTTTTGATAATTCCGATGCCGAAAGGGTAAAAAGGGGGATGAATTTGTGTATGGAAATACACTCAATTTATTATTTAAGCTTATGGTTATAAACTAACGCAACGAATATCGGTGTTGTTGGAATTTGAACCCTTAAGGAGTGAAAAGGGGGAGTAAATTTAGTATATGAAGTTCTTTATTTTTTGAGTGAAAATTACAAATTTTATTATTTTGGCTTATGGTATTGGCGTATTGAAATAGCATAGGATGCAATGACTCACGTAAACAACATCAGGAAAAAGAGAGGAATTGGTATTAAAACAAAGATCCGATTAATACGAGCATTGGTATTCCTCATTTTCATGTATGGAGTGGAAGCGTGGAAAGAAAAAGGATTGATGCATCCGAGATGTGGTGCTGGAGACGGATGTTGGAAATACCTTGGACCGCTAAACGCAACAATGCATCAATCCTATCACAACTGTAAATTAAAACTCGATTGTCCACCATATGTCACCAACGTATTCTTTCGTATTTCGGCCACATGGTGCGCAAAGGCGATGAAAGTTTGGAAAAGCTGATCATAGTTGGGAACACGGAAGGAAAACGACTACGTGGTCGTTCACCAACTAGATGGTCCGATCAAGTAAAAGACTCATCGTCCTCCAAGTTTTACACCGTCGTAAGGGACGGGTTGGACAGAAACCGGTGGAGGCAGATCATCCGCTCTAGAAGCAAACCCGATGCTGACCACGATCCTCAGACATGAGGGAAAGACTATAGAGAGAAAGAGAGATAAGGCCTCCAAAATTGTGCTGTGGAACTAGACTACAAGTAACAGCTCTCCGCCGCAATGTTATTGAGGCTAAAATATTTACTGGTTCTGTCAGACGAGAAACAGTATTCTTGCCGCGTATACCATTGATCCCAAATCACCTTCCGTTTGAATTTAAAAGATAACAGTTCCTAATTATGGTTTGTTTCGCGATGGCTATTAATAAATAACAGGGAAAACTCTGAAATTTACTAGAGTTGATTTGCGGCAGGACTGGTTCAGTTTTATATGGCATCCTCGCATGTGAGTTCTCAATCTAGCTGAACTTTTATCAATATCACACGTAGTGGCGGACAATAGCCATGAACAAAGCTCTATATTGTTACAATGATTCATATCTTGAAAAAAGAAATAATCTACGCGGACGAAGTCGCGGGCTATAAAGCTAGTAAAGGAATACTATGATAGAGCTAGGTTTCACGAAATATTGTGAATAATATTTCAGAGTAATCAAATGGAATTTCACTAGATATTGGTAAAAAAACCCTTGACCTTGACGACTCATCCTATGTGAAATAGAGTATACGGGTACTTATTATATACAAAGAACGTAACTATAGCGCGATTCAATTGCCTTGTAACGCCATCTGTTGGCAATGACTTAGAGCCCCGCTAGCGATGCGCGATTGTGGGTGATTTTAGTAATCGATTACACTACTAACACTAATCTCAATAATCTAATAAGGTGTTAGTAACATACTAATGTCAATAATCGAATAAGCATTACTAATTAGTAATACTAATTCACTCTGCATGCAAAACTTTTCCATACTCCATACTGTCGTTCAAATATAGGTCTCCACTCTCCCTTAGTAAGGATCTGCAAGAAATATAATGAACTTAGTGCTAAGTGTCTAGACCTGGATATCTTTTGCAACTCTATATCTGTTTTTAAAAAGAAAATGCTGAAACCATCTTGTGAACCATAGTATAATTTTGTTCTTTTTTAAGTAAGTTTCGCTACCGTCACATGGGAGTAAGGTGAAAAATGTATTCACTGTTCATTGCTTTTTTGTTATTCAATAGTTCTTGTAGTATTGAAACGGCCAAGCCACAAATTTTGACTACTGTGTGTAGAGGTTGTGAAGTTAGGGCTTATATAGTAAGTGCATGTAGTTATAAGCTTGGCTCTACATGAGATCTGATAACTTTTTGACAGTACGAGCCATATGTCTTGGCGGCAACATTTTACATGAAAATGTTTTTGGTGGGATTTCACTTCTTTTTTTTTTTGTTTGAAATTTCCAAGTTTTATAATTTTTTTGTTGTTTGTGTACTAATACAAGCTTAAATACCAAATTTCAGCTTTCTAGGACTTCAGGAAGTACCCTATGAGTTTTGATGATCATCAGTGAGTCAGTGACGAAATCGGGGTTTTTTAGATATCAATAAAATCTAAAGTATAAGAGCTATGTTATTGAAACTTAATATGCTTAATAAGTTCACTATTGACATCATGTTCCGAGAATTTTGTTTATCTGGTATAATCCAAATCCAAGTTATGAGGGTTCAAAAAAACGACGAAGCGCTTCGAGAAAAGGTAGGTAGTGCCCTTTCGCTTCGCTTGGCTGTCTTGGCGGGGGGCACTCCCGTGCCCCCAGATTCTAAAAGGAAAATATTATGAATGCTATCTTATCTTAATATATAAAATGATAAACTGATTGTTGATATATCAGCCCACAGCCCAAACCGCTAGACCTAGAGATTTGAAATTTTTGCACAAAGATACCTTATACAGTGGAGGCATCCACTAAGGAAGGATTTTTGGAAATTCCACCCCTAAGAGGGTAAAATAGGGGATGACAGTTTGTATGCAAGTCCGTCAGTTTTGAAGTTAGGATCTTCAAATTTTGTGTTTAGGCTGACGATTGAAAATTAATATATAGTTATCTCAGCATTTGTGATAATTCCACCACCGAAGGGAGGA
Source organism: Polyploca ridens (assembly GCA_951394255.1). NCBI lineage: Eukaryota > Metazoa > Arthropoda > Insecta > Lepidoptera > Drepanidae > Polyploca > Polyploca ridens. The sequence goes on from OX596272.1 coordinate 6,617,709, forward strand.
AAGGGGGGATGAAGTTGTGTATGCAAGTCCTTCAATTTCAAAGTAAACTTCACTAAATGTATTATTATACGGTGTAGGCATCCACTAAGGAAGGATTTTTGGAAATTCCACCCCTAAGAGGGTAAAATAGGGGATGACAGTTTGTATGAAAGTGCGTCAGTTTTGAAGTTAGGATCTTAAAATTTTGTGTTTAGGCTGACGATTGAAAATAAATGTATAGTTATCTCAGCGTTTGTGATAATTCCACCACCGAAGGGAGGAAAAGGGGGATGAAGTTGGGTATGCAAGTCCTTCAATTTCAAAGTAAACTTCACTAAATGTATTATTATATAGTGTAGGCATCCACTAAGGAAGGATTTTTGGAAATTCCACCCCTAAGGGGATAAAATAAGGGATGAAAGTTTGTATGCAAGTTCGTCAGTTTTGAAGTTAGGATCTTCAAATTTTGTGTTTAGGCTGACGATTAAAAATTAATGTATAGTTTTCTCAGCATTTGTGATAATTCCACCACCGAAGGGAGGAAAAGGGGGATGAAGTTGTGTATGCAAGTCCTTCAATTTCAAAGTAAACTTCACTAAATGTACTATTATACTGTGTAGGCATCCACTAAGGAAGGATTTTTGGAAATTCCACCCCTAACAGGGTAAACTAAGGGATGAAAGTTTGTATGCAAGTCCGTCAGTTTTGAAGTTAGGATCTTCAATTTCTGTGTTTAGGCTGACGATTGAAAATTAATATATAGTTATCTCAGCGTTTGTAATAATTCCACCACCGAAGGGAGGAAAAGGGGGATGAAGTTGTGTATGGAAGTACACTTTTATTATTTAAGCTTATGGTTATAAACTAACGCAACGAATATCGGTGTTGGAATTTGAACCCTTAAGGAGTGAAAAGGGGAATTAAATTTAGTATATGAAGTTCTTTATTTTCGGAGTGAAAATTTTACAATTTATTATTTCGGCTTATGGTATTGGCGTATTGAAATGACTCGCCTAAACAACATCAGGAAAAAGAGAGGAATCGGTATTAAAACAAAAATCCGGTTAATACGAGCATTGGTATTCCTCATTTTCATGTATGGAGTGGAAGCGTGGACTATACTGGCCCGAGAAAGAAAAAGGATTGATCCATTCGAGATGAGGTGCTGAAGACGGATGTTGGAAATACCTTGGACCGCTAAACGCAACAATGCATCAATCCTATCGCAGCTCCAAATTAAAACACGATTGTCCACGATATGCCACCAACGTATTTTTTCGTATTTCGGCCACATGGTGCGCAAAGGCGATGAAATTTTGGAAATCTGATCATAGTTGGGAACACGGAAGGAAAACGACTACGTGGTCGTTCACCAACAAGATGGTCCGATCAAGTAAAACACTCATCGTCCTCCAAGTTTTACAGAAACTAGAAGACAGAAACCTGTGGAGGCAGATCATTCGCTCTAGAAGCAAACCCGATGTTGACCACGATCCTCAGACATGAGGGAAAGAGAGATAAGCCTCCAAAATTGTGCTATGGAACTAGACTACAAGTAACAGCTCTCCGCCGCAATGTTATTGAGGTCAAAATAATTACTGGTTCTGCCAGAGGAGAAACAGTCTTCTTGCCGCGTATACCATTGATCCCAAATCACCTTCCGTTTGAATTTAAAAGATAACAGTTCCTAATTAAGGTTTGTAGTCACAGGGAAAAACTCTGAAATTTGCTAGAGTTCAAATTCAAATTCAAATTCATTTATTTGCCATAAAGTGTAGTACATAACAAGGTGTAAGGAGCTGTTTAAATTGATCGTACACTTTGTCAATAGCTGACATGCAAAACATTTAAATTATTTAAAATTAACATTACATATGAATTACTTATACAAAATTAAATATTAAAACACAAAACAACATTTAAAAATCGAAATTAAAATCATTCATAAATAAAAATGTCATAGCATCACACATAATTATTAAATTAAACAAAACAAAAGAAAAGATATTACATAATCCAAACATACGAGTCTTCATTACGTTTTGACCAACTCCCTAACATCGTTGATTTGCGGCAGGACTGTTTCAGTTTTATGTGGCATCCTCGCATATGAGCTCTTAATCTACCTGAATACGAGCGTTGGTATTCCTCATTTTCATGTATGGAGTGGAAGCGTGGACTATACTGGCCCGAGAAAGAAAAAGGATTGATGCATTCGAGATGTGGTGCTGGAGACGGATGTTGGAAATACCTTGGACCGCTAAACGCAACAATGCATCAATCCTATCGCAGCTCCAAATTAAAACACGATTGTCCACCATATGCCACCAACGTATTTTTTCGTATTTCGGCCACATGGTGCGCAAAGGCGATGAATGTTTGGAAATCTGATCATAGTTGGGAACACGGAAGGAAAACGACTACGTGGTCGTTCACCAACAAGATGGTCCGATCAAGTAAAAGACTCATCGTCCTCCAAGTTTTACAGAAACTAGAAGACAGAAACCAGTGAAGGCAGATCATTTGCTCTAGAAGCAAACCCGATGTTGACCACGATCCTCAGACATGAGGGAAGGAGAGATAAGGCCTCCAAAATTGTGCTGTGGAACTAGACTACAAGTAACAGTTCTCCGCCGCAATGTTATTGAGGTCAAAATATTTACTGGTTCTGCCAGAGGAGAAACAGTATTCTTGCCGCGTATACCATTGAACCCAAATCACCTTCCGTTTGAATTTAAAAGATAACAGTTCCTAATTAAGGTTTGTAATCACAGGGAAATCTCTGAAATTTGCTAGAGTTGATTTGCGGCAGGACTGTTTCAGTTTTATGTGGCATCCTCGCATATGAGCTCTTAATCTACCTGAACTTTTGTCAGTATCACACGTAGTGGCGGACAATAGCCATGAACAAAGCTCTATATTGTTACAATGATTCATATCTAGAAAAAAGAAATAATCTACGCGGACGAAGTCGCGGGCTATAAAGCTAGTATTATTATATTATATTTAATATGATAACTTCATAATCAACTATTCATAATAAATTCATGACCTTGTGTGAGGAATGTCCCAGGATATTTATTTATTTATATAACTATAAATAAGATTATGAATATGAATTACGAATACGCGCGAACTTTTATATGATTACTAACTAATTTATTAGTGCTGGCTGAGTATTGCGTTTAGAAAATACTACAATAAAAAGTGCTAATTAAAATACACTATTCATCAGATGGCAATTGTCTTGTAACACTATCAACAAATGGCGTTACAAGACAATTTAATTGCGCTATAGTTACGTTCTTTGTATATAATAAGTACCCGTAGTAGAATTAACTGTAATACAAGCAGCGGAAGCTAGCGCTCCAAGCGTTAAGTAGCGGTTTACTCTTTTTTTACAGCACATTAAATAACTATACTGTTTTCAGGATTAGAAGATATCGGTGACAGTTCACATTTTCCGGTTCAGTCATACTACTTGCGAGTAACTAATATAATATTTTACAAAAGAATATTTTAATTTCCATTTTATATCATTGCAAAAATACAATACATAACTAAGAAATAATTTCAGCACATTAATATAGCTTGATAATTTTAATAATTAAGAAATAGGATTTCCTTAAAAAACTTGCTGCATGAAACGGAACATTTACCTATAGTGATTGACAATACTTGATCGACAGGGAAATTCAAAAAAGTATCGATATATGTTATATCGATTATATTTGAATAGGTTTATCAATATCGAAATATTCTTAATTACCATAAAATTTCGGTATGTCGGTACGATATCAAAGAGAGAGAGAATATTCTTACATTACTAGGTAAATATCAATTAACAAACATAATTTCTCATAAATCCTGTAATAATTATCTGAAATTAAGAACAACGATAATAGTACAGTATGATACATGTGTGCAAAGTTGGTAATTACACACGAGGCGGTATTAAGCAGTAAGACAGTGATAAGGAAATATAATTTGGAAAATAAAAGCACTAAAATAAAAATCGATTAGATTTTCTTTATTAACTTTCTCGATACAACAAAAAAATCGATTGGATATCGTTAAGGTGCATGACTATAATTGTCAAAAGTGAACTGTCACCGATATCTTCTAATCCTGAAAACAGTTTAATACCAGTAGTTTGATGCGTTCATTTTTAAATGTTTGAGCTCATAGACTAAGCGTCCATCTATTCACACGTACGGCAACCACAGCTTCGCGACAAAACGAACTCAAGCTAAGCTGTGGTTACGTGTGAATAGTGTCACTGCGGATTTTTGCGGTTGCATTTTGGTACCTACAAAATGTTACAATGTTTTTCAGGTAGTTGCAGAAACGTTCTTTAAATTTAAAAAATTAGACAATTAATGCTTCCTTTAAATTTAACTATTGAAGCGTCAAACAATCCTTCAAAATCTCATTTTCGTAGTTTTTGGTAATAACAGTTCTTCAGATTAAATTTAATAGGTCGAGAAGCACCTATTTTTATTTTTTTTATTTTGAAGGATTGTTTGACGCTTCAATAGTTAAAGGACAATGGCGAATTTGGCCCTAGCTGCGTATAACGACATAATATATATCAAAAAATTGCTTTATTAAAGTTAAATTAAATAACATAATTCAATATTTTTCAGAACTAGCAGTATGTCTAGAAAATAGAAATATACATTTATATATTTTAGGCTGTTAGTTAAGCTGATTGTGATTTGGAACGCACCCATAATGTCGTTCCATGTTCCTTTGAACGTTGTTCAAAACAACATATGTCCACAATGTTTTTTTTATATTTGAAACATTTCTGTTAGTCATAATAATGATAAGTAATTTTATTTTTAACAGAGTTTAGTTGAAAATGTCATTGCATTTATTAATACAAACTCTCTATGAGAAAAAAAAACTTTTTAACACTCTATAACACGATGACATATTTTTTTACGTCAAATGAAACGCGTACGTAGTCTATGGTCAGCGAGCCCTTTGAGTGAAGTTGATTGATCGACTTTTTGACGGGAAATTATAATATAACTCGACACTGGCAGAAATAAGTCCTAATTTGGATTTGATTGCCAAACTTAAAACTAATAAGAAGTTGATTGATTTGTCTGACATTGTGTGACTGTCACACAATTCAAAAGGTACTTTCTTTTTGTGCGCATTCCTACGGTTTTTGGTTGACTCCTGACTACACCACGACCCTTTGCTTTTCTACGGATACCGATTTCTTTTCTACACGTGACTGCGGCATTTGAATGGACCTTAGATAATCGACAATTGGCTGTGTTATTTGGATTTGCATGAACGCAATATAAATCCACTGGCAGAATTCTTAGACAATATTGTCATTGGATTTTATTTTGATGAATAAAAACCTAAATAAAAATGACCTTGTTTTATTGAAAGCCTGTGCATGTCCCGATACTTCAAAGTACCTACTACCTACCAGTAGGATATACCTACCTGGGTAAGTACCTATACTAGAAACAATTGTTAGGTACTTAAAAACATATTTATTCAGCATCTATCTGTCTCTATTGTCTACAAAACTAGTGTAAAATCATAATTAATCGCTTGGATCGCGGTTAAAAATATAACAATGACATCAATTGTTATAATAGGACGCGCGTCCCTCGCGAGAAACAACGGGTAGAACTAAATGGATTTCATCCACATTTTTAAAATGTACTTATAATAGGTATATCGAACGTTACTCATTTGATACGTCAAAATCGGCATAACCTATAAAACCTTTTCACTCAAATAAAAAAAAACTGCAGCTTTTTTGTTAAAATATTTTTTAGAAATAGCATAACAGTTTATTAATCTACAGGAATTCAACAGTGGTTGTCATATACGTTACAAAAAAATGTAGGTCCAAGCATATATGGAATCTCGCCATTCTCCTTTAAAGGAAAGATTAAATAAATAATAGTCTAATTTTTTAAATTTAAAGAACTTTTCTGCAACTGCCTGAAAAACATTTTAATATTTTGTAGGTACCAAAACGCAACCGGACAAACCCACAGCGACACTATGCACACATAACCACAGCTTAGCTTGACTTCGTTTTGTCGCGACGCTGTGGTTGCCGTACGTGTGAATAGATGGATAAGATGGACGCTTAGTCTATGAGCTCAAACATTGAAAAATGAACGCATCAAACTACTGGTATTAGTTATTTAATGCGCTGTAAAAAATAGTAAACCGCTACTCAACGATTGGAGCCCGCGCTTCCGCTGCTTGTATTACAGTTAATTCTACTACGGGTACTTATTATATACCAAGAACGTAACTATAGCGCGATTCAATTGTCTTGTAACGCCATCTGTTGATGCTCATTTTAGCTCAATAATAGTGGTTAAAAAAGTAGTATAAGTGTTAAAATTGTCTCTATCAAATCTTTCATCATTGTCGGACATCACTCGCTTGCAGAAAGAGCACCTATTAAACATATTTTAGCTCAATAATAGTGGTTAAAAAATTAGTATAAGTGTTAAAAATGGCCCTGATTCTGTTGTTCTCAACTAAACTAATTTTAATCTCACTATGTCTCTTTCTAACAAAGAACATAAGAAAAGGATGTAAGAAATTTAGTCCTGTCAAATTAGTCCAATGCTTGTTTTCAATATAAATTTAGTCGCCATCTATCGTGGTTACGCCTAAATACACTCAAAATAAGACAGCAAAAATTAATTTGACAACTTAAAATATGTTCTATCCTTTTTCAATAATGTTCGTAAGAAAGAGATGAGATGTGACTAAAATTAGTTGAGTGCGATTTACAACAGAATCGGCACCATTGTCTCTATCAAATCTTTCATCATTGTTTAATAGGTGCATCTCGACCTATTAAATTTAATCTGAAGAACTGTTATTACCAAAAACTACGAAAATGAGATTTTGAAGGATTGTTTGACGCTTCAATAGTTAAATTTAAAGGAAAGATTAAATAATAGTTTAAAATTTAAAGAACGTTTCTGCAACTGCCTGAAAAACATTTTATCATTTTGTAGGTACCAAAACGCAACCGCAAAAATCCGCAGCGACACTATGCACACGTAACCACAGCTTAGCTTGACTTCGTTTTGTCGCGACGCTGTGGTTGCCGTACGTGTGAATAGATGGACGCTTAGTCTATGAGCTCAAACATTGAAAAATGAACGCATCAAACTACTGGTATTAGTTATTTAATGCGCTGTAAAAAATAGTAAACCGCATAACGCTCGGAGCCCTCGCTTCCGCTGCTTGTATTACAGTTAAATGTACTACAGGTACTTATTATATACAAAGAACGTAACTATAGCGCGATTCAATTGTCTTGTAACGCCATCTGTTGATGTTCATTTTAGCTCAATAATAGTGGTTAAAATGTAGTATAAGTGTTAAAATTGTCTCTATCAAATCTTTCATCATTGTCGGACATCACCCGCTTGCAGAAAGATCACTAATATAGCTTCCTCACGTATAATGTTTTATTTGTTTGTTGTATGTACCTACCATTGTTTTTTAATCGACTTCAAAAAAAGGAGGAGGTTCTTAATTCGAATGTATTTTTTTTTATTTTTATGTTTGTTACCTCATAACTCCGTCGTTTATAAACCGATTTGGAAAATTATTTTTTTATTTGAAAGGGTACACTTCCCGTTTGGTCTCATTGTCATCAGATCAGGATCTGATTACTTCTTAGTGTACTTTGAAGTCGGTTTAAGTTTTTTGTAAAACAGTCCAATTTTGTCTGTTTTGTTTTTTTTATATAATGTTGCCTAGTTTTAAAACTTACTGTATGTTTCTTGCTCTTTTGTTTTACTTTTATTAATCTTTCTTACTTACTTACTTTACTAATGTAGACATTGACACTAATGAGTTCATTAGTTTAAAGTTGTTGCACAAAAATAATTCATGCTTAAATAAAGGTTCATTAGCAAAACGTCAGAATGAAATGTGACAGAAAAGATGTCAACAATATTGATTGTTTATTAATTGATAAATATAAATAAATTGATTGATAAATATCTCAAGTGGTATACATTGAGCTATTATTACTACGTATAGAAAAGCTATCATAAGCAAAGGTTATGTCCCATTTTTTTGAGTCAACTAAAGATCTCTTTAGCTCTGAAACAATAATTAGTCGTCTAAGCAGACAGAAGAAACACGTAGCGCTATCAGAACGCTTTTTGGAGTATTGATCTCACAAACACCGTGGTTTTCACGGCGCTTACGCGTTTCGTTCATCGTTCTACAACAAGAAGTGTGGCCGGATGGCCTCACGTGAACGGAATATAGTTGTGATGTGTGGCGTCTTCTCTATACGTAGTAATAATAGCTCAATGGTGGTATATTGAGAAATGTATTAAAAACTCTTTTATCTATCTGATTTACTTACATACTATCATTTACATACTATGATTTACATAGCATCGGCGTATATTGAGTTTTTGAGTGGCCGCGTCCGACCTACAAGCTGCGGGAGTCGACCGCGCTCGCGCCCTCTCGACCGTGGCCGCAATTGTAGTTCGACTCGCGCGCACACACGGCCCCAGTCGCCGGGAAATAAACAATGTATTCTAGTCGCAAGTGGCAGCCACTGGTGGCCGCGTCCGAGCCACAAGCTGCAAGAGTCGACCGCGCTCGCACCCTCACGACCGTGGCCGCATTTGTCGTTCGACTCGCGCGCACACACGGCCCACGTCGCCGGGAAATAAACAATGTATTCTAGCCGCAAGTGGCAGCCACTGGTGGCCGCGTCCGAGCCACAAGCTGCAAGAGTCGACCGCGCTCGCACCCTCTCGACCGTGGCCGCAATTGTAGATCGACTCGCGCGCACACACGGCCCCAGTCGCCGGGAAATAAACAATGTATTCTAGTCGCAAGTGGTAGCCACTGGTGGCTGCATCCAGCCACTAGTGGCTGTCACTGGTGGCGACGTGTAGTGGTATGACTGAACCACTGGTGGTCGCGTTTAGTGACGGCGATTGGTGGTCATAATCTCTTACTTAGTTGAGCTAGTGGTCCCCACGGTTTCATCTGCGTTCCCGTGATACAGAGTACCCTATAATTCACAGGGATAATGTACCTTCTTATTCGTGAAAGAATTTTTCAAATCCTACTTGTAGTTCCAGAGATTAGCCCGTTTAAACAAACAAAAAAACTCTACCGCTTTATTATATTAGTATAGATTAGTAGGACTAGCTTCCCGGATTTACCCGCGTTTTCGAGAATAAAATTATCATATATCCAATCCTATATATCATATCGCCTATATTGTATAACTTCCTAAAGTGTTATTATTATCATGTGTTCTATGTTAGTCTATACAATAAAGAATATTTCATTCATTCATTCATTAATTCATTCATTCATTCATTCATATAAATTACTTTGTCTAGGGTGTCATCATTTTTCATCCAAATCTAGTCAGCTGAGTGATAACAAACATACACACTCAAACATTTTCAAAATTCAAAATCATTTATTCAAATACACCTTCGCAGGCACTTATGAAAAGTCTGACTTAATACTCTAATACCGGTTCGGAAGGTTGCATTTGCTGAGAAGAGCCGGCAATAAACTCAGCAATTACTCTTTTCAAAACAAGCTTAGATTCATTATATATAATATTTACATTCTAATCGCACTAACAACAAATGCGTGCCCCGGCGCGGCGGCAAAACTACAAAGTAGACTGACTCAATATAATAAATAAATGGCAAACTTAAGCAGACCAGCCCCCACAAGCAGCACCTGTTCACAAGTATGCCGCGTGTGGCAGCCACCGCCCTTTCGCATCACTGAGGTGAAAGCCAGTGGAGCCGGTACTGATGGAGGGGTGACCGCCTAGTGGTATTTAAAATCGAACGTTTCCGTGCTTCGGAACGCTCGTAAAGCTGAGACCGTGATACTCGATATGCTAGTTGGAGGCCTCGTAGCCGGCTTGAAAATTCCAATAGTAGGTTGACCACTAGCTTACCTCCACCGTCCGCAATGGGCACGCGTGGTGGAGTATCTGTACCTTCCCATTCACCCTCATTTGTGAAAGGAGGCCTGTGCTCAGCAGTGGGACATTATTGGCTGATGATGTTTTTTTTAAAATTAAATGGGCTTGCGTTTGGCCACTGACCCCCTATAATGGAACACGCTTACCCAGAAGGAACCTATTCACTCTGCCCTTGAAAGTCCCTAGATTGTATGAGTCAGGAAACACAGACGTCGGAAGCAAGTTCCACTCCCTTGCTGTCCGCATTATAAATGAGGATGCAAAACGCTGTGTCCGTATTTTCGGCATGTCAACAACGTACGGGTGAAACTTTTCCCGGCGTCCTAATTAGACTAGACTCGAATTTTGATTTTCGCTATGATACTGAGATTCTATTCTATTCTGATTGAGTAAGTACTAGATATTTTGGCAGCAAATAATACCTACTTGTTAAATTCTATAACACATGCTGTTCCCAAAATATATGTGATGTACAAAAACACATTATATTAGATCAACGGAGTCACCTATACTTGACTTTTAATTTTAATATTTTTTTTTTTTTTTTTACTGTTTATAGGCCTGTGTTTGACCGCAATCTCACCATGGTAAGTGATGATGCGGCCGAAGGTGGTAAGCACACAAAGCCTAGAAGGAGCTGGCTCTCAAGTGCAGCTGTCGGAACACACCGAAAGGTGCTTGGCGACAGATTTTCAACTTGAGGGTGGTAGCCAACCAGGCGAGTACTACAAAGTACCCTACCACCGTGCTATGGTTTCCTCACGATGTTTTCCTTCACCGAAAGCTCAAGCTCATTGTAGGATTCGAACCCGGGACCTTCGTCTCGGTATCCGACGTCAATACCACTGAGCTATCATCGCCTTAAACCTGTCATCGCCTAAAACTTACTGTGAATGCTGAATCATTATTAAGTAATCAATATGTGTAGTACTTTTGTTTTCAATATAGGGTGACTGGTAATTAGTAAACGATACTTAGACACATGATAACAAACAACTTTCACAAAGAAACAAATAGGGATAAATAATTAAATTAAATAAAAGCTGATGGTGTATTCTTATTCTTGTTAGGTAGGTACTAAATATTATGGGCTCATGTAGGGTTACCAGATGAAAAAATCAAAAGTCCGGAGAAAAAGCCTGATTTCCTTTGAAAAATCCTGAGATTTTTTAAAGTTTGAGAATTTTTCAAAAAAAACATAAAATTCTCAAATTTTTTAAATTGTTAAGTTTAACAATTTTAAAAAGTCGTAATATTATCGTTTATATACCTACACTGTGGACCTCACTCACGCGTTGCACATCGCACTCGAATTTTTTGACGAAATGCTTCATGCGTTGTGGGCAACCATTTTCAAGACAATAGGTATTTCACGATTACCAGAGATAATGCGTATTTGTCAATATATATTTGCAATTACAGCCCAGAATGCAAACGTAAAAAGAGTTTTTTTCTATCATAGGGGCTCAATGGTCGAATGAAAGAAACCGACTAACTTCAGTTCGAGCAATACTTTTAATTCAATATAATTTGAAGAGCTTAACATGTGTGGGGCATTTTATAAATCCATGATTAAAGAAAACACCTTACTTAAAAATGTATCATCACATCTTAAGTATGATAAAACTGATTACGTACCTACTTGGATAAATAAGTGCTGATTTTAATTGTGCAATTATTACCAAAGGAAGATTATTTTTAGTTTGTTTAACTTTTTATTAAAGAGATCTTTAAAATGTAAGCTGTATTTTTATGAAAATTCAAAAAATCCTGAGATTTCATGAGATTTGCAAAATCCAGCCGCAATCCTGAGAAAAGTCAAAAAATCCTGAAATCTCAGGACAAATCTTGAGATATGGTAACCCTAGGCTCATGTGATAAGTATATTAAAAAATTGTTTCTTTGGGAAAGTTGATTGTTGATGAGTACAATTATGTGTCTAAGTATCATTATGTATTTATGAATCATATTATAATGTAGTTTTAAGTTAGGTAAATCATGACTCAAATTAAAACTTTCTATTAATTTTTTTTATACCACCAAGCTGGCAAACAAACATACGGCCTACCTGGTAAGCAGTTACCGTAGCCTATGGACGCTTGCAACACCAGGGGTATCACTCGCGCTTTGCCGACCCTGAAGAAATCTCTTCACACCCTTTTTGAAGAACCCCATGCTGTACTCTATTGGGAAAACCACGGCGGGAGCTCATTCCACAGTCTGACGTCTTTTTCAGTTCAGTCAACTTCAAGTATACATAGAATCAAATTCGAATTTCGATTCTCAGAATCAGGATAGATTCGACCCAGGATTGTCTTTCATCCAACAGTGGAGTGGACATATAGACCAATATTTTGAGTTACTTGTGATTGAAAAACGAAAATCTATATTGCAATTTTTTGTTTCAGGACTTCGAGCCAGTTCCAGTACCCAAAACTCATTTCGGCAACTTTTACTCCGGCGATTCCTACATTGTTTTGAGCGTGAGTATAGATAGACATAATATCCTATAATAGTACATTGTGATACATGTGTGCAAAGTTGGTCATTACAGACGAGGCGGTATTAAGCGATAAGGAAGCCGAGAGTGTAATGATCAATGCACACGCGCGTCATGCGACGTTTTTCAACACACTTGCGAGGAAAAAAACAGACTTGTATTTTTTGAAGTAGATTTTTTTATTATCAACCACACAGTGAGAACGTTAACAAATATGGCGCGCAAGTTATTGTTTTTCTTTTTTTTTTACAGCGAGCGCTGTCAAACTATTTTACCCATTAAAATTAAAAATGCTTCACACTTAACATAATCGGGATTATAGGTACAGTAGTACCCAATTAATATGGCTTACCGATGTACCTGCGCAGAAGATACATTTTCAAAGCGCGGCACACGCTATTGGTCAGCAGCTGCCGCCATGTTAGCGCGCGCCGTGCGGAGGGGCGTGACTTGCGAGTGAGACGAAACTAACAGTTGCAGTGTATTATGAACCTTATAGTAGTGGTCTAAGGTTGATTGTAAGTTTTAAGCATTCTTTCGTTAATCTTCGGGGCCATACTTTCTTTTCTGTGCGAACGAAGATTCACGACGCGCCATATAATTTGGGTAATACTGTACCTATCATAAAACTGTGCGGTAATGTAAAGTAAAAAGCACTAGTGCGTAATAAGCTGCATTAAGATACTAAAAACGGTGCAATAAATGTCACTTTACGAGCAAGTGTGTTGGAAGGATAATAATAATATTAATGCGTCTATATTATATCCTTCATATTTCATATAGAATCCACTTCATTAAAGGTTAGCTAAGAGCACTTTTAGTGATAATGCAACTCATTGTAACACTTCACATATTACTCGTACTACACCGATAACGTGTGGTGTACCCAAATTATCTATGTATTTACATGAAAGAACAAGGCCTGTTGGTAATGGGAGGTTAACGCCGTGCCCATAATTAACTATTGGTCATAATACAATGGGAGGGTAGCTTCCAAAGCTAGTTAAATAAGTTGCCCAAATCTAGTGTTATAGTTTTGGAGTTCCACAAGGATCTATATGAGGACCTCTTTTGTTTTTAGTGTACGTCGTTACATTATCTCTTAATTTTTAGACAACAGGTGATGAATCTCGTCTATCCTGGGACATCCATTTCTGGATCGGGTCAAAAACCAGTCAGGATGAAGCTGGTGCCGCCGCCATCTTGACGGTGAACCTCGATGATGAACAGTTCCAGGGATCAGCGGTGCAGCATCGGGAGGCGCAGGGTTATGAGTCTAAGCAGTTCTTGGATTATTTCCAGCCTGGTTGGTATCTTTGTATATTTTTGCAAATTTTACTAACAATAATTAAGAATAAGTTGTTTTATTTATAATTCGCTGGCTGTAACTAAAATATCTTCATCAATCTGATCCTTATTAGTTATAAAAAGAACTATAATGTAATTAACATCTTTACTCTCACCTTTATCTGGAAGACATGGATAATTCCCAGTGTTCCTTTACATATGCCACCTGATAATGCCCAAAAAATCACTGCTGGGAATATTCCCAAATGAAGCAAAAGCTATTATCTGAACGTTGATGCATGAATCTGATGCTACTTGGCAATGGCGTAACTATACCATCTGGGGCCCGTGGAAAATTCTTTTGATGGAGCCCTATCAGTAAAAATTGTCATGATGTACTCAATTTAAAATATTCAGGTGCAATATAAAAAAAAATTTGAGCTCGCGGCCTCTTGGGCCGGGGCCCTCTTGGGTCGGGGACCCGTGGCATTTTGCCAGCCCTGCCACCCTATTGTTTCGCCACTGCTACTTGGTTGATTTTATTCGCCATTTACAAAGATACTTACCCTCGTCTTACCCCACAAGCCATCAGGTACCTGGACGGTGGCCATGCTTCAGGCTTCAGCCATGTGACGATAAACCCTGGTGCCGAGAAACGACTGTTCCAGATTAAGGGCAAGAGGAACGTGAGAGTTAAGCAGGTCAGTTTCTAAATTAAAAATAGTAATAAAGGTCACAAAGACTTGACATCTAGGTAGGTGTTGGGAAACACAGACCCCGGAATTGTCTTCCTGACCGCATAAAGAATCATGAAAGCAAAGTATTGTATTCGTATAAGCGGAATATCGAAAACGTGTGGGTGGAAATTCTCCGGGCGTCTTGTGGTTCAATAGAGAAATGGGGATGGAGGAAATTTTTAACCTGAGCACACTTTCCAAAATATATTCCATAGAAGGTCGACAAACAATAACCTTATGTCGATGTTTCGAAACATCACCGACGTGTCTCCTAACACGTCGATCTATTGAGTCAAGGGCTTCAAAGCACTTCCAGCTGGTATTTGGCAGATCCGTCCCACCTTGCCTTGGATAAAGAAGGCAAAGATGTAGCGAGAAAATAGCCCAGCCCAGTCAAATTGCTGCCTGTAAGTTACATGTCCAGTAAGCTGGGTGGCATTTTTAAAGCTGTATGGTAATGCTCATCTTCTCAACATGGTATTCGTCAGTCCTCTGGTTAAGGAAAGTATTGACCAGGAGCTTCAATGGATAATTTAATTATGTTTCTTTCTTCTTCAACTTCTACTATTTCTTCCGCTTAATTTGTCATCTCTATTCAATCGCTGTCAAAGTCAAATTCACCAAATCAGTACCCATGACCATTTACTAGGGTCAAAGCAACTGGAGCTACCTTTCCTACCTTCGTAACCTTAAAATATCTTCCAGGTGGACACCTCAGCGTCATCCCTGAACAACGGCGACTGCTTCATCCTGGACGTGAACCACGACATATTCGTGTTCGTGGGAGAAAAGGCCAAGAGTGTGGAGCGGCTGAAGGCCATCACCGTCGCCAACCAGATCAGGGATCAGGATCACAATGGGCGAGCTACCATTGAGATCATTGGTGAGATATTTGGAATATGTTTTGTCTTTTCGTTACAGGATACATTTTGGAATGGAGTTTGACTATTAGTAGTAACTCATGAAAGCCCATCTCTTTTTTTACAAGTTTTTATTTAGTTTCACCTGTCCCGTTGTCTGTTATGGAATTTTGTAAGTTAAATTTGACCCACTTTCCGGTTTCCGATTGAGCTGAAATTTTGCACGAATATGCAAATCGCGTGACAATGCAATATTATGATGACGTGGGGCTGATCTGATGATGGAGCTGGAAGGTGGCCGTAGGAACTCCGTTATAAAACCACATAACCCCATCGAGTTTGGGTTCGTTTGATTCGTCTTGATGAGTACTATCTAGTAGTAAAGCTAGTTTTAAAAATCAAATTTTTTGCTTGTTGTTTTTAAATGGAAATAGGCCTATTTTTGACCGCAATTTCATCATGGTAAGTGATGATGTGGCCGGAGGTGATAATCATACAAATCCTAGAAGGAACTGGCTCTCAAGTGCAGCTGTCGGAACACACCGTTAGATGCTTGGCAACAGATTTTCAACTTGAGGGTGGTAGCCAGCCAGGTGGGTATTACAAAGTACCCTACCATCCTGCTATAGTTTATTTATTTATTTATTTATTTATTAAAGGACAGCCAACCGCTACATATCTTACTTATGTACTAAGATTTTGATTGTATGCTTACAAACGAATTATAGGCTATCACAACTTAAATATAAATTATAACGCGAGCAGAGCATTCACAGAACAGTTTCCTACATTGTAATAAAAATATATATAGATAATATGAAAATAAATATATATTATAAATTTAAATGAGGACAAATATATATATATATTTAACACGAATACAACTGTAGTCTTTAAGAAAATGTCATATTAAATAAGATTTACTTTTAACAAAGCAGAGAAGCTGAGAAGCTTGGGGGCCTCCATATCCTCACCACACGCGTACGCTACCAATCCCCACTCTGAACCACTAGCCCTGCGAAAATATAAGTTTTCTTGGGATCAGTTACACAGCATCACCTATAGCAAACCACTAGGATTCAGAGGGAATTCACACACATCACATCTGTGGTTAATTGCCTCTTGAAATACTACTACGCCCGTACAGCAACAGGCACACTGAGCCCTAGACCTGCGAAGGTTATTCTTGGTATCGGTTATGTGCAACCACTAAGACCGTGAGTGCCTGCGCTGTGTATTACATGCCGTTACCTGCGATGATTTTGCGTATTTCGGATTTAAAAGCAAGTTTAGAGTTGTTGAAAGGATCAACCATAGAAAAATACTTGTTATAGTTAGTCATAATTCTACTCAGAACCGCGTTGTGCGCGTAGTTAGTTTTACAAATTGGTGCACTAAATAAAACTGTATTTCGAGTGCGACGGCTGGGAACATTATAATTAATACCTGCTAAAAGAACGGGGCAGTCTAACCTTCCCTGCACAATATCAAAAAGAAAGTTCATATCTAACATCATTCGCCTATCTTCAAGAGGTAGTATATTATAATTACGACAAGTATCAAGATAATTACTGTTAAACCTGCGCGTACGGTAGTTTAGATGCTGGAGGAATTTCCTCTGAACCTTTTCTATGCGATCTTTAAACGTAATGTATTGAGGGGACCAGATAGGGCTGGCGAATTCCAAGACACTACTTACATAAGCATGATACAAAATTTTGAGACTGGAGATATCCTTAAAGGGTTTACTCACACGCATTATGAAACCAAGACTTCTGAAAGCTCTCTCCGTTATGTTATCTATATGTCTGAACATTGTCATTTTATTGTCGAATATGACCCCAAGATCCCTCACAAACTCTACCCTCTTCAGAACAACGCCGTTAAGATTATAATCAAAAATAATTGGAGTTCTTTTCCTTGTAAAACTAATGCACTGACATTTGTTGATATTAACAGTGATTCTATTACGCTGGTAAAATTCAAATAAGTTATTCAAATCTTCTTGCAGCTTTAAGCAATCTGTCATATTGTTTACCTTTATGTATATCTTAGTATCATCTGCATAGAGTAAGTGTTGCGAATGTTTTATATATCTATGAATATCAAATAAATAAGCGTTATAAAAAAGTGGACCAATATGCGACCCCTGTGGGACTCCCGAGGTAACTTTAACGTAGTTAGATCTGTACCCGCCAACGACAACAGCCTGTGAACGATTAAAAAGGTACGATTTAATCCAGCGCAATAGATCCCCATGTATCCCAAGCTGCTGCAACTTATCCAAGAGAATGACGTGATCTACACGATCGAAAGCTTTTTCAAAATCGGTGTAGATCACGTCAATCTGACCGCCATTCTCCATTTGATGTAAGATATAATTAGAAAATACACCCAAGTTACTCAAAGTTGAGCGGCGACGCAGGAAACCGTGTTGAGCATCTGATATTCCTTTAGTTATAGTATCATAAACAGCATCATAAATAATTCTTTCAAGAACCTTACTTAGTGTATTTAAAATTGATATGGGCCTGTACTTATCTATGTGAGACCTAGATCCACCTTTGTGAATGGGTATAATATTTGCTTTTTTCCATTCGGTAGGAAATACACCTTCCTGAATTGATCTTGAAAAAATTATACAAAGCGGCTGCAACAACGCCTTTGAACATTTTACTAATAAAATTGGCGGTACACCATCGCAACCAGGGCCTTTTTTCACATCGAGGGACTTGAGATGTTTTAATATTAGTGCCTCAGAGATCTCTATTGAAGAGGCAGACCTATTGTAGTTAGTTATGTTATCAGATACACTATTAAAAGAGTTAGGTTGTATGAATACACTTTCAAAGAACCGGTTAAATGCTTCACAAATGCTTGGTCCATCGCTAATTCGTTCATTATTTATGGTAAATAATTTAGGGTAACTGGAGTGGCCTCGAGCAGCCTTGACATAATTCCAGAAGAACTTAGGGTTTTCCTTAATTAACATCTCTGAACGCGCCGTATATTCTTTGAAGCATTGTTGCTGTACTCGACGCTGTCGATCGCGGAGAAGTGAGAATTCATCATAATCAAGAGGATTCTTATGTTTTTTCCATCTGGCGTGCATCCTACTCTTTTCCTTGATAATATTTATGAGTGCCTTGCTGTACCAGATTGGATATACAAGGCGCGAGCGTGGCGTACGAGGTATGTATGATTCAAAACACTCATAAATTTTACCATAAAAGATAGAAACAGCATCGTCAACACTGCAATTTGTCAAACATTCAAGCCAGTCAACGTTGTTGAGAAATGACGAAATTTCATCGAATTGCCCCTTATAGAAATTATAACGCAGCTGAGGGTTTTCTCTAAGTGGTGTTATAAATAAGTCTGGTAATTCTATTACTAGCGATGGATGATGCTTGTCTTCTTTAAGTAGCGAATGTGGTGCCCTGCGTACGGTGAGCGGTATATTACTGAATGCTAGATCTAATGTTTTGTTGTTGAGATTAACTACATGATTATGCTGACTGAGCCCTAAATAGCTAAGGTTCTCAATCAAGCTAAGAGCAGAATTTTGCACATCCAAAGAACCCTGTCGCAAAAGTTCATATTCGTAATTATTCCATACAATACACGGTAGATTGAAATCCCCCACCAACAAATAGGAGTCATTGGGATGACTCTCATACACCTGCGAAATATTGCTTATCAATGTAGCAGTACGCATTGGCAGGTCGCGGTCCGGGGGCACATATACCAAAGCTATATGTAGATTTGTCGATGTACCGAGCGTGCAGGCCGGTATAGTCACCCATAAAAGTTCCACAGAATCACAACCCCATTCCTCGCGAACGACTGCATTCAACTCGCTACGTATACATAACATGACACCACCACCCGACTGTTTATTCGTCATTGTGAGATCACGATCACGGCGGAATATGACATATCGACAGTCGCATAACTCACCATCATAAATATCTTTTTGTAACCAGGTTTCTGTGAATAATAATATATCATGATCACTCTCCAATATGCTTTTATATAAATTTAAGGTTTTCGTCCTTAAACCACGTACATTCTGGTAGTAAATACTTAATTCTTGTTTGTTAGTAGCCATTACAAATACTGAGAACATGTAACACTATTGCTATTTCATAGATGGCATATTTTTTTGATGGCATATAGTTATGTTTATTAGGATCGGAAGGAATGCAATAGTGATGGATTAAGAACAGTATGCAGCTATAGTGATGGACTAAAAACAGTATGCAGCTACAATTAAGCATAAAAAACCCAAAACTGGTTATGATTTGTTTACGAGCACAAGCCCAGTATTGACGGCGGCCGTTCAGGTATAAGATGTTGATGACTAGGTTACCCCCGTGCACACAAACAGCTGTTAATACATTGTGATGAGTTTGTATAGTATAGTGACTTAGCTTACCAGCGTTACCACAATATACTTTCCTATAAATATAGAATTTTGCAGCAACCATAAAAGCATGTAACAATAACAATAAGAATCCATTGGGGCCCACATGACACTTCTCAGTAGTATAATTAATGTAGCATAAAAATAATAGAACATTATATATGGGTAGACTACATAGTTCTTTATCATCATAATAATAAACATAAACATATGATAAGTTAGTATACATACATAAACAATAATAAATAATAATAAAATAAATAATTATAAATATACCAACAGGATAGTAAGTATATAACATGAATAAATGATAAATAAATGTATTACATATTAAATAAATAACATCAAATAATTGTATAAGAAATATAAATATAAATGTAAATAATGTACATACCTTTACATATTTTATCAATTGCAAAGAAATAATATGCTTGCTCGTGTTTACATAACATTTAGGTGGTTTTATCCACTGTATATAAAACTGAAAAAGACAACTAGTTAAATAATTATAAGTGAGTATACAATCACACATTGGCCTCAAGAGATTTTGGTTAAATCGGATTCGCTCCTTATTTGCATTGCTGGTGAAGTATCGTCCTTCCTCACAAATATTTTGCCATCTCTCACCCACACAAAATTATGTCCCTTAAGTTTGGCAGTTTCTCTTGTTTTCTTATGCAGGGTTTTATTATATGGCGTTAGATGTTCATTGATAAAGATCCTCTTGGCTTCGCCCAAAATTCCTATATCTGTAGTAGTCAACCCACGATTCTTGCGTATTCCAGACAGTATTGAATCCTTCAAAATGGAGGACTTCAATTTAACAATTATTGTTTTTGGACGACTTGCAGTGTTCACCCTTGGTTGGATTCTTGTTATATAGTCTATTTGTTCAGGACATAGCTTGATTCCAATACAGTTACATATCATAATAAGCAAATTTACCAAATTCTCGGTTTTCTTTTCCGGAATACCAGACAATTCCAAGTTAAGCGACCGATTTCGTTGTTGAACTGAGTTCAGTTCATGTTCTAAATAAACAATTCGTTGCTTCATTGATCCAATGTCTCCGTCCATAGGTTTTATTTTGTTCTCGATAGCCGCCATTTGCTTAACGCGCAATGAAAGTTCATCCTGCTCCTTTACGTGAAAATCAAATGAATCTCGAAGTGAGGTTAGATCAGTTACCAAAGATTTTTGTTGGTTTTTTACCTCGAACAAATCCGTTTTGACCGCAGTGTACTCGTTACGCATCGAAACAATGTCTTCCTTTATATTATTTGAAATTTGTCTCAAATCTTGCAAATCAGTTTTAATCACAATGTTGATGTTGTGATTTATTTTGGTTATATTACTGTCCAGATCCGTTTTCCAAGCGTCGAGCATGCCCGTAATCTCCGTTGAAAAGGACTTAAAAAGGTCAGATAAATCCTCATTGTTAGATTTACGTTTTTTCCTGGACATATTTAAGTCAGCCATTGATTCCGGTGACAAGATGGTTTCAATCTCCTTGTTAATTTGCGGATTACTTTTGGAAGCCATCGTATTATGGTTGCAGGCACAATCCAGATGTGTTGCACAATAAACCAATATTTGGTATACACTTATGAGAATTCGTTGCACTATATACTTGAAAAACACGGTAAAAATCGAGATCTTTATCGCTGTGTAATGTAAACACGTCCGCTCGCGCCAGGGTTGCCAGCATAGTTTCCTTACGATGTTTTCCTTTATAGTATTGGATTCGAACCTTCCACCTTCGTCTCGGCATCCGACGCCACTACCACTGAGCTATCATCGCATCTCGTGCTAATTTCTTGAGTTGAACTTTGTAAAAAACTATTATGGCGTCAGTCTTCCGTTAGTAACCGAAGAATATATTCTTTTGTTTACAGATGCTGACTCCCACGATGGTGATTACGAGAAGTTCTTCGAGGCTCTTGGGTCTGGTGACAAGGAATCCGTCGCTGAAGCCACCGAGGGTGGTGATGATGAGGTAACGCTATCATGGTTTTGGTTGCATGGTTGTGTTTGTGCTGAATTTAACACTTAATGTCGGAAGGTTGAGAAGCAGGCACGTGGTCCATCTGATGGGAAGCTTTGATATGATATGATTTTTTGAGTTTTTTATTTTAAATCTTTACCTCTTCTGTTTTGTGATGTTATGACGTTTCGTGCTTATTTTTTTAATGTTGTTTTTTTCTGTGAAATGAACGTTGTGTGTTTTATTCGTTGCGCGTACATCATTTGTTGCACCGGGAGCCAGCTGAAATTCTGTGCTGTGCCTCAAGCACAGAGTAAGTGGTCGCCGTGGCATATGGACATTAGCATTCATAGAAGATTGACAAAGTGTGTTGACTAGAAGGGAAGCAACATAAGCTTAGCGACAGCGGGTCGTAAACGTAACCTTGTTGCAATCAATTTATATTTGAAACCAGCTCATTATAGTAATTTGTAGGGTTTTGTCGACAAGACACCCTTATAGTTTCGCCATGTCCGTCTGTCTGTCCGCGGCTTAGCTCAGAGACTCATAGTTCTGGAAAGCTCTAATTTGGCATGGGTATTACAAATCAAACCGACAAAGTGGTCAAATAAAATAAAATGATGAAAAACATTTTTTTTTTGAGTAAAATAACCTCCCCTTTTTACTCATAATAACACCCTATTAGAAGAAGGAAAATTTCGCCCAAATTACATTGAAAATTACTTATCTAAGTTGTTAGTTGCGGTTTCGAATTTTCACTAATAAGAAGCTACATTATCCCCGAGTGTTATAGGCTACTTCTTATCCCGGGACCGGGGGGGACCAGCTAATGTATTATACATTACAGTTGAATTTATATGTGAACATAAGGGTGAATGTTGAACCGGTGGTAAATTCAACTGCATGTACCGAATTAACGTTCATAAGGCGGTTATCACACTGCCACGCATCACGCTGCATGTTGCGTGGCAACGCACCTACGCGCGTACCTGCGGGAGTGCAGATCTGCATCACTCACGCGCGTAGTTGCATTTTGTGGATTCACGGCGGCAATGACTCATTCCATACAAAATCACGCACGGCACTGCGAGACTCGGTGTGCCATACCTTGCGTCTCGCCGCGCACACACGCGCGTAGGTGCGCGGCGAGACGCATGTAGGCGCGTGATCTGTATGAACGCGTGTGGATGCATTTTCTGTGTGTTGGACTGTGCGTCTTTTCTATACAAACGGAGATACAAGCAACATTAAAACACGCATTCACGCGCTACGCTGCGTGGTGCGTGGCAGTGTGTTATAACTGCCTAAGTGCCTTACCAGGGCCTAAACGAAATAAATGACTTTTTGATTTTGTATGAATTGAAAATATTGACCTTTTCTCATCACTCTATTTACCTTTTGTTATTCAAAGCAGGAGTTCGAGCGCGGCGTTACTCAGGAGGTGAACCTCAGCGAGATCTCCGACAGTTCCGGTAGCATGAAGATTACCAAGTTACCCAAGCCGCTCACCAGAGATATGCTTAACTCTAAGGTATGTACTTTTTATAGCACTTAAATGGGGAACAAGCAATGTAAATATAAATATCTGACGATGTGAACAATGCTCTTTCTGAAGTCGTTGATTGGTTTACTATTAATAATTTATTGCTAAATGAGAAAAAAACAAAATGTATCAGATTCAGTCTACCCAATGTGAGACATTCGGACACAAATATTGTAATTAAAGGCGAAAAACTGGATCTTGTTGAAACAACTGTATTTTTAGGTATCACTTTAGATAATAAGTTACAATGGAGCCCTCACATTTGTAAATTGGTGGATAGACTTAGTTCTGCAGCTTATGCAGTGAGAAAAATTCGCGCTCTCACTGACGAATCTACGGCAAAATTAGTTTATTTCAGTTACTTTCACAGTTTGATGTCTTACGGTATCCTCCTCTGGGGCAGTGGTGCCGAAATCAATAGAATTTTTATACTGCAGAAGAAGGCTGTCCGCGCAATATATAAAATAAGGCCTAGAGATTCTTTGAGAGACAAGTTTAAATCTATTAATATAATGACAGTGTCGTCACAGTACATATATGAAAATCTTATTCATGTGAGGAAAAACCTAAATAACTTTCCTAAGAATAGTGACACTCATAGTTTGAACACTAGAAATAAGCACAAACTTGCTGTACCTTTAACTCGGCTCAGCAAAGTCCTTAACTCTTTCAAGGGGCAATGTATACGTTTCTATAATAAAGTACCCAAAGAAATCCAAGAGCTACCTATACATAGATTCAAAAAGATAGTTAAACAGAAGTTATGCACGAAAGGGTACTATAAAGTTTCTGATTTTGTAGATGACAAGAATGCATTTGATTGAATTGTTCGCTTCGCAGGCTATTGTTATATATATTTTGTAATTGTAATACTTCTATTTACATATTAAAAAAAAAAACACTTGCTGAGTTTCTTGCCGGAGTCTTCTCAGTTCAAGTTGTATTTGGAACCGGTGTAGAGCCATTTGTTAACGTTCACAAGTGCCTTATCAGGGCCTAAATTGAATAAATGCTTTTTGAATTTGAATTTGAATTTGAATTTGAATTTGAATAAATAAAACTAGAAACGGTGTAGGTATTATTGTTGTTGGCGATATTCGCCTGCAGTCAGCGACATACTACGTAGGCACAATGTTATCGCGCGTTTAAATCGCGGTGTTCACAATACATTGCGCGCTCGAAAATGACAATTTCTATAACCGATCATTAGCGAGGTGAATGACTTTCACAATTTGATTAGTGGCATTAGGTGTAGCCTTTTCGCGAAGTTTGCGTTACCATGCGAAATACACCCTGTATATGCAGATCGCCGAGAAAACTTCATAAGCGCGATGCAGGATGTTGTGGCGCCATCTATCTTTCTGCGTGTGTATCTTAGTGTAACTGATAGATGTCGCTACAACAAATATAAGCCTAGAAAAAGAACTCCAAAAACGAAGCACGAGAGTTCATTCTTCTTTTTCAATATTAACCAGAGATTGCAGCAACACTGCTGAGACGTGAATGATGTGCAAATCATTTGGCAAACAATTCACACACTCACTGGCTCCCAAATGACTTTATTATAGAAAGGCACAGTTTTACTAATTCACGTTGTTTTTACAGGAATGTTACATTCTGGACACGGGCAGCTACAGTGGCATTTACGTGTGGGTCGGCAGAGAGTCTAACGAAAAGGTAATTTTTTCCTTATTACATACACAAACACCGTGATATGTAACCTCAACTCGTAAAACTCAAATAGTAAAACTGATCGATTGTTGAATAATCGATCAGTTTTACTATTTTTTTAATAGATTTATTATGAATTTATTTTTTGCTTTTAGGAAAAAGCAGAGGCTATGACAAAAGCACAACAGTATCTCAAAGCTCACGATTATCCAAATTGGGTAAGTTACGTATAATAATATAATCGTAATAAAATAGAAAGGATATATGAAAAACTCGTGATGAGTTTATTAGGATAAAATTAGTATCAAAGATTATGAGTTTATTAGGAATATTTAATTTAAAAAAATATCCAATGCTAGCTAATCTAATCACATATTTGGTGTAAATAATATAATTATATACAACAAATATGTACAAATTGAATCCATATGTATTATATCATTATTATATCATAGAACTACTATAGTATGATGAAAAAATTAAACTAGACTTAAAATACATAAAAAATATAAAAACAATATACATGTATATCGAAATGAATATAAATAAAAAACTGCGTTTAAATCGCCGCCTGCAGGCAGAGTTCCCTAAAAGCTGGCGACGTTACCTCGTTGAATTACAAGGCTAATGCGTTGTCCGAGGTAAGCGCCAGCTCTTTGATCTCCTGTGATATCTATTAGGCGTCAGTACAACTCCCTTACCAAATTGAGCGCCTCTGGACCCCATGAAAATTACTTTTCATAATCCAAAGAAAAAACATTTCTGTGAATTTAGAATAATATCACGTTATTTGCCATTGTAATGTGACTCCGAGGGAAGTCAATAAATCTTTAATTCAGATAACGTTTTACGTCGACGTAATATTAAATTACATTAAAACATTTTATGAGGCTTTAAGAATGATAAGTTATTTCTTTTTTAAGGTACACGTATCAAAAGTTCCTGATGGAGTGGAGCCAACAGCATTCAAACAGAACTTTGAAGATTGGAACTAAATTACACTCGCATTTTAGTCCCTATTGCGGGGGCATAAGGCTATTATTAAAGATACCACTAATGCAAATACAAAGTGCTTCTGCCGCTGTTTTCTCTTAGAAGTACTAGGACTAGGATATCAGGAATTTGATTTATCTATACTATTACTAAAGAGATTGTCCCCAAGGGCATCGAAGAAAACCCCCTTGAGAGTAATACCGAGCAATCCAATTCCGCAACTAGTAAGTGTTTTTGCACTGATTAATAACAGTACGGACCAATCACTGCATCTAAAGTGTGCCCTTGACTTAGCCAATCAGAGCGCATTGTCATTGGTGGGGAAATTGCGGAAAAGATTTCAAACGAAATTAACTTCTGCGCTTCTTTGGTTTAATTGTTCGATGGCTTTAAGCTACTTTTATCTTGATGCGGGTGAAACCGCAGGGGACAGCTAGTCTCATAAAACTAAGACTTTTAATGAGGATATCGAGAATTTTAAGCTTTTTAGTACTTTGTGAAATTATACTCTAAGTATCCTAGGACTCCTAGTATTCTCATATTAGGACTAAGAAGAAAACAGTGTTTTGTTTTAATAATGCAATTATTGTTATACGATCTTGTAAAGAAGCTATTACTTAACCGCACAAAAATAAATGTCTGATTAACTTTAATAAAATATGTAATTTTAATTGACTTGTTTAATTTATCCGTAGTATCCTTTATATCCAGATAGATTAACGAGACACCACATCAGCACAATTTCTTGCGATGTAGCTAGTCTATTTTTTCCATACCGTTTCTATGTATCTATCTACATCGTGACGTTTTATTCGTCTTAGAAGCGCAGACCACATAATCTACCCAATTTTTTGTCCATCTATTTTTCTATGGATCAAAAAGCATTTAATTCTAAAATAATAATCATAATCGTTTAATAATGTGACGTATCAGTTTTTATATTTATTTGTAACCTTTTTCTCTTCTCTTCCAAATAATATTTACTTTTAAGTACCTATTAATTTTAACTACACACTCACACTGATATATATTTATTTTATTTTAATGTTTATCATTTTTAGCTTTTTTGATTCGTGTACTTACGACCGTGACATCACTAAGGGCGTCAGCTGAAAATCAGCGCTGCTAGCACTATGCTGAGCCGTGTCCTATTTGACGGCACAGACCTTCTGGTTTAATTATAATTTTAAATATTGTTATGTTAATGTGTTCGTCAAATAAATAAGCTTCTTTCTTTCTTTTCTTTCTAATTTGCATTATAATAATGCCCTCGCGCAAATACTCCAGGAACATTTTAATTGTGTTTAGGGGATGTTTGGCTGCTACGATTGGTCTGGCTGCTTGCAAAAAGTATTGAAATAGTTCCCTGAGTATCATATATAAAAAAACTCGCAGAATTTAAGAAAAGTACGGATAGGAATTGCTATCCAACGAGGAAATGTGGCCAGCCTTCCCAGAGGCCTTGGAGACCTTGGGGATTGTATATATTAGTTAAGTAGGTAGTCTTTGTACATATAATACAATATACATATAATGACACCACCGTCTTTTATAGTATATTGATTCCTCTCCATCCAAAGGTTGTCTGGAAGAGATCGCTTCTTAGCGATAAGACCGCCCATTGTACAGTAATTAATTTTAAGTACTTTTGTTCTCTTTTTATTGTTTTTGTTTTTTTGGTGTGCAATAAAGAGTTATCTATCTATCTATCTATAATAACTTATTGTAATATTAATTTATCGGGTCTATTCGCGCACAGATTATTATCAAAATTTAATTTTGACTAACCTCGACGAAGAAAAGTTCGCGAAAGCTTAAAAAGTACTATATAATAACTTATTGGTTGTATATTTCTACGTCTCACTATAGTCTATTAGAGTTGTAGAATAGTAGAATATTAAGCAAGGGGATAAAGCAGTGTCTTCTGTCGCGGGTGACGATTTAAATCGCGAGCGTAACGAAGGACTCGAGGTTTACTCCCGAGCGTAGCGAGGGTGTTAAAAACTTAAATCAGGAGCGAAGCGAGGGATTTAAGACGAGTCCTGAATGTAGCGAGGCATTTAAGTTCACCTAAGACTAAGACAGCTTTATCACCGAGGAAAATACTCTACTTTTCGTACCATTTGCGAAAAAAATTACACAATAATAATATGAGATAAGCATTTATTAAAAATAATGACAATTAAAAGTAAAAGTTAACATTCGAAACATTGGTCCAATTATTGATAGAGAGAGTTACATTTTTGTTCGGTACATTTATTGTTGATGAGTTGATTTGCGTATTCCTTTTTCAAAAAGATGTATAATGTTTTAATACAAACTCAATGGTGTAAACACAGATGTAGTTCA
Organism: Polyploca ridens; assembly: GCA_951394255.1. Taxonomy (NCBI): domain Eukaryota; kingdom Metazoa; phylum Arthropoda; class Insecta; order Lepidoptera; family Drepanidae; genus Polyploca; species Polyploca ridens. The sequence goes on from OX596272.1 coordinate 6,646,044, forward strand.
GTATAAATTTCGGTAAGTAGGTATTCCAAATTTAAATCACATTCTCCCCCTAGAGGTGAATGAAATTCAGTACAATTTTCTTTCCCTGTTTTTAACAGATTCAAAATGACTATTGTTATGTTCGCTTTTTGTGGCATAGAATGTCACTTTTTTGAGCAAGTGGTACGAAAAAGTATGTTATGTGCTTATCATACCTTTCATGTCTGGTACCTGAATATTGACCCACGGGACAAGTTAGCTGGTATTCATACGTACTACATATTAACACTACTCAATTCTATACATTTTGTCCGTTATAAAATAAGTTATGTCTGGCGAGACTGGGATCTCGGTATATAAGAAGGTAAGATGGGATCGCAGGGTGGAAAGCTATTCAAATACCTAATATTATTTATTTTTTTATTTTAAACGCAGTTTTTATTTATAATTATTTCCTTGTATATATTGCCTTTTTAATTTTAATGTACTTTTAGTTTAGTTTAACATATTATTATTATTAAAGTTAATTATTGTTGAAAAAAAAACTAGCGAAGTGTTATTGCGTTTTCGTTTTGTTTTCATAAAATTGTGTATTTTGAGTTTTTTTTTAATATGATCGGTAGTGTACCATTTTTTTATTTTATTAATATCTAAAACATACATCATTTATTTCATACAGTTAGTGATAATTTTAGTGATTAGTGAGTGACGATAGTGGTATACTATTAATTAATTAGTCAACACGGAACGATAAAAATATTTTTAGTTTATCAATATTTGCATTTCATAAAATGGATAAAACAGCTGTGGTTACGCGACAGAAACAGGCCACGTCAAAATAATAAAAAAGGTTTGTGAGGCGTCAATATCAATTTTGATTGGCTCAAAATCCAGTACAGGGACTGTACAGTATTACCTTGGTATTACCCAACTGATAAGGCGCGTCGTGAATCTTCGTTCGCACAGAAAAGAAGGCCCGAACATTAACGAGAGAATGCTTAAAATGGGTGTGAAGCGGTTTCTTCAGGGTCGGCAACGCGCGAGTGATATCCCTGGTGTTGCAAGCGTCCATAGGCTACGGTAACTGCTTACCATCAGGCGGGTCGTATGCTTGTTTGCCACCTAAGTGGTATAAAAAAAAATTACAATAAACCTTAGATCACTACTATAAGGTTCATAATACACTTCAGTTGTTAGTTCCGTCTCACTCGCAAGTCACGCCCCTCCGCACGGCGCGCGCTAACATGGCGGCAGCTTCCGACCAATAGCATTTTATTCGGTACATCGGTAAGCCAAATCAGTTGGGTACTACTGTACACCAAAACCCACAAAATTATCTGGCCTGGTGAGGGAGGCGCTGTTATCACATTCGGTGGAGTAAACAACCAATGGCGAATGGCAGGCAGATTGACATTTCAAACTGGCGTCGTTAGTTAATCTTTTGGCCAGATAAGTTTGTGGAACTATAATACCTAACGCCCGAAAGACACACACACATTTATCAGAAATATTGAGGGTAGTTTCAAAGTGACAGTTCGTTGGATACTTGGCTTTGGGTTCGAATGGTAGAATATTTACAAAGATCTGTAGCTAGATGGAAGTGACTCCTTATAGTGTATGTTACGCACCGTACGTTCAAGATACAAACACATAAATTAAAACATAAAAAAACACGATAACACACCCGTTGTTTCTCGCGATGGACGCGCGTCCTATGATAATAGGCGACTTTCCTGAAAAAAACTAATTAGTCCGTCATTTATATTATCAAAAAATATTAGACACGTATTTTTTCTTTTATCAATTAAACAAAAAAGTACGAACATATCGAGTGTTGAAGTTCCGCGTGACGTCACGGTGTGGTACACTTTTTAAGAACAAGTGACGTCACGAGCCCCCACTCCCGAACTTAGTCGCGCTTTATCTTCGTCAATTGTTAATGATTTGGTAAAGCAAAACATACGTGTCCAATATTTTTTGATAATCTAACTGTCGGACTAATTAGAATTATTTTATTTTTACCCAGGCAACATCCTATTGATGTCATTGTTATTTTTTTTAACCGCTTATCAAAGGATTAATCGAAAATGTGAAAGTTGTGTGAGTGTGTGTTTATATGTGTGATCAGATTTGGATGTTACTTGGCACATTATAATATTTATAACCTGGACTGGAATAAGGATATTATTAACCCGGCAAAATATAAATACTCTGAAAACGTTAGTGAAACCGCGTATGTATGTTCTTTTAGATTTTGAATTATCACACTTACCACGCTTTATTTGATTCTGTAATGGCGCACCTAGGGCTGCCAGGCCTTAATTTAGCCAGACAATTTGCACCAAAAACCGGACATAATATGCCATAAAAGCCGGACAAAACAATAAAAAATCATCATTTATACATAAAACTCAGTATTTTTTATTAACACTCATTAATCACGTAATTAACTAGCTTATGTAACAAAAATTAATCAGTTATTATCATTGAGTATGGGAAATACAGCCAGACCAAAAGAACCAGTACGGTCGAAATATATTGCCATATTGAAACGAAGGTAAAAATAAATAAAAACATGAAAAAAAACAAATGTCCAGCCTCATGCTGAGCCACCTTAATTAACATAATTGGACTGTTTTACAAAAAACTTAAACCGAATTCAAAGTAAACTAAGAAGTAATCACATCCTGATGACAATGGGACCAAACGGGAAGTGTACCCTTTCAAATACAAAAAGAATTTTCCAAATCGGTTAATAAATGACGGAGTTATGAGGTAACAAACATTTAAAAAAAATACAACCGAATTGAGAACCTCCTCCTTTTTTGAAGTCGGTTAAAAATGTTGCTGATTTTACGTCACTGAATATTCCTATTTTGTGGTCAATTACTGAACTGTTTACCATACGATACATTCCTAATTACTAATTAGTAACTAATTCACGTAAATAAATCGGTAAGCAGTAATTACCTATTTATTTACCTATGATGCACACAGTGACTTTCTCAAACCAGGATAAATTTGTAATATTTTGTGATAATATAACTATAATAAGCTTACCAGTTTGAACACTATTTTATTCGTGATACAAACAGTGGATAGTTAGGACGTGTCGAAATGTAAGTAAATTCTAATTCAACTTAATTTAAATAATCACAAAGAATAAATAAATTTGAATAAATTATCTGATCCCAAACTAAGCAGAGCTTGTAACTATGGAAACCAGATAACTGATATACTGCAATACCTTATAAAATTCAAGTTATATTCAAAATTCTATAGAATAAAGAGCTTGTTTTTCTCTTTTCAGTTGTTTTACGCAGACGGGTTTTTGTTTCTTTTAATATTTTAATTTATTTGCTTATTTGAACTAGACGCGTAAAGTGACCAAATTCTCCACAACAATTCACGAAAGACACTTTTATTTTATTATTATTCCTTGTCATTTTAATTTAGGTCCACTTATTTACAAAATACAATCAATATATTAAAAAAAAAAACTGCCAAAGTTCCTAGCAGACTGCCTGCATTTCCTCTTTGGTTTCTTCGCTGGATAAACTCCGTATAGCTATTTCTTTCATAAGTTATAGAAAACCTGTTCTAATTTCAAATAAAACCAAATACCGGTCTCGACATTGAAAAATCAGACCATGCAGTGTTATTTGTGTTTTTGTAGATAACGGACGCAAACTCGCATAGCCCACGCATTGTTTTTTTTAGCTTTGCGATTAATTCGTGTAGATAACTTTGTTTATAACATTTCAGTTAATAAATACTGCCTGAAATACACGCAGCGTTAGTTAATTCGGGAAGAAAAGTTGGTTTGGAAATATGGAGGATCGAGGTAAGGATTTATTCTTTATTCAAGTGAAATATAAGGACTCATTTCTGAAAAAAAATAAGTAAGGTTTTTTGTCTATAACATATCTGTTATACGTCGTTTAGCATTCTTACCATACAAAGGATGAAAAAGTGAAAAAAAAATATGCGACTGTTCAAAAAAGGAGTCTATTGTTTTCGAGGTTCATGTATGTATGTGAGTTTCTTTATTCCACCATAACCACAGAATAAATAATAGTACTAACGCCATAACTGAACAGATTTGGATGTATGGGGTATCGGAATGTTACATCATCCAGAGAGACACTGGCTATGATTTTGTTTACTTTTTAATTAGGTTTTTCGCAGAGCAGTCGTGATTTTTTATTTATTTAAAATTTTATAATCAAAAAATATTGGCTAGATTTTAATTTGTGCCAAAAATGCAGGTTACGATAGCTTTTAATGGAACTTCATCGTGTTTTTTTTTCCGACTTCATCTATCATACAAAATTGTAACTAATTTTGCTGAAATAAATTGAATTAATAAAAACTGTATCATGGCAATTGAACTGTGACTAATTGTACCAATTGATGACAGCATGTTTCCCCACTCAGGGCTCCACCACAAGATTGAAACGTATTTGGTTTTTACAATAGGTAGGTAATTTTAATAACATAAAAACACGTTTATTCAGTTTATGCCCTAATAAGGCACTTCTGATCTTCACAATTAAGGTTCCCACCTGTCCGTATTTTCCCTGATTTGTCCTAGTTTAGAAGGGCGTCCGGGGAGCGTCCAGGCGGGGTTTTTTGTAGTCCATGAAAAATCACTCAAATACATAATAAATAAATAAATATCCTGGGACATTCCTCACACACGGTCATCTGATCCCAAACTAAGCAGAGCTTGTACTATGAAAACCAGATAACTGATATAATACATATACTACTTTTTGTTTGTAAATACATACTTACACCCAGACTCAGGAAATACAGAGACATGTTCATGCACACGAATGCATGTCCTGTGTGGGAATCGAACCCACGACCTGCGGCACGTAAGGTGAACCAGCTGGCCCGTCGTAAATGATTGTACGCATTCTATGGTGCTAGAAGAATAGCGACATAAAACAAAAGTTGTTAATTATGTTAGTACCCGCCTGATGGTAAGCGGTTACCGTAGCCATATGGACGCTTGCAACACACGAGGTAACACTCACGCGTTACCTTCCTTTCCCCCTCTCCCCAATGAGCTCTGGCGACCTTACTCACGTATTCTGTAAGGTGGAGGTACTTCCACAGTCGAGCTGCTCCTTGAGCGAATAAACGTTATTCTCTTCCTCTTAAAGTATATGCTAGTCGGGAATAGGTACTTATCTTAGCTGAACTTGAGAGCCAGTTCCTTCTAGGTTTTGTGTGCTTACCACCTTCGGCCACATCATCGCTTACCATGGTGAGATTGTGACATGAATATGGTCGGGACATATTTGTCCATGTTTGATAATGGTGTTTGTAAAACCCGGGGTATTTTGGACATGTGATAGAGAAACCAAAACTGAAAACAGTTTTGTTATTAAAATGTACCTATTGTTATTATCATCGTAGTATTGTTGATATGCATTTTATATTTGAAATAGGTAATTAAAATTTAAATTTATAGCATAACTAATGAGTTAAAAGCAAAAAAGAATTAAGTAGTAACAGTGCCGGTTTTAGCACTACCGGCGCCTTGGGCGAAATTTCTTCGGCGCCCACTGTCTGACAGACTCCATATAAAATAAAACCAGGCAAGTGCGAGTTTGGGTCTCTATGGTTCCGAACTTCCTTGGACCAATGCGATGACTCCGATCAAAATTGTGATATATTCGAAATTGTTTTATTTTATTATTTTTATTTAGGCATTCTTCAATGCACCCATCATCATCAAAATACAAGTTATATATAATAGAAACAAAATACACCACACCTCAACGTCAGTAAAACAAAAAAAACAAATACAAATCAAAATAAAATATACAAGTTCACATAGGCATAGGTTATTTTCGATTCTCGCTGCGGTGAGTAGACAGCCAGTGTCGGAAAATGGAGGCATCAAGGTGTTCATTCATTGTCCGGAGAATATCATTATAGACGATCGTAGTCGCTCCCAGAAGGATGCGGTCCGAAACCTTATTATTGCGAAGAAATCCGGAAGGCCTGCCGATGCAAACATGCCCGACGAGCTGCACCACCGCGGCAGCTTCATCAGGATGCGGTATGCATTATTATACTGCATCCTGATGGAGCTGTATGTAATGTTGGGCTTGCCAGGAAATACCACACTCAAGATGATGTCTATATTTTAAATGTCATTAAAGATTGCAGCAAAAGTACTAGAATTGTATCCAAATGTAATTATAAAATTTCAAAATATCACTTTACAAAATACCGTTGAACCGAAGTTTTTCAAAACTGGAACACCTAGCGAAGATAATGTTTACTCCAAAATTTGTCAAAGTTTGACACCAAATATCAGATTTAAAGCCTTCGGCGCCCTCTCATGCGTGCCCTGTGCGGTCGCACCACCTCGCCCTACCCTAAAACCGGCATTGCGTAGTAACTATTACAGCTAGGTGCATCAAAAAATGATTTTACGAATTCGTACAAAGTTGTAAGCGATAAAAGCATGAGGGAAAGTAGACGTAGCTCGACCGAGAATCAAAAGTCAAAATGTATGCCAAGTCTCAACAATAGTTTGATCGATATTAAATCTTATATTTCATGTCCAGGGGGCCTACCAAAAGCTCTTAAAACAAAGTTAAAATAACCTTATTTGTCTTTTGTCCCGTTTTGACGCCGGATGTCAAAGAAAGGCAAAAGTCAAATAAGGTTATTTTAACCTTGTTTTAAGAGCTTGTGGTTCGCCCTCAGGATTAAAAAAATGTTTCACTCTCGACCTAGGTTTTGTATGTTTTTTTTTCCAGAATTTCGAACCAGTTCCCAAGCCGAATGATGGTACTTTCTACTCTGGAGATTCTTATATCGTATTAAATGTAAGTATAATCTCCATATTATCCTTTTAGATTCCTTTATTTGAAGATTCTGGCTATCAGACGGTACATTTGGCTGCCTGGAAAAAATTAATAAAATACATGCTAATTGCAGAAAAAACTTGTACTTTATAAAATGTTGGACGTCCACTGGTAGCCTAGGTTACCCTTATTATCATCATCGTTCGCAGATAATTTATACTTTTAGGGTCGTCGGTTCATACATTTAGCTAAAGCTGTAACCGAATTTCAAATCACTACAGGGTTAAATAAATACTAGAAATAAGCATAAACTTTTGATCTCTGCTTATAGACTCCAAAAAGTGCAAGGTTCATTTTTAGGACTGAATGTACAATCTTAATCGTATAAAATGATAAACTGATTGTTGATATATCAGCCCACAGCCCAAACCGCTAGACCTAGAGATTTGAAATTTTGCACAATGATACCTTATACAGTGGAGGCATCCACTAAGGAAGGATTTTCGGAAATTCCACCCCTAAGAGGGTAAAATAGGGGATGACAGTTTGTATGCAAGTCCGTCAGTTTTGAAGTTAGGATCTTCAAATTTTGTGTTTAGGCTGACGATTGAAAATTAATGTGTAGTTATCTCAGCGTTTGTGATAATTCCACCACCGAAGGGAGGAAAAGGGGGATGAAGTTGGGTATGCAAGTCCTTCAATTTCAAAGTAAACTTCACTAAATGTATTATTATACGGTGTACGCATCCACTAAGGAAGGATTTTTGGAAATTCCACCCCTAAGGGGGTAAAATAAGGGATGAAAGTTTGTATGCAAGTTCGTCAGTTTTGAAGTTAGGATCTTCAAATTTTGTGTTTAGGCTGACGATTGAAAATTAATGTGTAGTTATCTCAGCGTTTGTGATAATTCCACCACCGAAGGGAGGAAAAGGGGGATGAAGTTGTGTATGCAAGTCCTTCAATTTCAAAGTAAACTTCACTAAATGTATTATTATACGGTGTAGGCATCCACTAAGGAAGGATTTTTGGAAATTCCACCCCCAACAGGGTAAACTAAGGGATGAAAGTTTGTATGCAAGTCCGTCAGTTTTGAAGTTAGGATCTTCAAATTCTGTGTTTAGGCTGACGATTGAAAATTAATATATAGTTATCTCAGCGTTTGTAATAATTCTACCACCGAAGGGAGGAAAAGGGGATGAAGTTGTGTATGCAAGTCCTTCAATTTCAAAGTAAACTTCACTAAATGTATTATTATACGGTGTAGGCATCCACTAAGGAAGGATTTTTGGAATCTCCACCCCTAACAGGGTAAAATAAGGGATGAAAGTTTGTATGCAAGTCCGTCAGTTTTGAAGTTAGGATCTTCAAATTTTGTGTTTAGGCTGACGATTGAAAATTAATGTATAGATATCTCAGCGTTTGTGATAATTCCACCATCGAAGGGAGGAAAAGGGGGATGAAGTTGTGTATGCAAGTCCTTCAATTTCAAAGTAAACTTCACTAAATGTATTATTATACGGTGTAGGCATCCACTAAGTAAGGATTTTTGGAAATTCCACCCCTAAGAGGCTAAAATAGGGGATGACAGTTTGTATGCAAGTCCGTCAGTTTTGAAGTTAGGATCTTCAAATTTTGTGTTTAGGCTGACGATTGAAAATTAATGTATAGTTATCTCAGCGTTTGTGATTATTCCACCACTGAAGGGAGGAAAAAGGGGATGAAGTTGTGTATGCAAGTCCTTCGATTTCAAAGTTAACTTCACTAAATTTAATATTATACAGTGTAGGTATTCAGTAAGGAAGGATTTTGGAAATTCCACTCCTAGGGGGGTAAAATGTAAAAGGGGATGAATGTTTGTATTTAGGCTAACGATTGAAAATTAATTTATACATGTTTCAGCTTTTTTGACAATTCCACCCCCGACAGGGTGAAAAGGTATGGGATGTATGTAAGTCATTCAGTTTCAAAGTAAACGTCATTTAATATATTATTACACAGTGTAGGCAACCACTAAGGATTTTTGGATATTCCATCCTTAAGGGGGTAAAATAGGGGATGCAAGTTTATATGAAAGTCCATCAGTTTCGAAGTTAGGACCTTCAAATTTTGTGTTTAGGTTAACGATTGAAAATCAATTTATATGTGCCTCAACGTTTTTGATAATTCCGATCCCGAAAGGGTAAAAAGGGGGATGAATTTGTATATGGAAGTACACTAAATTTATTATTTAAGCTTATAGTTATAAACTAACGCAACGAATATCGGTGTTGTTGGAATTTGAACCCTTAAGGAGTGAAAAGGGGGATTAAATTTAGTATATGAAGTTCTTTATTTTGAGTGAAAATTTCAAAATTTATTATTTCGGCTTATGGTATTGGCGTATTGAAATGACTCGCCTAAACAACATCAGGAAAAAGAGAGGAATCGGTATTAAAACAAAGATCCGGTTAATACGATTATGGTATTCCTCATTTTCATGTATGGAGTGGAATCGTGGACTATACTGGCCCGAGAAAGAAAAAGGATTGATGTATTCGAGATGTGGTGCTGGAGACGGATGTTGGAAATACCTTGGACCGCTAAACGCAACAATGCATCAATCCTATCGCAGCTCCAAATTAAAACACGATTGTCCACCATACATGTATGGAGTGGAATCGTGGACTATACTGGCCCGAGAAAGAAAAAGGATTGATGTATTCGAGATGTGGTGCTGGAGACGGATGTTGGAAATACCTTGGACCGCTAAACGCAACAATGCATCAATCCTATCGCAGCTCCAAATTAAAACACGATTGTCCACCATATAACACCAACGTATTTTTTCGTATTTCGGCCATATGGTGCGCAAAGGCGATGAAAGTTTGGAAATCTGATGACAAGATGGTCCGATCAAGTAAAAGACTCATCGTCCTCCAAGTTTTACAGAAACCAGAAGACAGAAACCAGTGGAGGCAGATCATTCGCTCTAGAAGCAAACCCGATGTTGACCACGATCCTCAGACATGAGGGAAAGAGAGATAAGGCCTCAAAAATTGTGCTGTGGAACTAGACTACAAGTAACAGCTCTCCGCTGCAATGTTATTGAGGCCAAAATATTTACTGGTTCTGCCAGAGGAGAAACAGTCTTCTTGCCGCGTCTACCATTGATCCGAAATCACCTTCCGTTTGAATTTAAAAGATAACAGTTCCTAATTAAGGTTTGTAGTCACAGGGAAAAACTCTGAAATTTACTAGAGTTGATTTGCGGCAGGACTGTTTCAGTATTATGTGACATCCTCGCATATGAGCTCTTAATCTACCTGAACTTTTGTCAATATCACACGTAGTGGCGGACAATAGCCATGAACAAAACTCTATATTGTTACAATGATTCATATCTAGAAAAAAGAAATAATCTACGCGGACGAAGTCGCGGGCTATAAAGCTAGTTTTATAATAAGATCCCTAATGAAATTTTAAATTTGCCGTCACTGAAGTTTAAGGAACGTATAAAGGCCGCTTTAGTACAGAAGGCTTACTACAATATTAACGAATATTTAAATGATAAAAATGCGTGGTTGTAGCGCTCGCTCTCGCAGGAAACATCTGATGTAATAAATTTAAGTTTGTTTTTGAAAAGAGTAATTGTTGAGTTTATTGCCGGCTCTTCTCAGCAAAAGCAACTTTCTGAACCGTGCATTAGAGTATTAGAGTTTGACTATTCATAAGTGCCTGTGAAGGCCTATTTGAATGAATAAATTATTTCATTTCATTTCAATATAACTTTAACCGTATTTACTATACGGTTAAAGTACTTTGACGGAACTATAACCGGGTTTTTATGCAACTGATGAATATAAGCAATAACGTTACGTTTTGGAGTCCCACAGGGATCCATTTTAGGTCCCCTTTTATTTGCAATCTTCGTTCGAGATATAACATTTACTCAATTTCTAGACATTGGGACGTGCACCTCATTTCTCATGGAACATCCACTACTGGATTGGTTCCAACACCAGCCAAGATGAGGCTGGTACTGCCGCCATCTTGACTGTGAACCTCGATGATGGACAGTTCCAAGGGGCAGCGGTGCAGCATCGGGAGGCGCAGGGCTATGAATCGAAGCAGTTCTTGGATTACTTCCAACCTGGTATGACAAACATTTTTGTATAAGAGAAGTTAGTTCGCAAATAAGACGCAGTTCACTGTAGAGAAATGTCGTAAAAGAAAAACACGAAAGTAACGTTTGCTAACAACAATTATATACACAGTAAGGTGATTTTCTGTCAGCGGGTAGTTGTCAGGCTGGCAACATAACCTTTGAGGCATGCCTCTTGCCTAAACCTTTGTGAACCGAAGCAAGTACAATAAATACACATGGGGTTTTTCGAGAAGGGTGTAGAGAGAATTTTGAAAGGTTAAACACACGGGGTGGTGTTGAGAGCGTCTATGGACTACGGTAACTGGCTTGTATGCCGCCATAGTGATTAAAACTAACCCTCTGGTTACCAGTCACAACTACTGCATTTCATCATCACCAGCCTATAATGTCCCACAGCTGAGCACAGGCCTCCTTTTAACAATGAAGGAATGGGCTGATACTACCACCACGCGTGCCCACTGCGGATCGGTGGAGGTAGGCTAGTGGTCAACCTACTGTTGGAGTTTTTCAAGCCGCCTAGTAGGCCTCCAACTAGCTTAACGACTATCATAACTAAGTGATAACCGGGACCAACGGCTTTACGTGCCTTACGAAGCATGGAAACGCTCGATGTACCGGCCACACCGGTAGATTAACTTTGCCGATCGAGTATGAACGGCTAATCATACTACACCACGAGAGCTTCTGCACTTATACCAAGAAAGTCATTGAAAACAACCATTGTATGATTAATTTTTTCATCAGCTATCAGATACCTCGACGGTGGTTACGCTTCAGGCTTCAACCACGTGACTATCAATGCTGGTGGTTCAAAACGACTGTTCCAGATAAAGGGCAAGAGAAATGTGAGGGTTAAGCAGGTCAGTGATTTTGGAGATTGGTACAAGAAAATAAATTTACTTTCAACAAAAGAACTGTTAAAAGGACCTATGCCATGAATTGGTCCTCCAACTTAGCATGATGCTGGTAAATGTGATAGGAATGTATAACCAATGCTGATTTTTCTTTGTGGTCGGTGATTCAGAGGGGTCGTATAACACGGCAGGATCTACACAATAGTACGACAATGATAGTTTATTAATGCATCAAAGCGATTATTTGTTGAGATTCCTGTAAGCCATACACTGGCCCTGATTCTATTGTTTACAACTAAACTAATTTTAGTATCACTATGTATAAAAAACATAAGAAAAGGATGTATGAAATTTAGTCCTATCAAATTAGTCCAATGCATGTCCAATATGTTGTATCCTTTTTTAATAATGTTTGTAAAAAAGAGATGTGATGTAACTAAAATTAGTTTAGTGCGATTTACCACAGAATCGGCACCATTATGCAAATAATTTATAAAAATAAATTAATAAAATGCCTAATAAATGAGCCCCAGATGATCCCCAATTTCGGCGTCTTGGTGACTACTTTTTTGCGGCTGTCTGTGCACTATTCTTGTGGCAGACAAGCATTGTTCTCGTAGATTTTTTATGATATGAACCTGATATTTTGCACAAACGCCTACAAAGTTACCAAATTTTTTTTTATCTTTTTAAGGTCCTGCAGTATAAAATGCAGTATTTATTTTTTTCACCTACAACAACTTATCGGTGTCGTATAAATTTTACGTATTCGATATTCCAGGTGGACGCCTCAGCGTCATCCCTGAACAACGGCGACTGCTTCATCCTGGACGTGAACCACGATATATACGTGTTCGTGGGAGAGAAGGCCAAGAGTGTGGAGCGGCTGAAGGCCATCACTGTCGCCAACCAAATCAGGGATCAGGATCACAATGGGCGAGCTACCATTGAAATTGTTGGTAAGAGTCCTTGATTTTTTAAATCTGTTCTATTAGAAATGTATGGGCATGACTACATTGGTTCTGATGGAGTTCTCCTCTCTCTTTAGAATGAGTTGATACTTTTAGTTTTCAGGGTGAATCCATGTGATCCTGAACATGAAGAATCATTCGTTTTTTTTACTGTGTATAGGCCTGTGTTTGACCATAATCTCACCATGGAAAGTGATGATGTGGCCGAAGGTACACAAAGCCTAGTTGGAACTGGCTCTCAAGTTCAGCTGTCGGAACACACCGATAGGTGCTTGGCGATAGATTTTCATTTTGGGGCGGTAGCCAGCCAGATGGGTACCTACTACAAAGTACCTTAACACCGTGCTATGGTTTCCTCACGATGTTTTCCATCACCGAAAGCTCAAGCTCATTGTAGGATTCGAACCCGGGATATTCGTCTCGGTATCCGACGTCACTACCACTGAGCTATCATCGCCTTTAAATTACAGATTTGTATGATCAGACAAATGATTAGATCCATGTGACAAAGTTCCATGAGAAGGCGCTGTGCTGGCAGTGTCTAGGTACCAGCAAAGTACCAAATGATACTAGGTTCTGTTCCTTTCGCAGCCAGCACAACTCCTCGCAACTCCTATTAAATTTCCTTCTGGATGTGAAGATTTTTTGCAAGGTCTGCAACGCGCGATTGTTACTCCTGGTTGCAAGCTTCTATAGGTTATGATAATAGCGTAGGCAGGCCGTATGCTTGTTTGCTACCTTCATAGCGTCAAGGCATCCTAGTGTCCTCTGACATCACGCTACGAAGTTGTATCCTACTGCGACCAGAACCCTTCAAACAGAACGTGGCGGGCGCTAGGAATAATAAAAAATAACTAGTTTTATTTTGTCTAGATGCAAGTTCTCATGACGGTGACTTTGAGAATTTCTTCAAGGCTCTTGGATCTGGTGATAAGACATCCATCGCTGAAGCTACCGAAGGTGGCGATGATGAGGTAAAGCAATCTTCTTTAGTTTTTATAATCTTACGATAACGGTGATTTATAACTGACTTAACAGCCAAAGCCACATATTTCAAGCCTGTGATGAAATGAAAACGCGAGCTGAAAATTCTCCGCGACTATTTCGGCATAAGTAAAATTGTTAGCTTAGTGAAAAACAATGTTTCTCCTTTATTTTGGAATCTTCCTGTATGAAGAAGATCATACTTTAAAGGACAGATGACGCCACAATATCCTGCATCGCACTAACGAAGTTCTGACAACAATCTGCATATCTATATATATAAAATTCAAAGTCCTGACTGACTGACTGATTGACTGATATATCAACGTACAGCCTAACTAAACCACTGGTCCTAGAGACATGACATTTAGAGGGTATATTCTTTGTGAAGAGTAAGTAAATAAGAGAGGGTTTTTCGAAATTGCACCCCTAAGGGGGTAAAATACGGGATGAAAGTTTGTATGAAAGTCCGTCAGTTTCGAAGTTAGGATCTTCAAATTTTGTGTTTAGGCTGAAGATTGAAAATTAATGTATACGTGTCTCAGCGTTTTTAATAATTCCACCCTCGAAGCGGGATGAAGTTGTTTTATTGTTGTAGAAAAATATGTCATTTGATTCCTGTAGGCCACGCGGGCGAAGCCGCGAGCAGAAGCATAAACAAATTCAAAGTCAAATTCAAAATCATTTATTCAAATAGACCTTCGCAGGCACTTATGAAAAGTCTGACTCTAATACTCTAATACCGGTTCGGAAGGTTGCATTTGCTGAGAAGAGCCGGTAATAAACTCAATTACTCTTTTCAAAACAAGCTTAGATTCATTACATAATATTTACATTCTAATCGCACTGACAACAATTGCGTGCCCCGGCGCGGCAAAACTACAAAGTAGACTGAATCTATATTTAATAAGTAAATAAATAAATGGCAAACTTAAGCAGATCAACCCCCACAAGCAGCACCTGTTCGACTATACATCTGTTCGACTACAGTTGGACAGTGGTAACCAGTATGGGGGAAGACCTTCTCTTTTAAATAGAGGAGTCATCCAACCTTGCTCCTCCATACCTTTATAGATGTGGACTAATAATTTCGCTTGCTGATCAGGAGTTCGAGCGCGGCGTGACTCAGGAGGTGAACCTCAGTGAGATCTCAGACAGCTCCGGTAGTATGAAGATTACCAAGTTACCCAAGCCTTTCAAACAGGATATGCTTAAATCTGAGGTAAGGAGTCAAATACCGTTGTGACCAGCTAACAGAATAGTAGAGTTTATCTGTCTGTCTACCAACAAGATGAAAGTCTACCGGTAAAGTCGGTATGTTCTGGCAACGGTATTTCAGAGCCATTTCCCTTAGGCCACATCATCAATGACCATGTTGAGGTTATGATTAAAAAATGCTATGTTGAAACGAGTCCAAAATCTACTATTTTAAGTGTGTTATCGAATGTTTTTTATTTTACTTGGTATAGACCTGTGTTTTACCAGAAAACCATGGTGAGTGATGATGTGTCCGAAGGTGGTGCACACACAAAGCCTAGAAAGTGGCTCTCAATTGCAGCTGTTGGAACACACCGATAGGTGCTTGGTTAAAGATCTTCAACTTGAGCGTGGTAGCTAGCCAGGTGGGTACTACAAATACCTTCCCACCGTGCTGTGGTTTCCTCACGATTTTTTCCTTCACCTTCGTTGTGGTATCCGAAGTCGCTACCAATGAGCTATCAGCGCCTAATGGTGTAATTGATACTATGTTATAGTCCAGATTTTTGTGCCCTCTGGGAGAGCGGAGTAGTGTCAAGCATCACTTGAAGCGTGTTGTAGGCAAGGCCATACTTATTTATGAACAACTGAACACAGTCTTAATAGAAAAAGAGGGTGTGTTAAATTCTCGCCCACAAGGGTAAAAGCGCATCCATACCGAATTCAACTTTTGTGGAGAAACAGTGGTGACACTGTGCATCACGATATTATTAGGTAAGTTATCTAATGTTACAGTGTTGCTCCACAAAAGATAATTGCGGTGTGGATGCACCATAACATCTGACCCATCGAGGAAAAATCCCTTTAGAGTAGTAATACAGTGCATCTAAATGTTTAGTGTGTCCTTGACGTAGCCAATCAGAGTGCATTGTCGGTGGTGGGGAATTAGCGGAATAGGTTTCAAACAAAATGAACCACATTGCGCTTCTTTGGCCTGACGCCAATGATTTCTCATAATTTTCGCCTGGTCACTTTATTCATCATCATCATCAGCCTTTTTTAAGTCCACTGCTGGACATAGGCCTCTCCCAGAGCGCGCCACTTCATCGTTTCTTGCCACCCGCATCCAGCCCAGTTCGGCCTCATTTTAGAGGCCGTCAGGTCATCCCGCACAACGTTTGCCAAGACGCGGTCTCCACTCTAAGACTAGTCGGTTCTACGGCAGATGTGACTGGCCCATTGCCACTTCAGCTTGCTAATTCGTTGGTCACTTTATTTATTAACATGAAATGTTTTGAGCAATAATCACCTTTATTTTCAACGGTCAGAATCTCACATCTTAAAACATCTTAAAAAATCGAAACAGAAATACCTATGTATTTACGATTTGTTGTATTAACAGGAATGTTACATTCTGGACACTGGAAGCTACAGCGGTGTTTACGTGTGGGTCGGCAGACACTCTAACGAAAAGGTATGTTACCATTTAGTCCCATTACCTTCATCAATTTAATTTGGAGACTTTACTACTACTTATGACGTTTCAAATTAACTCTTCGGCTTGTAATACATTTTAACTGAGAAGACGACAAGAAAACTGTATAAGGCAATTTGGCCTTATAGCTTCTTTATTTTTTTACATAATAGTTTCAATTTCAAATACGTACATCTTTATCATCCACCTGCCCTGTTCCCAATTATTTGTGGTCGTCGCAATATGTTCGCTTCTTCCATTCGTCTCTTCTATCCGTCACACCAGCATCCACTCCTTTCTTACCCATATCATCTACATCTATCACCATCTATCACACAATCTATCCATCTCTTTCTCGGTCTTCCTCTTCCCGTATATCCATCCATTTTCATATTCATAACTCTTTTATTCACGTTTTCATCCCTCCTCATAACAATACTTCTTAGTAAAAAAGGATATGGCCGCCATTTTCAAATAATTAGGTATCTAATAATAAATATAACAAATTAACCTTACATTCATATTTTCTTCAGGAAAAAGCAGAGGCTATGACGAAAGCTCAACAGTATCTGCAGTCTCGGAATTATCCAAATTGGGTAAGAGTTAAAAATAATAGTTAATAAATAAATATCCTGGGACATTCCTCACACACGGTCATCTGATCCCAAACTAAGCAGAGCTTGTACTATGGAAACCAGACAACTGATATAATACATATACTACTTTTTGTTCGTAAATACATACTTAATATACATAATTACACCCAGACTCAGGACATACAGAAATGTTCATGCCCACAAATGCATGTCCTGTGTGGGAATCGAACTCACGACCTGTCATTCATATTAGTAACGATGATGACACTAAATTATAACAAAGAGTTTATTAAAATAAGGAAAATACCGCAGATAAATAAATCTAAATAGATGACGCGAGTGTATTTTGCGTGCCAAAAACTGCTCTTCTTTTGAAACTGTTTCGAGCGGACAGTGAGGCTAAATATCCATTAGAAATGTGTAGCTGACAAATAGGATCGCTTCATTTTCATAATATAGCTCTGATGCCAGCCTAACTAAAGCGCTCTTGTGACATTTTGTTGTGGTAGGTAAAAAAAAGTGACACGCTTAGTTTTCATACGGATGGAGGGACTTGCGTTATCTATTTGGATTTATGTCCGTGGAAAATACACAAGAAAATATAATAGCAGGTAATTAAAAAAGAGAAGAATAGGAGTAATTTATATTGGTATTCGTTTTAGTAAGAAGTGATTATATTTTTAAAGGTACACGTATCGAAGATACCTGAAGGAGTGGAGCCCACAGTATTCAAGCAGAATTTCAAAGAATGGATCTGATGATTATAGTCTTCAGTCATGCTGGGGCACAAGACAAGGGGACCACAAACGCGTATCATAGAAGATTGACACTTTATTGATTACAAATTGTTACTAGTAGGTTAAGTTAAAAAATAGAGTTATTAAAAAAACGGATGCACTTAATGTATTAAAAGCTTTTATTTAGTTTCACCTGTCCCGTTGTCTGTAATGGAATTTTGCAAGATAAAGACCCACTTTTCGGTTTCCGATTGAGCTGTTTGCACGAATATGCAAATCGCATGACAATGCAATATTATGATGACGTGGAGCTGATCTGATGATGGAGCTGGAAGGTGGCCATAGGAACTCCGTATTAAAACCACATAACCACATCGAGTTTGGGCTCGTTTAATTCGTCTTGATGAGTACTTCGTCGCAAGTACAGCTAACGAAAAATACAGTCACTCAAAAAAAGCTTGTATTAAAAATGACATTTTTAGCAGAGAACCTTAAAATTTTGTCATGGTGTATTAGTTCTTTCGTATATGCTAAGAATTAAGATCAAAAAATCTATTTATTTTATTAAGTTTTAAGTTAGTCAGCAAAATTAAAAGCAAAAAGTAATAGGGATGATTCCTAGTTAAAAAAAAAATACTAATTAATCCGTCAGTTAGATTAACAAAAAATATTGGACACGTATTTTTTGCTTTACCAAATCATTAAGAATTAACAAAGATAAAGCGAGGAGTTCAGGGGGGCTAAAAAGGAAGCTAAAGCAATATTGCTAACGCAATTCATTTTTTCGAATTCTCGTCAGATCCTACGTAATTTCAATATTTTTTGGTATACGAGTCACTCATTCATTATATACATTTCAATTCAATAAAAGATTCGGAATTGATGAATTACATAAGATCTGCCGTAAATTCGAAAAAATGAATTGCGTTAGCAATATTGCTTTAGCTTCCTTTTTAGGGGGGCAGGAGTGTACGACACCGTGACGTCACGCAGAACTTCAACACACGATATCTTCGTATTTATTTGACAAAAGAAAAAATACGTGTCTAATATTTTAGTGTAAAAGACGATCTAAATAGTTTTTTTTTTCATCTAGCCCATTATAGGCCGGAGATGGGCATTTTGTGTCCACTGTAAGCAGATCTACGTTTAAAAAACTGAAAACACAAAAATAAATAAGCTCATATGAAACTTGATCAGTTTTTCATTCACCAAAGTACCTAAGTAGTATAAGAAAAGCAAATACATACATCCTATCATCACCCAATGATTGTCATCTAGTTCACGAGCTCGGCGCTCATTCATCATCATCATCAGCCCATAATGTCCCACTGCGAAGCACAGGTCTCCTTTCATAAATGAGGATGAAAGGGAATGGGCAATACTCCACCACGCGTGCCCACTGCGGCGAGGTGGAGGTAGGCTAGTGGTCAACCTACTGTTGGAGTTGTCAACCCGCCTAGGAGGCCTCTAACTATCACAATTAAGTGATAACCGGGACCAACGGCTTTACGTGCCTTCCGAAGCACGGAAAACGCTCGAGTTGACATACTACTACAAGGTACAGTATGAGGCACGAGTCTTGAGCATAAATTGACACCTGCGTAGTTGTTAATTCGGTCTGTTTGGCGGAATGAAGAGGGGGGAGCGCTGAGCTGCACACGATTGGTTCGTCAGTCGATGCTCGTCGTCTATTGGATTCTTGCGTGTCATTTGGCTACTGTGATTTGGCTAAAAGTGTATATGCGCGAGCTAGCTCCCACTACAGCCTATCTGTGCTCACGACTCGTGCCTCATACTATACCTGCCTCACCGGCGGTAGCTCAACTTTGCCGAGAACAGAGGTGAACCACAAGCTCTTAAAACAAGGTTAAAATAACCTTATTTGAATTTTGTCCTTCTTTGACATCCGACGTCAAAACGGGTCAAAAGACAAATAAGGTTATTTTAACCTTGTTTTAAGAGCTTGTGATAGGCCCCCAACTAATCATGCTACACCATGAGCGCTTTGGTGCTAAATCACGACTAAAACCGTGCGGCAAAGCTATAGTAAATAAAATCGCAGGGCATTTATACTTGTCTCATACTATCACTTGTATCTAGTGCAGGGGTTCCCAAACTTTTTCAGTTTGCGGCGCACTCACAGGTTTAGTTTTTTGTCTCGGCGTCCTAGCTAGTCGAAATGGGGTACAATGATACTTAATGAAGTTTCTGGAGAATGCTCTCTACGGCGCACCAGAGCGCCGCGGCACACACTATGAGAACTCCTGATCTAGTGTAGGTGACGTCGAATGACTACGTGAAGGTCTGTTTAAATCTATACATATAAAATGCTTTGTCCTGAATGACTGACTGATGGATCAACGCACAGCCTAAACCGATGATCGTAGAGACCTGAAACTTGGAGGGTGTGTTCTTTGTATGACGTTGACGTTGAAAATCATCGCCTAACGGGGTTAAAAAGGGGTAGAAAGTTATTTTAGGGGTGATTTGCGTTGGGGGGGTAGGGGAGATTTAAACTTAGCTACTTTTATTTTTGATTAAAGATGGAGAGACATTTTGAGTCAAATAGGTGGACCAAATTGGATGCAAAAGGCACGAGAAAGAGATAAGTGGAAGGGTTTAGGGGAGGCCTATGCCGTAGAGGCGACTACTAATGCATAGTACTAGAAATAAGTTATGTAAATCAAATATCTTAAAATGTATACTATCATAACATGTTATTGTATTTTAACTCTTAAAATAATAAAGTAATATAGGTGTAGGTATTTTATAATAAGCTAGAAATAGTGTTATATAAGTATAAACTAAGTAGAAATAAAGGGTATTTTTATTTTATTTATTTTCTTTACTTTTATTTTTAAATAATAATTAGTGTTCCGCGCAAAACAATTCATACCCTACGCGGGTGAAACCGCAGGGGTATGCTAGTCCTACAATAAAAGCTTTCGTTGGAAATCGTGAGGAAACCATAGCACGGTAGTAGTACCTCGCTGGCTACCACTCTCAAGTTGAAAATCCGTCGCCAAGCACCAAGTGTGTTCCGACAGCTGCACTTGTATTTTACTAGGAATTATACAGTCATATTTGTTATTTTGAGATAATAAACTACTCACTCATTAATTAAAGATAATTAGTAATAAAACAGGAAAATTTTAATTTTATTTATGAATAAGCAATGCACCTAATCACTTATTTGTTATAATAGAAATTATTAAATATTATATTTATATTATTAATTTGGACTATATTTGAATACTAGTTTCCGTCTCATGGTTTCACTCGCTTTCCCGAGATAAACGTCCTGGTGGGTTTTTGCGTTAAAATATCAATATGGAAAACGAGGAGCCTCCCAGGATAAAGGTAAGGACTTACCAGGAACTCCTATGGCAATCCAATGATTATGCGCACTATCACAAATCACAAATTTCACATGCGTTTCTATCTGTAGTGTATTTCGTACTGAATGTTGCGAGGCGCGCGTCTCGTTTTACTCGCACACACTCGTTTGGCGATGCGTCGCCGAAGTATGTAGAAGATTCCCGAAGCTCTTTTCTCGCTTTCACATATGATGTGGGAAAAGGAGAGGAATCAGGAAGTAGAGGCTCGTCATTGAAACTCAATATGAGTAGGTTTCTACTATAAATATTATTATAGGTATTTTGGCCTAAACATCCTCCGCCGCCTTGAGAATACGTAGTGTTCTCAAAAGAAAGAAAAAATAATTAATTATAAGAACTAATTACAGATTATAATAATTACAAAAGTACTGAATATAAGATGCGGTATGATTAATTTTTATTGTGAGGGTAATGGACATAACTTGACAATGGGTCTTTTGAATGATCCATTTGAAGTTTTTACTAAAGCGACGCGGATATTTCCATCCTTGCCAGGATAAACTTGTGATATTATGCCCAACGGCCAACGTAAAGGGGGAATATCATCTTGATGTATAAGAACCACAGTACCAATCTTAATGTTATTTTTATCAATGAGCCATTTCTGTCTAACTTGAAGATTATGTAAATATTCTATACGCCATCTTTTCCAATAGCTACACACCATCTGATCTAATAATTGTTTCCGACAACGTAAAGATATGGTTTCCTCGGACACATTCTGAAGCGGCAATGAAGTCAATGGTGAAGCCATTATAAAGTGAGCGGGAGTAAGAGGCTCCGGGTAGGGATCCTCAGATAAAATGCAAAGCGGTCTAGAATTTAAGACTGTTTCAATTTGGGTAAGAACAGTGAGGAGCTCTTCATATGTGAGGAGCTGCGAACCGATAACACGGTATAAATGAGTTTTAATCGATTTTATATTAGATTCCCACAATCCTCCGAAATGTGGGGCGCGGGGTGGAATCATTTTCCATTCAATGCGGTACTGATCGGTAAGTAGTTCTTGTAATTGAGCTTTAGCTCCGACAAAGTTAGTTCCGTTATCGGAGTAAAGAAAAGAAACAGGTCCTCGACGGGAAATGAATCGCTTAAAAGCGGAAATAAAAGTATCTGATGACACATCAGTTGCCAATTCGATGTGTACAGCTTTGGTTACTAAGCATATAAACAAACAAATATATGCCTTTTGGCTCTTTTGACCTCTGCGTCTACATAATGTTACTTTAATGGGTCCAGCATAGTCAACGCCCGTATGCACAAACGCTTTGGTCTCCTGAACGCGGCAAGAGGGTAAATCAGCCATTTTTGGGCTGAGAAATGAAGGGGAATTTTTAAAACAAAAGTTACATGAATGTACTCTGTTTCTAATGACACTTCTAGCGGACAGTATCCAATATTTCTGGCGCAACAGTGAGCTCAGAAGATTGGCACCAGTATGGCAATGAGCACGGTGAAAATAGTCTATAATAAGATGAGTAACGTGGTCATGTTTAGGTAAAAGAGCGGGATGCTGAGCTTCATACGGAAGATTTGCATTTGAAAGTCTACCTCCAATTCTAATAATTTTATCTTGATCTATAAAGAGGTCAAGTTTTTTAAGAGGGGAAGATAATTTAACTTTTTGAATATTATTAAATAAATTTTGAAAATGAACTTGTTGTACAGAGCGTATTAAATATACTTCAGCTTTATTTAGCTCAGAAGCTGTGATGCGGCTGTGACCTTGATCACGAGAAATTATGCGAGAAAATCTAAGTATGTATACTATTATACGTAATATTTTATTCCATGATGAGTATTTCAGAGCAAGCTCGTAAATTAAATTAGGCTCAACAGAAGCGGACGCGGTACAAGTAACAAGCGTTTTACTATTAAATTCAGGTAGGTCCTCACAGCATTCGGGACTAAATGGAGTGATAGGCCATTCTGAAACTGGATCTTTTAACCATTTCGGGCCGTGCCACCATAAGTGATGTGACACTAGCTGCTCAGGTAAAATACCTCTAGAGAGACAGTCGCTAGGATTTTCTATACCACTAACGTGGTAGAAATGTTTTGGGTCAAGATTTTCTTGACATTTAGCAATGCGGTTACTAACGAAAACATTCTATCTATGTGGAGATGAATGTATCCATGACAGAGTAATTTTAGAATCGGAAAATGCGAATATATTATCAATAGCGGTTCGAGCACTATAAGTCTCATTATAACTAGCGCGTAGCTGTGGATCGCGTAGCTTGGCACGCTCCAAAGCAAGTAAACGGCGGTGAGCAACGGAACGGGAATCACCTAACACGTCAGGATCCTCATGAAAAGGTAACGCGGTGCAATATCTGCCTGCGGAGTCCCGTGAGAAGTTACGAGAGAACAGCTGTTCACACTCCTTTTCGGCCGAGCTCATAAATTTTTGCGCGGGAATTTCTTCGAGCTCCCAAAACTTAAGTAGGGAATCATCTAAAGAAATAGTAAGGTCATTGGGACCAGAAATGAAAAAAGTCGCGGTATTAAAATAAGTGGATGCATTTTTATTAATATTAGAGTTAGCGGGAACGTCGCCCATAAGAATATAACCGAACACGGTTTCAAGGGCAGAAGGAGCGGGAGGTGCAATAATTTTTTGACCTAACAATAAAAATGGGAATAATTGTGCCCCGAGAACTACTTCGACCTCTCCGGGGATGTGCCACAGAGGGTCAGCGAGCGGTAAGTTACCTAAATGTTGCACTATAGAAGTCTCAACATATTCAGTCGGTAACCTGTCAGTAATGCAATCAACGACAAGAGCGGTAATATTATAAAAATACTAGCAGCGAAACCCGGCGTTGCTCGGGGTAAAATACATCGCATGATTAGTGGTATAAAAATATATAAGGATAAGGATATATTTTTTAACAGACATTATAGATTTCTATTTTCGATTTCGATTTAGTTCTTTTAGTTAGATCAATAATAACACTCGTACACATTTTGGAATTTCACCAGATCAATCCAAAAAAAATTAGAACTTTCTCGAACATTTTAAATCGCTTATAAAAAATTGCACTAATTTTTGAATTTTTAGATCATTCTAGAAATAGTTAGAACTTTCTCGAACATTTAAAATGGTTTATAATATTTTTTTTTTTTACTGATAATAGGTTTGTGTTTGACCGCAATCTCACCATGGTAAGTGATGATGCGGCCGAAGGTGGTAAGCACACAAAGCCTAGAAGGAACTGGCTCTCAAGTGCAGCTGTCGGAACACACCGAGAGGTGCTTGGCGACAGATTTTCAACTTGAGGGTAGTAGCCAGCCAGGCGGGTACTACAAAGTACCCTACCACCGTGCTATGGTTTCCTCACGATGTTTTCCTTCACCGAAAGCTCAAACTCATTTTAGGATTCGAACCCGGGACCTTCGTCTCGGTATCCGATGTCACTACCACTGAGCTATCATCGCCTTAAAAACTCACTCATTTTAATCATAATTAATAATTTACTCATATGCACTCATTTTAGAATTTTCTGGATCATTCTAGAAATGTCTAGGACTTTCTCGAATATTCTAAATCGCTTATAATAAATTGCACTAATTTTAGAATTTTCTAGAAGTTTCTCGAACATTCCAAATCGATCATAATAAATTTCACTGATTTTGGAACTCTCTAGATCATTCTAGAAATTTCTAGAACTTTCTTAAACATTCTAAATCGATCATAATCAATTGCACTCATTTTGGAACTTTCCAGATCATTCGGAAAATTTCTAAAACTTTCTCGATCATTCTAAATCGATCATAATAAATTGCACTCATTTTGGAACTTTCCAGATCATCGATCGGGACATTTCTAGAACGTTCTCGAACATTCTAACTCGATAATAACTGTTTTGGACATTTTGGAACTTTCTAGATGAAGCCAGAAAATTTGTAGAACTTTCTCAAACATTCTATATCGATTATAATAGTTTGAATTCATTCTAGAATTTTCTAGATCATTCCAGATATTTACATATTTTGGAACTTTGTAGACCATTCCAGAAATTTTTAGATCTTTTCAGAAGTCCTCATGCGTTAGAAAAGGACAGCAATATATGTTTTAACATTTTCGCCACCCACAACCATCCCCTTCCACCCACCGCGACCAAACTCCCTTACTACCACCTGGAGACCAAGGGGTATTTATCACCCCAACGGGAAGTTGATTGGGGTTGGTGGTGATAGAGAAAACTGCGTATTTACGTACCCACAAAAGCATTTTATATATATTATTAGATTTTTTATTTTTCGCGGTTATTTTAAATTGAACGTAGCCGTGAATAGGACGCGAAGTGGATCCTACACCCTTTATAAAAGAATTGCTAAGCGGTATTATATTTAAATTTAGTTGTTTACAACAGGCAGTTGTAATTATGTTGTTTTGAGACGCGTTATCTATTAAACATCTAACTGAAATATATTTATTGTCCTTATTAGACGCATAAACTTGAGCGGTTGATAAAAGTACAGTAGTATGGGAAGGATTTAATTTATTAAAAGAATCGCGTTCGTTATCATTATTCTTATCAACTCGCGCTCGGGTGCATAGCGACACCGGTTGCAGAGCGTCCGTAGCGTTAGAAGGAGACGCGGTCGGATGCGCGGGCGAGGCTGCGCACGGGAGCGGTCGCGGCGCGGCGCTGGCGGCGGCGGACGTCTGCGCGCAAAGCTGCGCGTCCTGCGCGTGTGGAGACGGCGCGATGCGGTTATCGCTCTTATCAAGACGCGTCGAGTGAGAGGGACGCGAGTCAGAAACTATTTGTTGCGATTGCGAATTGCTATCCAAATGCAAAAGAGAATGATGGTGTTTATTACAAGTTTTACAACTATACGACGACTTACACTGAGAAGCAGTATGCGTAAGGCTGAGGCAGTTTACACAGCCTCTTTTAGATTTAACAAAATCTAAACGATCTTTAGTATTAAGTGCTTTAAAAGAGGAACAATTAAAAATCTGATAGTGATCAGATTTATTACAAAATAAGCAAGTGCTTTTATTATTATTATCGCGTGCAAGGAAAGCATGGTGGACTGTATGTGAATTACGCGGTTGAGACCGAGAAGCGGGCGGATTATTAAGGTTGCTACCGACTGGGGCGGTTCGCGCGGAGCCAGCAATTGGCGTAGAAGTGCGGTCTAATATTTTTACTTGCGATTTAATAAAATCAACAAAATCCTTATAAGAAGGAATTTCTTTATTCCTCATAAACATTTCAAAGGAATTAGCGGTTGCGGGATCTAACTTCTTTAAAGCTAAAGAAAGTAAGATAAAATCTTTCATATCTTCAATACCTAACTGTTCCAAAGCAGATACAGAAGCGTGGAAAGTTTCAATGAACGTATTTAAAGACGCGGAATTATTTAATGCGGGTTTAATATTGAATAAATTAGACATGTAGTGTGAGCCTAATGCTCTTTTATCTTGATATTTTTGAACTAAGCTGTCCCAAATAGAATTATAATTATCACCGGACGGTATAATACCTGCCGTGATTTTTAAAGCATTTCCTGTTAATTTACCTACAAGATATTGTACTCTTTGAGAATTCGAAAGATCAGGATTTGAATGTATATTAGATTTAAAAGATTCAAAGAAGACGGGCCAATTTTCTATTTTTCCATCAAATGACGGAATTTGAATTGGTGGTAGTTTGATACGACCTTTATATTGGGACGGAATAGTATTCTGCGCGGACACATTCGACGTAGTATTTGTCTTACTGACGATAAGAGAACGAACCCTTTCTATTCGGGTGTACACTGTATCAAAGGAAATCATTTTTTTATAATCAATCTTAATTATAACAACAATTTTTTTTTTTTTTTTTTTTTTAAACATAATTCTGTATCTTTTTAAAAACTAAAACAACTACTAAATATTTACAATACTTAAATAATAAAATTAAAAGAAAATCCTATTTACAAAATATATCTAATCTAAATATTTACAAGTAAAAAAGTTGTGCCAGATCGCTGCCCTGTGTAAACGTGCCAAGAAGGCTGGCGGCATTGCCACGTTGAATGGCAATGCTGATCCGTTGTCCTAGATAGACACCAGCCTTCTTGTCACGTGAGGTCTCAATAAGGCGCCGTGAGACCTCTTTAAACAAAAGATGGGCATCCGGGCCCCACGGCCCCAGCGTTTCTACACCGAACGCCACAAAAATGCATCCATTGCCTATAGATGCATATTTGCGGCGCTTCAGGCATTCTTGCTGGGCGGCAGCGGCACCGGCCATGACTGAAGTGTCTGGAAGGTGAGACGGTGCCAAGGTATCGACGCATGTAGCATCCCAAACCAATGGTCGTCCCAACTTCCAGGGCACCAAAGTCATTCCATCCGGTCTCTTGCCATCGTCCCGCACCAAGCCACTTGGTTCTAAAATGGCTGGTACGCCATCGGTGACAAGAGATCGGCGGATAAGATCATTAATGGCCGCATGCCGTGACATCCGCCCAGCACTCCTACAACACGAGAGGCCATGATGGCCAAGATGTCCAACACTGTCTCCACAAAGGCAGCGATGTGGCACAATACATTTTGCTCCTAATCGAAGGCAACAGCTAATTTTGAATGAAGCATTGTCTAGCAACGTGCCGATGTTGGGGGAAGGTAATGCATGAAGCCAGAGCCCTGACTCCCATTTCGTTGAAGCGATGAGACGAGCTCGCTCAGCAGCATTATTAGAAGACTCTATAAGAGAGTTATGTATAAGCCTGCTGAGCGGCTCGTCCCACTGCCTCTGTGAAAATGTTTGCGTTGGTGCAGCTGTGTTTGGACAGGCCATAAACCAAGCGTTTCTGGCTTCAGACAGCATCGAGACCTCAAAATCACTAAGTGACGGATTAAGAATTCTACCAATGAGGTCACGAGTACTGTGAACTGAAGACAGAAACGCCGGTAATGAAACACTTGAAATTTTGCGGATCCCTAGACCACCAAAACGTATGGGTAAGGAGGCCTGAGTCCAGGTGCGATCATCCAAATCAATGTTGAGAATGGCTATGAGGGTATGCCTAATAATGTTGTCCAATTTTCTTAATATATTTTCGTATTGCCAAAGATTGCTGCTGCGTAAAACATATGTAAATTTTGGGACGAAAAGACAATGTCGCATAATAAAATAAGCCATGTGGGTACTGATTTTTTCTAGCCGTTCAGATGTAGCATAAAAATTTTGAATTTGTTCGTCGACGAAAGGATCGAAGGATTCCTCGAATATGGGCGAACCTAGGAGACGAAGTGAACTTTTATTAATAAGTTTTAAATTTGGAGCTAATATATTAAATCGCGAAAAAAATAAATTTTGGTCTATGGTAGTGTCGGATATAAAGAGTTCGCATTTTGAAAAATTTAGATCTAAGCCTATTTTATGGAACTCTTGAACTAGCGTATTGAGGTCGTCGAGGACTGTGTTCACGTCACCTCCTAGAGTCCCATCATCGAGGTACCATAAATTAAATTTTGAATTTAGCTTCTGTATGATGGGATGAATAGCGAGTCCGAAAATGGCCGGTCCAAGAGGATCACCCTGTTGACAACCAACGGAAGAAGCCAAAGTATTATTTTTGTACATAAGTTTGGTTGGGGAACAGTAATTTTGCCAAAGGAATGGATATGAGAGAGGGATTTTATTTTTAACTTGCGTCAACAGAGTGCCTCGGTCGATGGAATTAAAAGCGTTCTTTACATCCACCTTCAACAGAACTTGTCCTACGCGGGAAGAAAGGTATGTCCTCAGGGAATGTACAGCCGCCTCACACCCACCCTTAGAGCCGAAGCCAAGCTGTACGGGCTGAAAATAGGAGGCCAAATCAGTAGAAGCCGCTTTGCAACAAATCTTTGCTGCAAGTCGGCGATAGGTAGTACCTACAGCAATTGGCCTAATGCCGCCATCTTTTTTTTTCAGCGCGCACAGATTGGCTCCGTAAAGGGTGTCCAGAATGTCCTCATTTACCTTTCCTGATATCATAAAGTTTATAAGATCCGTTATGTCCTTCAACAGCGACTCTGCGGTATCGCCCAAAGCCCCCGCGAGTAGATCTTTCAAATGTTGGGGTGATAAACCATCTAGACCGCTAGCTGAGCCACCGTTGAAGGACATCACGGCTCTAAGGACATCCTGCGGTGATGATATCACAGTTGGGTCGGTGGGTTGAGGCGGGTCAGGGAGACTTTGGTTACCTGTTGGAGGTGGATGCTTAGAAAGAAGAGCTTGTAACGTAGTCTGATTATTGGGAGCCAACGTATCATTAGAGAAGAGTAAACGGGCTGCTCCTTTAATGTCCCCATCACTTATTTTTGATTCTATGTATTTAAACGATAAATTTTGATGTGTTTTTAAGGTCGAATAATTATGAGGCTGAGAAAAGGTATTTGGATGGGTACAATTCATTTTTAATTGGGTTGTGAGTGTTCTTTGTTGTCCATTATTATTCACTACATGTAGAATGTTATATGGAAACAATAAAAGCTCCTCCCAGCCACGCTTTGAATTATCAGCAATAGTTTTTTTTATGATTTATTTGTTGGTAATTGGCACTAAATTCATGACGAATTGTACTAATAATTTCAGTGTCCGCCATGAATGTCTCTGAGGAACGAAGGTCTGCACTCGCGGACGTGGAAATATTCTTAGAAGAATCATATAAGAACGATAATTGTTCAAAAATAGCTTCATTTTTAGCTTCCAATATTTTAATTTTAGTTTCAATAGCTTCCATTGTGAAAGATTGCGTAATAATAAATTGCAAAATTACCTAATTAAAGTAAAATGACGTAGGTAAGTAGGTAGGTATATCCAACAGTTTAGGCACCTACCTATATAAGTATGAAAGTTTATTTCAAGTCGACAGACAAGGCTCATAGAATGCAATTATATGCGTAGTAATAGTACAAATAGTAAGTACGTATTGCGGTTATTAGTACACAATATGATTTCGTATAATAAGATACGAATCGGTACCTATAAAATCTAAGTCCTAAAAATATGGAGGAGCGGCGGCGGTATTGAATACCTAACTACTTTTTATCACGATTGGCGTGGTAAAAATGGCGGGAGTACGAAATATCGTATTTATATAGTCTAAAACCTATTTATGAGGTATAAGACTTGCGTATTATGAGGTATATACCTATTTAGAGGCATAAAACCTATAGAAAGCGGGAAATTATACGTGATTTGATATGAAATTAAATTACTGTAATGGCTGACTCAAAATGAATCCGCTCGAAGGCGTACCAGAAAAAATGGGGGGTTTTTGCGTTAAAATATCAATATGGAAAACGAGGAGCCTCCCAGGATAAAGGTAAGGACTTACCAGGAACTCCTATGGCAATCCAATGATTATGCGCACTATCACAAATCACAAATTTCACATGCGTTTCTATCTGTAGTGTATTTCGTACTGAATGTTGCGAGGCGCGCGTCTCGTTTTACTCGCACACACTCGTTTGGCGATGCGTCGCCGAAGTATGTAGAAGATTCCCGAAGCTCTTTTCTCGCTTTCACATATGATGTGGGAAAAGGAGAGGAATCAGGAAGTAGAGGCTCGTCATTGAAACTCAATATGAGTAGGTTTCTACTATAAATATTATTATAGGTATTTTGGCCTAAACACGTCCCTCTACATTTACGATTATCTACGTGCCGAATTTCATCGAAATCGAGTAAAGTTTATTATTGAAAATGTTATTATTAAATAAAACACGAAACCCGACTAAACAGAGAAAAATAAGTTCAGCTTGAGTTTTATAAGGTATTGCAGGCAGAGAAAGTTATTTCAAATTCAAATTCAAAATCAGATGCCTGGAATTCGTTTTCCAGTTTACTTATAGGTTCGTTCGGAATGACCAAACTCGCCTAAAACATAGTTGGTAACTCGCCTAAAACATAGTTGGTAACTCTTCAAAAACATAGTTAGTATTGATTCGCAATTTTACAACAATCATGAATAATTTAAACCGCAGAGTAAAATAATGTTCGATACTGGAGCATATGCTTCCTTGAGTCATCGAAATTAATTGTTAGATAGATATTTGTTTTATGTTTGCAATTAATATTTGTGACTCAACTTCACCTTATATTAATAAAACCTAATACAGTCAGTGACAAAATTGCATTAATCGTTAGAAAGAGTACACGTAATTTTGTCAATTTCGCCGATTTACATAATTTTACATTAAAATAATAAATAAATAAACTGATCCCAAACTAAGCAGAGCTTGTACTATGGAAACCAGATAACTGATATAATACAT
The DNA here is from genome assembly GCA_951394255.1 of Polyploca ridens. Taxonomy (NCBI): domain Eukaryota; kingdom Metazoa; phylum Arthropoda; class Insecta; order Lepidoptera; family Drepanidae; genus Polyploca; species Polyploca ridens. The sequence continues at coordinate 6,677,493 of OX596272.1, forward strand.
ATACTACTTTTTGTTTGTAAATACATACTTAATATACATAATTACACCTATGGACTCAGGACATACAGACATGTTCATGCACACAAATGCATGTCCTGTGTGGGAATCGAACCCACGACCTGCGGCGCGATAGGTGGAATCTTAACCAGAGCTGTGACCAGCCTTAATGAAAAATCATTAAAAATTTACAAAGATAAAGTGAGTCAAAGTTTGGGAGTGAAGTGACGTTTAGAGTAAGTGTACTCTAACGTCACGTCACGCGTAACTTCAACACACGATATCTTTGTAATTTTTTAATGATTTGGTATAGCTAAAAATACTCGTTCAATATTTTTTGATAATCTAACCGACGGTCTAATTAGAATTATTTATTTTTTACCTAGGTATTATTTGTTTAATTGAAAAGAAAAAATACGTGTCTAATATTTTTTGATAATGTAAAAGACAGACTAAATAGATTTTTTTTTGTCATCTAGCACATTATGCTATGAAAAAAGAGGGGGTTCTAACAAAAAGGGTGTGAAGAGATTTTTACAGGGTTGGTGAGTGTGTGAGATCCCGCGAGCGTCTATTTACTACGGTAAATCTCGATGTTTGCGTATATTTAAAAGAAAAATGTACAATTACGATACGTACTTAGGTATAATGTTTGTGTCGGCAACTGTACCAGCTACTTGATAGTGTTATCTAACCCGTGTAGCATAACCTCAAAATTACTACTAACAAACACCTTGTCATAAAATGACAAATATAGTATCGTAAATTATACACTAATAACATTTAATTGTTTGTCCATTTGTATACCAGTAAAAGCTAAAGGCCGATTTTTTAATTCATTGATAAACTTCGAAAATGAGACTGTTTTATTTTCAAATTAACAGCCGAATTATGACCGTCGAAAAAGCTTACGGCCCGCATGCCCGATTACTATCAACTCTTATTGCGATTGAAATTAGACTGAACGGAAACGTTTTTGTGTCAAATTTTTTTTTTTTTTTTTTTACTGTTTATAGGCCTGTGTTTGACTGCAATCTCACCATGGTAAGTGATGATGCGGCCGAAGGTGGTAAGCACACAAAGCCTAGAAGGAACTGGCTCTCAAGTACAGCTATCAGAACACACCGAAAGGTGCTTGGCGACAGATTTTCAACTTGAGGGTGGTAGCCAGCCAGGCGGGTACTACAAAGTACCCTACCACCGTGCTATGGTTTCCTCACGATGTTTTCCTTCACCGAAAGTTCAAGCTCATTGTAGGATTCGAACCCGGGACCTTCATCTCGGTATCCGACGTCACTACCACTGAGCTATCATCGCCTTTAAAATCAATCAAATAGACCTTTTTTATAATTTATTTATTTATTTATAAAACACACTCACATATTTTAACAGCTATACATTATTAATGCACACAAGAGAGTCATGTATGTATTTGTTGCACAATTATTGCACTGACACCCATGCTAGGCAAGAGCCTGTATTATGGGGGACAGGATTCGGTCAATGTATTTAAAAAATACAATGAAAAATTACAAAAAACGTGTCTGACCTTCCCAGGCACTTATGAAAAGACTGACTCTAATATACTCTAATACCGGTTCGGAAGGAATTGCATTTGCTGAGAAGATCCGGCAAGAAACGAAGCCAATCTTTTCAAAACACGCTTAGATTCATAACATATCTAACATTTATTTTCTTATCTCAATAACACGCGGCGGCAAAATCAGAAGACTCAATTAATATTAATATAATAATTGTTCATAAAAAACTATTTAAAGTACAGTGTGGCCGCCGAAAGAATGCGTTTCTGACACCTGGGTGCCTAGACAAGATCTTTGTCGACAATCGTCATCGTTAGTAAACGATCAACCTTTGTATGGGATTGACATTTCAAATCGATATATCACGTGATTTTTAACAATCTCTTATGTCAATTCCGTACAAAGGTTGATCGTTTAGTAACGATAACGATTGTCGACAACCATCTTGTCTAGGGGGGCTGGTAATATAACTATGCCTAAGAATATACTGAACCTTCATGTGAAAGTGCCATAGCAATGAGGAGTTTTCTTACCATGTAGTTCAAAATACCTGTCAAACTGTTGATAATTCGAACTAATTTGAACCTTAAGTACACGATTTCACAGGGATTTTGAACAAAACTCTAAGGTAAGAAAACTCCTCATAGGATTATAATTGGACTGTTTTACAAAAACCTTAAACCGACTTCAAAGTACACTAAGAAGTAATCAAATCCTGATCTGATGACAATAAGACCAAACGGGAAGCGTACCCTTTCAAAAAAAAAAAAAGAATTTTCCAAATCCGATACCTTATGCGCCGATATACCGATGCGCTTAGTGCAGGAACCGTAGTAATTTTAGTGTTATGTGTAAATGTATATTGGTAAATAAATAAATTATTATTATTATAAATCGGTTAATAAATGACGGAGTTATGAGGTAACAAACATAAAAAAAAAACATTCGAATTGAGAACCTCCTCCTTTTTTTGAAGTCGGTTAAAAAAGAAAGAAAGTTATCGCTGTAAGAGGTGTATTTACGCTTGTAACTTGTGGGTGTGTTTAAATTATTGTTTGTACTACACAATAATTTTGCCAAACATTTTTATCTTATAATTTTTTCATTAATTGGTTTGTTACTAGACTGTTTTAAATAATGAATTAAAAAATACAATATTTTAAAGAAAACAATACACACAGGCATCGCCGAATAAACTAATTAGTGTATAATCGAGTATAAAACCATATTAAATTCATGATAAAACCAGAGCAAGCCATCTTGGGGTCACTGTCAGCTTGACATTTGACCGATCTAGTCAATTGACTTACTCAACCAGTTGTCATTTAGTGGTTGAAGTAAACGCACGTTCTATCTGTGTTTTGAAATTCGAATAAAAGAAAACGGAAATCACGTAAGTGTTTTATAATAATTTGAAATACGAATAATGTTTTTATTAATAGGTAAAGGCCATTTAGGATTTAGGTCTTGTTTTTGGTTGAATAGAGTGGCATTTTGTTTGATGATGAATAATAACTGTTAGATGAATAGTCAGATTTTATAAAATGAACCGTTAGACCGTTACAAAGTATAGGATATATAATATAGAGACACGTTGAATTTATTATATTTCTAGACACTTTTTTGTGAGTTTGATGCGTTTGATTTTTTATTAATGTAGGTAGACTCACTTCATAAATGAGGCATTCGCATTCTATATTTTTTAGGGGTTCATACTTATAATAGGCGATCTTAATTTCAATGCAAAATAACCGATTATCCGATAATTAGAATCAATCTGGAAGACATTAAATTTTCTTCTTGATACTTCTATCAATGTCAGTTTTTTTTGTCTCATAAAGTTAGGTACCGCATGTTTTTTTATTGTATTTCGGCCTGTTTTTGAACACTCACCATGGTAAATGATGATATAGCCGAAGGCGGTGCACACACAAAGCCTAGAAGGAACTGGCTCTCAAGTGCAGCTGTCGGAAAAAACAGATAGGTGCATGGCGATAGATTTTCAACTTGAGGGTGGTAGCCGGCTAGGTGAGTAGGTACTACAAAGTCACAAAATATAACAATAAAATGTCTGTACGATGTGCGGTCCTAACATAAGAAGCGATTTCTACCTCAAGGTTTATTTAAAAATAAAAATTTCAGGATGTAATAATCTTTTCAAGTAGTAGAACCTACCTACTTATTAAAAAAAAAAACAAATCCATCTAAAAATTAAATAAGATATTGATTGAAATATCAAAATAAATGTGGAAGTACTTTTGTATGATTATTATTTTTTATTCGTTTATTTATCGTAAATAACTAATGTTTTCTTTTACTTTTCCATTCAAAACTTTAATTAATAAATATTATAATATTTTATTTTTTATCGTTTAAAATAACATGAAAACTACACGAGTAACAGGATATACAAACTAAGATAATATTATTAAGATAAATTCCAAGAAACTATAATCATAATAAACAATAATATAATTATAAACAATATTCGTAATCTCATGTTTTGTTATCTCTTGTTTTGACATTAGTATTTGACATTTACTGATTACTAACAAAAATATCAAGTGTCAAAGATTAAAAACTCCTTGGTTCATGCTATATATATTTGCTTGCTTGCTATATATATAGTTGAAAAGTTATACTTCCAAATACCTCTTTTTATTAATTGTGTAGACTAATGGTTGAAATTCGCCATAGTTCATTGAACAATTTTATGTTTGAATAAATAAATTATCTTTTTTTTTTTTATAAGGAGTATTCATATAAAATGTAAATATACCAAATCTCACACTACTCCGTGCGCGCAATATTCTTAAAAAGGGGAATATCTATTCACATGTTGCCAAAAACATTTTCATTGCAATGAAGAATGTTCACTAATTTAGAATTTTAGCTCTCCGCATTAACTGTAGAAAATAAAAAATACGTGTGTAAGAATTATTTTGATAAGTCAATTAGTTTCTGAGATATGGAATTTTAAAATGAGCGCGCGACGCGGGATTCCACCGGCCCGCTACTCGATGCGATGACGTCATGTTACACCGCACGCTCAGTCAGTCACGCTCACAGAACAAATACCCTGACGGGTCGCGCTCTTCCGTACGTTTCCCTAGAAGATTATGACTTTTTGGTTTTTAAATATCCAATACAAATACTAGAAAATCATGTGTTATACCAAAATGTAAAAATACAACCACCAGTCCACCGGAAAAGTTGATTTTACTCGTTCGAATGGATGTCCAAATGCGAGAGAAATGGATAAAGACTGTGAAGGGGTTGGATCTATTTAGAAATAAAAGCAAAGTTTAATGCTGTGAAGATCGTTTTGACGTAAGAATAGTGACAGTCTACTATGAACCTAAATATTATGCACTTTTGTAGTGTGCAGTTATTTGATACCCCAGTGCAGCCGCGGTTTTACCCGCGCGTAGCGTTTTAAATATTTTGCAAGGAACTCCTTATAAATTATCTGAAATAAAAGTAGCTTAAGTTATTCCTTATAACATCCGCTATCTATCAGTGAAAGTCTCGTCTACATCGGTCCAGCCGTTTTTTTTGCGGGGAAAAATATTTATCCTAAAATAAATGTAACGTATGTTACTTCTTATAGTTACGTGTTACCGACCTTTCCCCCCTCCTCAATGAGCTCTGTCTACCTTACTAACACGCGCTGTATAAAATTGAAGTGTCTGTTATGTAATATCAAAATAACAGCTTTTTATTAAACGCACATGAAAACGGTTATGCGACCAGATTATGCCGAACTTTTAGCGGCTAAAACACTATCGAGTGTCGCCAACCGTTACTATTCAATAAGTACCTACTTGCGTTGCAGCTATAAAATCATTATTTTAGGTAAATTAGACAGGCAGGAGAGTAAGCATTTGCATTCTTTCTTCTCGCTTTTCGGCGGCAACAGAATAATAACTATTCGTCGATAAATAATAAAACTTGTAAAATAATTATATGATTTGGACATCTTATTTAATTATATTGCTTTATTATATTACATTAATTATTAGATTCAATTTAAATTTATAATTTTGCATGCTGTTCTGTAGTGAAATGTGTAGACCTTATTTTAAGATTCCACCTAAATTGTACGACATTTCTGGCGAATTAAACAATTTCATTTCATTTCAATCTATTGTATGTAGATTTTACGGTTGCCCTTTTTCAAATCCATAAATCGAATCCAAAATACTTTCCACTAACAGCGTAAGATACCTACGTACCACCGCTAGCGACTAATATGAGTGAACGGAGCGTTGAAACATGACGTCACTCGCGGTCACGTGACCGTTAGCGGGCCTCGATATTTAGGGGAATTTTAAATGTCTGTAAAATCATAACTACTTGGTTTTTTTGAACGAAACAAAAACTAATCTATTTGTATACATAATTGCTCTACTGTTACAAACTTTCAAGCCATTTTGCATACCTATTAACATTCCTCATTGTGAAATACAAAGAGCAAAGACTTGTCTTATTTCAAGGCAAAAGTTTTAGTAATTTTGGATCATGTTTACATGATTTAAAAACAACAATCTGTTACTAATATAAAGAGGAAGAGTGTTTTGTCTTTTTCTTTTGGGCTAATAATTCTTTCACTAATAGCTCAGAGTATATAAATACTACGTTAATAGGAAGCTGCATTATCCCCGAGTATTTCAGGCAATTTTTTATCCGGGAAATGCGGGTGCATCCGCGGGGGACAGCTAGTCAATTATATTAGTTATTCTGAAGTTCCTCTATCCATATGAAAACCAAGCGTGCCACATTTTTCTAACTACCATGTCATTGACACTACTATGTCACAAGAGCGCTTTAGTTAGGCTGACATTAGAGCTATAACGTGAAAATGAAGCGATCCTATTAGTCAGCTAAACACATCCTTTAGCTGCGAATTCCCTGTCCTCGCAAACGTGTTTCAAAAGAAGAGCATTGCTCTTCATTTTAGCACAGCTTTTGGCACGCGAAGTACCTAAATACACTCGCGTCATCTATTTATTTACATCTGTGGGTCGCACAATTTCGACTACTTTTTAACCGACTTCAAAAAAGGAGGAGGTTCTCAATTCGAATGTTTTTTTTTTTTTTTTAATGTTTGTTACCTCATAACTCCGTCATTTATGAACCAATTTGGAAAATTCTTTTTTATTTGAAAGGGTACGCTTCCCGTTTGGTCCCATTGTCATCAGATCAGGATTTGATTACTTCTTAGTGTACTTTGAAGTCGGTTTAAGGTGTTTGTAAAACAGTCCAATTATTAGGCCATATATTAATAAAATCTGTATTAAGTATTCTAATGACAAGTACCCATCATAACTTATATTAGTACGTTAAGAAAACTAAAAGAAGTTAATAAAAAAAGTATACATAACAGATACATAACAGATACATAGTCGCATTACTCACAGTTAATTGTGTTTCCTTGTGAGTATTGTCGGTAACAATGTTGATATCAAGGTGAGGCCATTCATGGCTGGATTACTCACAGACTGCGTGAGAATGCGAAACTTGGCAGACATTTTATATAACATTTATTGTATAACAAAGAGATAAGATCGCCAGAGCTCATTGGGGAGGGGGGAAAGTTCGGTAACGCGTCAGCGATGCTTCATGTTGCAAGCGTCCATATGGCTACGGTAACCGCTGACCATCAGGCGGGCCGTATGCTTGTTTACCGACTAAGTCGTATAAAAAAAAAAAAGATGAAATAATCCTTCAATCGGACTCAAGTTAATGAACATATGTTGCATACAATACAGATTTTCAGTGTATTAAAATCATTTATTATTTTAAATAATAAAAAAATGAGACCCTCGCATCAATCCCTTTCACTTGATATACACGGTGCAGTTTGCAATTTTTTTTTCTAATTTGTCCCTAATTTGTGTCCTGAAAAGTGACATCTTATATTCAAATTCATTTACACGTCCGTGTTTGGTTCACACATCAAGGAAACAAACTCTTTAGAGTACCGAGCAAACGAATTCCGCAACTAGTCGACTTTTGCACTGATTTTGAACGGCAAGAACCAATCACTGCTACGTGTGTTCTTGACTTGGCAATCAGAGCGCATGATCCTTGACTGCACTCCAATCTGATTGCACTGACCGCTATATCGGCGGTGGAAATTCTCTTCCCACCCTGGGTAGTACACCGCTGCTTTTAGACCTGCAGGGCTATTTTAAAACGTCGGATTCGATATCGGAAACGGATTCAAAAATTTCCGAGGCGATTTTCGATGACTAGAATTGATATTTCCGTAAAGAAACATCAAAAATATTCGAATTCGGAAATTAAAATAGCAATTGCGGAAAATCGCCTTGGTCGTTTTTTAATCCGTTTCCGATAACGAATCCGAGCGTTTTAAAAAAGCCCTACTGGTGACCTTATTCACAGCAGAGACAACACAATCAGCCTTTCGTGAAAAACTCATCCAAACCTTTTATTACATACATATTTATTTACCTGTTTAAAATTTCCTTTACAGCATGAGGGTTCTTCAAGTCTGGGCTTTAATAGCTCTATTCGTGTGCACGCACGCACGAGTCACGAACAGACAGCCATCCGTCACTGGACAAATCACCTCCCTCACTGATAAGGTAAGGAAGCAAACAAATTTGCCTGATGGTAAGCGGTTAACGTAATTACGGGAATACGCACAATTTCTAAATATCTTAATTTCAGTAACTTTTAAAACAAACAAAAAAAACAGTAACCCTTAAAACAAAAAACAAAAAAACAGAAAAATATAAGTAAATATAATGTCGGCGTCAGCAACATCCAAGCGATATAAACACCACGATTAGAGTTGAGTGGTACCAGGATTCGATGGGCATAGTGCAAGCAATAAAACAACGTTTTATACTATCGCTTCGTAAAAGTCCCGTATGAGGAGAAGAAGCGACGCAACAAACTCCTCATGGGCCTCAGAGGTTTATTGTTGTAGTTTCACAATTAAATTATCACTTCAAATAAACTTTGCAATTACTCTTCAATTATGCGTGAAAAAAAAAACAAAACGAAAGTAGCTCATTTGTTGAGCCACAGAATAAATTGTTGAGCGATGATAGACGCAGTGAATATTGTTATTTTTTTATAAACTTGCCGTTTTGCAAATGCAAAACCAAAACATGAGATATATTGCAGCAAAACCCGCTCTCAAGTGCATAGGGACAGGTTTTCGACTTGGGTGGTAGCCAGCCAGAAGGTACCACAAAGTACTTAGCCAACGTGCAAAAGCAGTTTATTAGGTAGTAGTAATATACGCAACTTATTCTCGAATCATATTCTAGATTTTCAAGTCCTTTATAACGTCAGGAACCACTTTAGACTGAAAAGATAAGTACAAAGTTCTTGCAGGAAATATTTTCATAGTTTTTTTTTAATATACATAAAGATGACTGAAAGCAGATAAAGCACGTGCCCGCTGTTTTTATACATTGTTATATCTGCTATCAAAAACGTTTTTTTAAATGGCAATAAGGATTTGTCGAAAATGGGTCATTTTTGAAACAGATGCACCAAAACAAAAATATACTAAACTGAATGAATAAAATCGAGAATGAGTTTCAATAAAACCTCTGTGACAGATGGACGGACGGACGCCAGAGTAATCTTAAAAAGGGTTCAGTTTTTCCTTTTATGGTCCGAAACCCTAAGAATCACAAGGTTTTTTTTTTAGCAATTTCACCAATATAGCAACAGAGTATACAAAACAGAATATAACATTAATCATTAAATTAAAATCTATTTTCCTTACAGGATGCCAGACAGAAAGCCAGCGTGCACCCCGCCTTCGCGAACGCTGGCAGACAAGCTGGCGTAGAAATATGGAGGATTGAGGTATCTATAGTAACTAAATCTATGATCACATGATCCCAAGAAACAGGCAATTTACCCATTCATCATCATCAGCCTATAATGTCCCACTGCTGAGCACAGGCCTCCTTTCACAAATGAAGGTGAAAGGGAATGGGCAATACTCCACCACGCGTGCCCACTGCGGATCGGTGGAGGTAGGCTAGTGGTCAACCTACTGTTGGAATTTTTCAAGCCGCCTAGGAGGCATCCAACTAGCTTAACGACTATCACAATTAAGTGATAACCGGGACCAACAGCTTTACGTGCCTTCCGAAGCACGGAAACGCTCGATTTGAAATACCACTAGGCGGTCACCCATCCAGGTACCGACCACGACAGGCGTAGCTTAACTTTGCCGATCGATTAAGAACGGCTAATCATGCTACACCACGAGCGCTTCAACTTTACCCATTACCAAATAAAAAACATTGCAGACCAAATAAAAAAAAACATTGAAGACCAAATAAAAAAAACATTGAAGACCAAATAAAAAAAAACATTGTAGACCAAATAAAAAAAAAACATTGCAGACCAAATAAAAAAAAACATTGAAGACCAAATAAAAAAAAACATTGTAGACCAAATAAAAGAAATCCTTTGATTTGGTTCAAATTCATCTAATGGTGCGTCCATGCTACACGAACCGAGCACGAGCCGACCACGAACTAATAGGATTCGTTCTTTGTTCGCGTAGCGTGGACGGACTTGCGAGCCTCGAACGAGTAATGCTCGACTGCGTTCCGTCCGATTGTCAGTTATTTCTGAAAGTCATTTTTTATAGAGCTGAGAGGTAATTTAACACACAAACTTACAAATAGTAGGATTATTATCCTAATCCTAACTATATAGGTAGTTTAATATTATAAATGCGAAAGTGAGTTTGTTTGTTAGTTACGCTTTTACGCCCTAACTACTCAACCAACAATCATAAAATTTGGCATGCAGATTGCCTATGGTATGGAAAAGGACATAGGCTACTTTTTATCCTGGGAATGCGTTACAATTTAATGTTTTTGGGGGCAAAAATCGTTCTAGGTCTCCTTCTAAGTTCTAAGCCTCGGAAAACGCGTTTTTCCGAGATTTCGAGCCAAGCTCGGTCGACCAAGTACTTATTTATATTATGTATAATAATTTACAGAATTTCGTGCCAGTCCCAGTGACAGCAAAGGACTTTGGAAAGTTCTACAAGGGTGACTCCTACATCGTTCTGAAGGTACGTAATAAACTTATTACTTACTTCGTTTGTTTTGAAATCATTTTCTTTACAAAATGGACAGAAATGTCAAATAAAAGGGGTACCCATCACAAGAATGGACTTTATTTGTACATTTTAAAACAGTTTTTTATAGAACGATTTTTCTAAACACCACAGTTTGTACAAAATCTTCAAAATTCCTTCATAAACAAACTTAGTTATTCGGTTCGGTTTTAGGGTTCCGTAGCCAAATGGCAAAAAACGTTCCGTTCCGTTTAGATTCGTCATGTCTGTCTGTCTGTCTTTCCGTCCGTATGTTACAGCCACTTTTTTCCGAAACTATAAGAACTATATTGTTGAAACTTGGTAAGTAGATGTATTCTGTGAACCGCATTAAGATTTTCACACAAAATAGAAAAAAAAATTGGGGTTTCCCCATACTAGGACTGAAACTTTTTTTTTTCATCAAACCCATACATGTGAGGTATCTATGTATAGGTCTTAAAAAATGATATTGAGGTTTCTAATATAATTTTTATCTAAACTGAATAGTTTACGCGAGACACTTCTAAAGTGGTAAAATGTGTGTCCCCCCCCCCTCTGTAACTTAATGAGAGAACGATAAAACTAAAAAAAATATATGATGTACATAACCATGCAAACTTCCAGCAAAAATTGGTTTGAACAAGATCTAGTAAGTAGTTTTTTTAACACGTCATAAATCATAAACCACAATTTACCTTTCATACAATATTTTTGGCGTTTTTTTTTCATAGCAAAGTTGAATTAGTTAATATTACACGGAACCCTCCGTGTGCGGGGACTCGCACTTGACCGGTTATTTTTACAACAAGTATGGCCCAAACCAAGAAATATACGTCGAAGGAAGGTCCAAACCCTCGGTGCCAGAGTCAGACTCGTATTAGGCTGCTGCTTACAAGCTTTTTAAAATTACAGACGACAACAGACAATCGTAACAACCTATCCTGGAACATCCACTACTGGATCGGCAGTGAATCATCTCAAGATGAATCTGGTGCCGCCGCCATCCTGACAGTTGGCCTTGACGATAAGTTCGGTGGAGCTGCCATCCAGCATAGAGAAACCCTGGGCAATGAGAGCGCACTTTTCAAAGGATATTTTACCTGTAAGTTTTTTTCTTGTTTTTTTATGGCAATGGTTCTTTTGAAAATCCTAATCCTAACTTTAATTATAAATGCGAAAGTGAGTTTTTTTGTTACGCCTTCACGCCTCAACTACTCAACGGATCATCGTGAAATTTGGCATGCAGATAGCCTATGGTATGGAGAAGGATATAGGCTACTTCTAGGATATAGGATATTTTTATCTCGGGAACGTGGGTGAACCAGCGTAGGACAGCTAGTTTCTATTTAAGTCGATGTTAGCACTTCGCACACGTCGAGATTTTTCAAATAAGTTATGGTATCTTCACGTTTTTTTTTTCTTTTTGTTCTTTTTTAAATCCCGCTTTCGTCTTCTTCTTATTTTTAAGTTTTGCAATCAAGCCCAAATTTGGGCTCATTTCTGCCAGTGTCGAGTTATATTATAGTTTCCAGTCACAATAAATGACTTTTACATTTAGTCCTCAGTCAGTCACCGTCCATAAAAGTCATGTTTTACTACAATAGTGGTCATTGGACTAAAACTCTTCATGGACTTTTTGAGACAACTTGAAAAGTCACGATACACATAATTCATTTTATTTAACTTCACTGGTGCACATGGATGATCTTTATTGGGTAAAATACCACCGAAAATACACAATAAAACTCAAAATACACGAATTTATGAAAATAAAAACGAAAATGCAACGTCACTCTGCAAGTTCCCGCCAAAAAGTCTGTAATAAAATAACAAATAATCACCAAATAATATATATTTCTTTTAATGAAAAGAAAACGTCTATGACCAAGAATGACGTAAGTGTAGATCCGGAATAAACAAACAAGACTGTGGATCCATTAAACAATGACTAAAACGGCTTAGTCAACTATTTAATTGCTCTAAGTGTTTCCCATTGAGTGTATAATTGCTCTGTTTGGAAACACAATTTATCTTGTGGTCTTGACCTTCTTGCAGTTCAAGTTGATGGTCAATTCAATTTAGGCAATTATTGTTGAAGGGAGTTCTAATCCGCTCGTATCTCAGCAATCGTCAGCAATTTCAGCAATTTGATTGTATTGTGCTCTGAGACAGTTGTTGTACCACATCGTGGAGATGATATTTTAATCAAATCATCTAACTTGTAAGAAAATGGCGGTTAGAAAGTTAATTCTAATCAGCTTATATCTCAGCAATTTCTGCATATTTCAGCAATGTGATTGTATTGCGCTATGAGACAAACGTTGTACAATATTGTGGAGATGATATTTTAATTAAATCATCTAACTTGTAAGAAAATGGTGGTTAGAATGTTAATTCTAATCAGCTTGTATCTCAGCAATCTCTGCATATTTCAATAATGTGATTATATTGCGCTATGAGACAAACGTTGTACAATATTGTGGACATGATATTTTAATCAAATCATCTAACTTGTAAGAAAATGGCGGTTAGAAAATGAATTCTAATCCGTTTGTATCTCAGCAATCTCTGCATATTTCAGCAATGTGATTGTATTGCGCTACGAGACAGTCGTTGTACACAATTGTGTAGCTGATATTTCAAACATATATGTGAAACCAGCATAAAATGATGAATATTAACAATTTAATTGTTTCACAGCTATTCAGTACTTAAATGGCGGTGTAGCATCAGGCTTCAACCATGTTACGACCAATGCTGGTGCTGAAAAGCGCCTGTTTCAAGTCAAGGGCAAACGTAACGTTAGAGTGCGACAGGTATGTATTTCTATCCTTTGCTGAACTATCCTACGTTAGGATTATTGCTGTGATCATTCCCTGTTAGGACAAATCTAGCCGTGAGCATCAAGTCAAACAATTCCTCAGAACATTGTCCGTTGAACAAAATAACACATATTAGGAGGCAAAGTTTCTCCGCAGACTAAGGGGTTCTAAACCGCTTTGGGAAGCTGGTAACCCTGTGATGGCAGAAGGTAGCCGTGGACATCAAGTGTTCTCATTTTCCTTCTTGTGTTCCTCAGGTGGATCCCTTAATAGCTTCAATGAACAAAGGAGATGTGTTCGTGCTGGATATCAACCAGGATGTGTTCGTATTTGTAGGGGACAAGGCTAGGAATATGGAGCGTCTGAAGGCCACCGCCTTCGCCAACCAGGTTAGAGACCAAGACCACGCTGGCAGAGCACGTGTGGAAATTTTGGGTGAGTCGGAACATATCAAGATATTTGGAGTTTCGGGACCATCCCATGAAACTATTATAAATGCGTCTGTATGGATATTTGTCAATAAAACAGATATAATAATCAGATTTGGAAGAAATTTGAACCAGGGAACATTTCACATCTTTAGAAAATAGTCAATTAAAAAGAGAACAAATAGGTAAATAATCACTGTTATTCAAAACCTTGTTACCCATTGACAAGGTTCCCAGCTGGCTTACAGCGTTGCTTCTTTGGATGACTTAACTTATGCGTTGGCGAATAAAGATCCAAACCTTCCAGTCTCCCGAAACCTCAATCAGTTTGAATGATAATATGCAAGCAAATCGGCGAGCTTCTGACCTCTACCATCCCATGGTCTCGACCGCAAAACATCGTATTCTCCAATAATATATTCAAGTAAAACTTTGCTGTCTTTTCTTTTTTTTCTTTTTTTTTCTGTGCATTTTGCTCGCACCTTGTCATCAAAATTGATCGAGACCTCCGGAGACCAGCGGGCGGGGAGCTTATTCCGCCAACGCGTCAGCTTGGCTATTCAAAGAGGAAACGCTGCCAGCCTTCTGGGAACCCTGCCGTTAATCGGAAGCAGCGGCAGGCTTGAGGAAATTTTCGATATATAGATTGTATTTTGTACATATTTGTTGTAAATAAAGATATTATTAACACTCAGTAAAACTAGTTGAAGCCTTACATAACTCCTGATATTTCAGATCAATACACAAGTGAGGTCGACGTTCAGAAGTTCTTCGACAATCTAGGGTCTGGGACCAAAGGCCTTGTGCCAGAAGAAAGTGCCGGTGGTGATGACCAGGTCAGTATTCATATCGTTTTCACTTCACAATATAATAGGGCCATCGAACAATTTACCCAAAGAAATGCAGTGGTGCTGATTCTGTTGTTTCATCTCATCATCATCAGCCTATAATGTCCCACTGCTGAGCACAGGCCTCCTTTCACAAATGAAGGTGAAAGGGAATGGGCAATACTCCACCACGCGTGCCCACTGCGGATCGGTGGAGGTAGGCTAGTGGTCAACCTACTGTTGGAATTTTTCAAGCCGCCTTGGAGTCATCCAACTAGCTTAACGACTATCACAATTAAGTGATAACCGGGACCAACGGCTTTACGTGCCTTCCGAAGCACGGAAACGCTCGATTTGAAATACCACTAGGCGGTCACCCATCCAGGTACCGACCACGACAGGCGTAGCTTAACTTTGCCGATCGAGTAAGAACGGCTAATCATGCTACACCACGAGCGCTTCTGTTGTTTACAACTAAACTAATTTTAGTCTCACTATGTCTCTTTCTAACAAATACCATAAGAAAAGGATGTAAAAAATGTAGTCCTGTCAAATTAGTCCAATGATTATTTTGAATATAAATCTAGTCGCTATCTATCGCGGTTACGTCTAAATACACGCAAATGAAGGCGGCAAAGACTAATTTGACAGCTTTAAAAATGTTCTATCCTTTTTCAATAATGTTCGTAAGTAAGAGATGAGATGTGACTAAAATTAGTTTAGTGCAATTTGCAATAGAATCGGCACCAATGACGTTCATTTTGTTTGAATCTAGCCCTGATTGGCTATCTCAAGGACACACTAAACGTTTAGTTGCAGTGATTGGTCGGTACTGTTATTAATTAGTGCAAAAGCACTTACTGTTGCGGAATTTGACACGCCCAAAAGAGGTCTAGAAGAGAAGAAAGAGTCTGCCAACCGCGGAAGGGATAAAATTAACAGCAGTTTAAACATTTCATTTTTTCCAGGCTTTCGAAAGGAGCGAAGAAACCGCGGTGACTCTGTCGGAAGTATCTGACAGCACTGGCAAGATCAAAGTGACTGCTCTGACCAAGCCTTTGAGACAGGAACAGCTTAGACCACAGGTTTGTATTGCGTCTCCTGAAGCCTCAATCCTAATTATTTAATCCTGCTTAATATATATGTTACACCCGCGACTCAGGTCACACGTTACCGACCCTTCTCTCCCCAATGAGCTCTGTCGACCTGACTCACGCGCAGGAACACAACATAAAGTTATTTGTGTGCGGTATTCTGTAAGGTGGAGGTACTTCCACAGTCGAGATGCTCATCTCTATCTTCGTACTAAACTAGTCACATCACTTCTCTTTCTCTCGAAAGTTATTGAATAAGGACAGAATATATTTAAAGTTATCAAATTAACCCCTTATTCATAATCGCCTTTTAACTAAATCGGTGTAATAGTGTGCCCCGTCTCACTCTTTCGATCACCAAATGTCACCTGTCAGATAAAGACTTCGGAATTTTAGTTAATCAACGTTTGATAACTTTTAACTTTATGAATAAGGGGGCTAGTCTATTAGTCAATTTAAGGGAAATAGTCTGACCAATTTTGATGTCAAAAAAATTCACATTGGTAACGAGCAATTGGTTTTTATTAGTCATTATTATTATATAGGTAATGTGTGTTCAACAAATAAATAATATTGGCCCTGATTCTGTTGTTCACAACTAAACTAATTGTCTCTTTCTAACAAAGAACATAAGAAAAGGATGTAAGAAATTTAGTCCTGTCAAATTAGTCCAATGCTTGTTTTCAATATAAATTTAGTCGCCATCTATCGTGGTTACGCCTAAATACACGCAAAATAAGACGGCAAAGATTAATTTGACAACTTAAAATATGTTCTATCCTTTTTCAATCATGTTCGTAAGAAAGTGATGAGATGTAACTAAAATTAGTTTAGTGCGATTTACAACAGAATCGGCACCATTGTATTCTATTCTATTCTACACGATATTTTTCAGGAAACTTACATCCTAGACACAGTATCTGGAGGCATCTACGTGTGGATTGGAAAGCAGGCCACTGAGAGAGTAAGTTTCCAAGACAACTGATTCTTGTTTATTAAAAAAAAAACTATATTTTTCACTGGAGAGCCGTTAGCTTGTTGAAATTTTACTTATTAACTGATAAATTGTTTAGACTTTAAAAAATAAAATGAAAGTGCATAGTTTTTTTTCCTTCAGTGGCGTAACACGGCTTGTGTAGTTTGCCAATTTCCAGTAATATTATAAGTTCTAGTCACAATGAATCACTTTCACATAGTCCTCAGTCAGTCACCGTCCATAATAGTCATGTTTTAGTACAATGGTGGTCACTGTAACTTTTCACACACTTCTTGAGACAACTTGAAAAGGCACGAAATACATGATTCATATCATTTCACTTTACTGGTGCACATGGCTTGATCTTTATTGGATAAAATACCACCGATTATATGCAATAAATCTCAAAATACACGAATTTGTGAAAATAAAAATGAAAACGCTATGTCACTCTGCAAGTTCCCGCCAAAAAGTCATAAACTGTCTTAACGTTGACATCTTTTTTTTCAGGAAAAGACTGAAGCCATGACCAAGGCTCAACAAACATTGGGCGCCAAGAATTATCCGTCATGGGTGAGCAAAAATCTTTAGATATTAGTAATAACAAAATTTGTGATAAAATTCTGTAAATAATGTTAAAACTGCATCGAATTTATTGCGTTATGCGTATATAATGGAAAATAATTTAGCCTTAGTTTCATCACAATCGTATATCGTAACTAGCACATACATTACGAATAGATAAACGATTTAGAGATTACGTTGATGTCACAGACCTAAATCTAAACGCATGTCAGTCCATCCCGCATGAAAACCAAGCGTGCCACGTTTTTTACTACCTACCATAATGTCACAATAGCGGTTTAGTTAGTCTGGCATTAGACGTTATAACGTGAAAATGAAGCTATCCTATTTGTCAGCTAAACACATACCTCGCTACACATCTCTGGTGGACATGCAGCCGCATGAGAGTTCCCTGTCCGCGCGAAACAGTTTCAAAAGAAGAGCATTGCTCTCCCTTTTGGCACAGCGTTGGTACGCGAAGTACAAATCGCGTCATCTATTTAAATTGATATCTATGGTTGACATACAAGCTGTCCCCATACAACTTTCTTGTTCCCAAATAATAAAGTTTTATTTCCACCAGGTAAAAGTAACCAAGGTCCTCCAGGGTACGGAATCAGCTATCTTCAAGCAGTATTTCTCCACGTGGAGGGATGCTGGCATGTCCCACACTAGACTTGTATAAACACCAAGAAAACCAGTAATTTTTATATGTATCTACTTTTTGTAACCATTAAATAAAGTGCTTTAAATTTTTTAACAATATACAATTATAAACTCATAGATTTGGTGTTTTTTTTTGTTTTCCTGTGTATGTACAACCAATATTTACAAGATACAATCTATATATAGAAAATTTCCTCAAGCCTGCCGCTGCTTCCGAGTACCGGCAGGGTTCCCAGAAGGCTGGCAGCGTTTCCTCTTTGGATAGCCAAGCTGACGCGTTGGCGGAAAAAGCTCCCCGCCCGCTGGTCTCCGGAGTTCTCGATCAATTTTGATGACAAGGTGCGAGCAAAACGGCGAGCTTCGGACCCCTACGGTCCCATGGTCTCAACCGCAAAAGGCACAAAAATATAATGGGTCCAATCGATGCGTATTTTTTTGAATTTTGAATTTCCACCACAGCATCCTGCATCGCGCTTACGGAGTTTATTCGGCGATCAGGATATATATAGGGTGACTGGTAATTAGTAAACGATACTTAGACACATGATTGTACTCATGATAACAAACAACTTTCCCAATGAAACAAATAGGGATAAATAACTAAATTAAATAGGTGTATTCTTGTTAGGTACTAAACATTATGGGCTCAAGTGCTAAGTAAATTTAAAAAATGTTTCTTTGGGAAAGTTGTTTGTTATCATAAGTACAATCATGTGTCTTAGTATCGTTTACTAATTACCAGTCAACGTATATACGCGGGTCCAACCCTGTTCCTGTGTTCTTGAAAAAAACTGACAATTGCACGCGGAGCGCCGTCGAGCGCGAGCCGAACGCTTGTTCGAACCTCGCGAGTCCGTGCACGCTACGCGAACAACGAACGAATCCAGCTCGTGCTCAGTACGAATAGTATGGACGCACTATGAGTTGACACGTTGCCCAACCGTAAAGTCTAGACACTTGGCATAACACCGGACCTACCTCAATATATCACCGGATTAAATTCAAATATTCATCTTTATATATAAAACTAGCTTCTGCTCGCGGCTTCGCCCGCGTGGCCTACAGGAATCAAATGACATATTTCTCTACAACAATAAAACAAAACAACTTCATCCCGCTTCGAGCGTGGAATTATTAAAACGCTGAGACAAATATACATAAATTTTTAATCTTCAGCCTAAACACTGAAGATCCTAACTTCGAAACTGACGGACTTTCATACAAACTTTCATCCCCTATTTTACCCCCTTAGGGGTGGAATTTCGAAAAACCTTAGACTTAGTGGATACCTACTCTTCACAAAGAATATACCCTCCAAATTCCATGTCTCTAGGATCAGTGGTTTAGGCTGTACGTTGATATATCAGTCAGTCAGTCAGTCAGGACTTTGAATTTTATATAGGTACTAGCTTTATAGCCCGCGACTTCGTCCGCGTAGATTATTTCTTTTTTCTAGATATGAATCATTGTAACAATATAGAGCTTTGTTCATGGCTATTGTCCGCCACTACGTGTGATATTGACAAAAGTTCAGGTAGATTAAGAGCTCATATGCAAGGATGCCACATAAAACTGAAACAGTCCTCCCGCAAATCAACTCTAGCAAATTTCAGAGTTT
Source organism: Polyploca ridens (assembly GCA_951394255.1). NCBI lineage: Eukaryota > Metazoa > Arthropoda > Insecta > Lepidoptera > Drepanidae > Polyploca > Polyploca ridens. The sequence continues at coordinate 6,697,138 of OX596272.1, forward strand.
TTCCCTGTGACTACAAACCTTAATTAGGAACTGTTATCTTTTAAATTCAAACGGAATGTGATTTGGGATCAATGGTATACGCGGCAAGAAGACTGTTTCTCCTCTGGCAGAACCAGTAAATATTTTGGCCTCAATAACATTGCGGCGGAGAGCTGTTACTTGTAGTCTAGTTCCACAGCACAATTTTGGAGGCCTTATCTCTCTTTCCCTCATGTCTGCGGATCGTGGTCAACATCGGGTTTGCTTCTAGAGCGAATGCTCTGCCTCCACTGGTTTCTGTCGTCTGGTTTCTGTAAAACTTGGAGGACGATGAGTCTTTTACTTGATCGGACCATCTTGTTGGTGAACGACCACGTAGTCGTTTTCCTTCCGGGTTCCCAACTATGATCAGATTTCCAAACTTTCATCGCCATTGCGCACCATGTGGCCGAAATACGAAAAAATACGTTGGTGGCATATGGTGGACAATCGTGTTTTAATTTCGAGCTGCGATAGGATTGATGCATTGTTGCGTTTAGCGGTCCAAGGTATTTCCAACATCCGTCTCCAGCACCACATCTGGAATGCATCAATTATTTTTCTTTCTCGGGCCAGTATAGTCCACGCTTCCACTTCATACATGAAAATGAGGAATACCAATGCTCGTATTAACCGGATCTTTGTTTTAATACCGATTCCTCTCTTTTTCCTGATGTTGTTTAGGCGAGTCATTTCAATACGCCAATACCATAAGCCGAAATAATAAATTTTGAAATTTTCACTCTGAAAATAAAGAACTTCATATACTAAATTTAATCCCCCTTTTCACTCTTTAAGGGTTCAAATTCCAACAACACCGATATTCGTTGCGTTAGTTTATAATCATAAGCTTAAATTATAAATTTAGAGTACTTCCATACACAAATTCATCCCCCTTTTTACCCTTTCGGGATCGGAATGATCAAAAACGTTGAAGCACATATAAATTAATTTTCAATCGTCAACCTAAACACAAAATTTGAAGGTCCTAACTTCGAAACTGATGGACTTTCATATAAACTTGCATCCCCTATTTTACCCCCTTAAGGATGGAATATCCGAATATCCTTATTGGTTGCCTACACTGTGTAATAATATATTAAGTGACGTTTACTTTGAAACTGAATGACTTACATACATCCCATACCTTTTCACCCTGTCGGGGGTTGAATAGTCAAAAAAGCTGAAACATGTATAAATTAATTTTCAATCGTTAGCCTAAATACAAAATTTGAAGATCCTAACTTCAAAACTGACGGACTTGCATACAAACTTTCATCCCTTACTTTACACTGTTAGGGGTGGAATTTTCAAAAATCCTTCCTTAGTGTATGCCTACACCATATAATAATACATTTAGTGAAGTTTACTTTGAAATTGAAGGACTTGTATACACAACTTCATCCCCCTTTTCCTCCTTTCGGTGGTGGAATTATCACAAACGTCGAGATAACTATACATTAAATTTCATTCGTCAGCCTAAACACAAAATTTGAAGATCCTAACTTTAAAACTGACGGACTTGCATACAAACTTTCATCCCTTATTTTACCCTGTTAGGAGTGGAGTTTCCAAAAATCCTTCCTCAGTGGATGCCTACACCGTATAATAATACATTTAGTGAAGTTTACTTTGAAATTGAAGGACTTGCATACACAACTTCATCCCCCTTTTCCTCCCTTCGGTGGTGGAATTATTACAAACGCTGAGATAACTATATATTAATTTTCAATCGTCAGCCTAAACACAAAATTTGAAGATCCTAACTTCAAAACTGACGGACTTGCATACAAACTTTCATCCCTTAGTTTACCCTGTTAGGGGTGGAATTTCCAAAAATCCTTCCTCAGTGGATGCCTACACCGTATAATAATACATTTAGTGAAGTTTACTTTGAAATTGAAGGACTTGCATACACAACTTCATCCCCCTTTTCCTCCCTTCGGTGGTGGAATTATTACAAACGCTGAGATAACTATGTATTAATTTTCAATCGTCAGCCTAAACACAAAATTTGAAGATCCTAACTTCAAAACTGACGGACTTGCATACAAACTTTCATCCCTTAGTTTACCCTGTTAGGGGTGGAATTTCCAAAAATCCTTCCTTAGTGGATGCCTACACCATATAAGGTATCTTTGTGCAAAATTTCAAATCTCTAGATCCAGCGGTTTGGGCTGTGCGTTGATATATCAACAATCAGTTTATCATTTTATATATTAAGATATATAGATTCTACTGCACGTGTGTATGTCACTGAATTCCTCCTAAATGGCTGGAACGATCTGAATGAAGATGGCGCTGCAGTAGGTATCTAGGTTATATTATTTGTATAAGCGCACGGCCCCTCTGATGGTAAGCGGTTACCGTAACCATATGGACACTTGCTACTCCCGGGGCAACACTCACGCCCGCGCGTTTTCGATCCAATGAGCTCTGGCGACTTTACTAACGCGCAGGAACACAACATAGGTACAGTTATTTGGGTGCTGTATTCTGGCGTAAGTGCTCGTGGTGTAGCATGATTAGCCATTCTTAATCGATCGGCAAAGTTAAGCTACCACAGTCGTGCTGTACCTGGATGAGTGGCCGCCTAGTGGTTTTCAAATCGAGCCGTTGGTCCCGGTTTATATCACTTAATTGCTATCGTTAAGCTAGTTGAAAACTCCAACAGTTGGTTGACCACTAGCATACCTCCACCTCGCCGCAGTGGGTACGGTGGAGTACCCATTCCGAAAAACAGCGTTTTGTCTATTCCGCTGCCTTCTCAATCTCTCTCCAAATACCTATCCAAAAAGATTTTTGCAGAGTCAGCATCGCGCAAATAATAGTGTTGTTGCAAGTGAGGCTATGGTAACAGCTTACCTTCAGGCGGGCCGAATGCTTTCCCACCTTAGAAAAATACCGGTCAAGTAATTTCTTATGCCGACATTTAATTTTATTTTTATTGTTATCACAGCGGTAATAGAAAAACACATTCTGTGAAGATTTCAACTGTCTGTTACGGTTCATAAGATACGGACCAGTGACAGACAGCGGAGGCTTAATAATAGAAACCCAAGGGCGGATCCAGGGGGGGTCATGACCCCCATGACCCCCCCTGGATCCGCACCCATGAAGGATTTTTGTTACCCTGACAGGCTCTTCCTGTCAGGGTCACTTTTGAATCTCTAGAACTAGAGACCACCTAGTGGTTATTCACAAAATTTGACAAATTTTGTCGTCGTATATCAGATTATTGCGATAAATGGTTCTTAGATGGCCCTGTTAGAACTGGCTCGTCTCTAGGTAGGTATTCTAGTTCTTGAGATACCTTTAGAAACATCTAAAAAGATTTTTAAACCAGGCTGCGAAAAATATTTGATATTTGGTGACAAAATTTGACAAATTACCGACAAAATCTTGTAACAAACAGTTCTTTGCCAGGTGCTCTAGTTCTTAAGAAACAGGGGTGGCCTGTGGCCCTGCAGGACTGATTGACAAAGACAAATTAAGTAACAAAATTGCGACAAATTAGTGATCAAATAGCACAGACTCAGAATTTGAATCGATGATGGTGCGGGTCACACAAATATGATACGATACATAAAAAAAATTTAGACTAAAAAAAAATCTCACAAGAAACGTAATCACTAGAAATAATGGACCGATTTTAAAATTCTTCCAAATGTACTCTATTTTCGTGTGAATCTGCGGGTTTACTATTGTGTATTTTAAAACCCATCCAAGCTGAATATAAGTGTGTGACCCCCCCCCCCCCCCCCCCCCGACCTGAAGGCTGGATCCGCCCTTGTAGAAACCGGCCACCTTCTTGCAAAAAAATATGTATTATCTGACATGATGACATTGTAAGTTGTCTGACGAGACAAAATACAAAAATAGCCCCAATATCCCGTATACAATGCATCAGGGACTGTTTATATTGTATAAGTAACGCGCTATGACGCAGGGGTCGAATAATAAACGCAACTTCCTTCACTTCAATGCCACAAGCGAGGTCACGAGAACAAACTAGTTTATAATACAAACAACCCTGACCAACCCCAAAGTCGTTTGAAAGTTACAACGTAACAAAACAAGGAATCCTTTTGCTTTAAAGGACACGGTAAAATTGAATAATGTTTGTCTAATGCGCTTTGAATTTTAAATGTTGCATCTTGCAGTGTGAAAAATGTGGTACAGCGCCATCTGTTGATAAGAATACTAGTATGAAATTTGGTTTCTTTGGTACTCGACGCAAGATGTCGCTACGGTCTTTATTTTAGAAAAGTCATTCGTGATTAAAGTAACTATTACACCGTCCTATTTTTAGGATCCTAACTAGGAAATAGGAACGTGTAATCGCAGAAAGAACGGTGAGTGTCCTAAGTTGTGAGATAGGAAGGTCCCAAACGCTCTGCTTCCTTAAACAGGAAAGTGAATTCGCGTCGCTCCGATTTAGAACGTTTAGGGATGTAACATTGTTCTCCAAAACATCGATGTTTTGAAATAATTATATGAGGCCCTTCTAAAGTCTTGGCGTATATTTTAAGGGATGAATGTATAGGTCATTAATAATCAAAAAACAATAATAGAAAAATAATCCGTGCATTGAAAATACTACATTATTTATAAATTAATACTTGGTAGTCACTTACATAAAGGAGCTCATTTGTATTCATTAAAATGTTAAGTTGTGTGATCGGTTTGAGAGAATAAATAATTGGACTGTTTTACAAAAACCTTAAACCGACTTCAAAGTACACTAAGAAGTAATCAAATCCTGATCTGATGACAATGGGACCAAACGGGAAGCGTACCCTTTCAAATAAAAAAAGAATTTTCCAAATCGGTTAATAAATGACGGAGTTATGAGGTAACAAACATAAAAAAAAAAAAAAAAAAAAATACATTCGAATTGAGAACCTCCTCCTTTTTTTGAAGTCGGTTAAAAACATAAAACATCGGAAGAACATCGATGTAAGTATCGTTATATTTTTTTAAATCGACCTTTGTTACATCCCTACGAGTCGTCCGTCCCGCTTTAGTATAGTTGCTATACTCTTTGCCGCGTCCTAGTTAGAAAGCAATATAGTGTAGTGTAATAAGTAGCTTCCTGCTTCCTAGTTAGAACCATCCTAGTTAGGATCCTAAAAATAGGACGGTGTAATAGTTACTTAAGGTAGGTTTTTTGACCTAACCATATTTCACTTAAGTACATAATATTGTAGATATGAGAGAAGGTTTGGATGCTTAGACATTAACCCCCTTACTCATAAAACGTTATTTAACTAATAAGCTGATTAAGTGGTCACCTAAATAACGTCAAATTGTTTGACAACGACAGCAAGGTGACGTTATTTATTTGACCATTTATTTAGTGGATTTAGTTAAATAGCGTTTATGAGTAAGGCCGTTAGACGTTTGTGGCACACACAATCATGCATCAAAGGCTGATCATCGGATTTGGATGATATTTGGAACTTCGGTAACTTTTTATTCCGAGAAAAACAAAGATCTCTCGGAAACACATGTGAAACCGCGGAATGGAAACCTATAATATTAGTAGGTACATTAATGGCATTTGTTTTGGAAACCTTCTGTTTTCTTACATTCCTATAAAGCTGTTCTCGACGGTTTCACCTTCATTCCCGGGATAAAACGTTGCCTATAATACTCGGGGATAGTTTAGCTTCAAACTCGACAGGTAGTTCCAAAGATTAACAAACGAAATAACTCTTTATTATTAGTAATAATATTAAAGAATAGATTTAAAATTATTTGTGTTTAAATAGCTACTCACCACTAGATGGCGTTAAAAAGAAAAGTAAAATTTTGTACAACATTATTTTATTACGTGAGTTTGTTTGTTTGTTATGCTTACAAGACTACGGAACTGAATTTGTTGATCATTGGCTTTTGGCAGGGTAGCTTGGACCACAATGATAAACATAAGGAACATGCAATAGTGGAACAGTACAAAATACCTATGTAGTATTTTTAGGGTTTCCGAACTTTAAAAGGGTAAAAATACGGAAACCTTATCCAGAAAAATAAAATTATTCTTTATCGAATGAAAATGTGTTTCATGTTAGAAAAACATACAAAACTTTCCTAAGAATAGCGACACTATAGTTTAAAACTAGAAATAGGCACAAACATGCTGTACAGTAGTACCCAACTGATATGGCACGTCGTGAATCTTCGTTCGCACAGAAAAGAAAGTATAGCCCCGAAGATTAACGAAAGAATGCATCAACCTTAGATCACTACTATAAAGTTCATAATACACTGCAGCTGTTGGTTCCGTCTCACTCGAAAGTCACGCCCTCCGTACGGCGCGCGCTAACATGGCGGCAGCTGCCGACCAATAGGGTTTCCCGCGCTTTGAAAATATATATTCTGCGCATGTACATCGGTGAGCCATATTAGTTGGGTAATACTGTACCAGTAACGCGGCTCAGCAAAATTAGAGACTATTATTTCAAGGGGCAATGTATATCGTTTCTATAACAAAGTACCCAAATAAATTTACGAACTATCTGTGTAAGTATAAAATAAAATAAATAAAAAATATAAAGTATAGGTTTATAATGATAATTAAACAACAAGAACGCATTTGAATGAATTGTTTGCGGCACAGGCTATTTCATAATTACCTATTTAATATTGTGTGTGATACATCCCACCAAAAACATTTTCATGTAAAATGTTGCCAAGACGAGACCATATGGTTCGCACTGTTAAAAAGTAATCAAATCTCATGTAGAGCCAAGCTTATAACTCTACACGTCCTAACTCTACAAGCTAGATTTTATTGATATCTAAAAAAGCCCCGATTTCGTCATTGACTCACTTCACAAACTCTACACCTCAGTCAAAATATGTGGCTTGGCCGTTTCGCTATCGCCACTTGGGCGTAAGGTGAAAAATTGATTCACTGTTAATTATTTTTCCGTAGAACAATTGTTCTTGTAGTAGCGAAACGGCCAGGCCACATATTTTGACGGTGTGTATAGTTTGTGCAGTGAGTCAATGACGAAATCGGGGCTTTTTAGATATCAATAAAATCTAAAGTATAAGAGCTATGTTATTGAAACTTAATATGTTTAATAAGTTCATTATTGACATCATATCCTGAGAATTTTATTTCTCTGGTATAATCCAAACCAGACGAAGCGTATCGAGAAAAGGTAGGTAGTTGCGCTTCGCGTGCCTCGTCTTGGCGGGGGCTATTCCCGTGCCACCAGAACCGAAGATTCTTTAAAAAAAACCCTTGCTGTGTTACTTGCCGTAAGTCTTCTCAGTTCAAGAGTATTACGAACCGGTGGTAGAATCAATTGTAACGTTTGTATGTGCCTTATTATTAGGCATATATTGAATAGATGGTGTTTGACTTATTATTTTATACATAGGTATAAGTAGGTTAGTTCATAATTTTCCATAATGTTTATATTTTTTTGGAGAAGCTGCTCTAGCTCCAACCGCCGAAATAGAACAAACCGCAAACGCTGCATTACCACTAGCTTCAACCGCTGCAACTATAGCCGCAACCACTGCACTGGCTCCGGCCGCAACCGCTGCCTCTTGTCGCAAACGCAGCACTAGTTCCAGCTACAACCACCGTACTAGAACTAACCGCTTCTATACTCTAGCCGCAACAGTGGTTCGGCTATGATAGAGCAGTGGCTCTATCTAACGCCGAGCAATCTAGGAACTAACCGTCAATGCTGATCTAGCTCTAGCCACAACCGCAGCCACTTCTCAAGCTTTATCTTAAACTAACCGCAACGGCTGCACTAGCCCATGCCGCCCTAGTGTATCGGTGGCGGCATGAGCTAGCCTACTTGCTCTTGCCGTAACCGCTGCACTAGCTCTAGCCACAACTGCATATCTTGAACTAGCCACAAACGCTGCTAACTAGTTCCAGCCGCAACCAACGAAATATAAATATAAATCAAATCAAATCAAATATATATTTATTACTATGATCAGTTACATAATGTGTTTTACATCGGTCCCCACACTAGGCAAGCCTGTAGCGCGGGAGACCATCTAGAATTAACAAAACCAGTTTAACAGTGTAGATACAGGTGAGCACAAGATATTTAGTACTAGGTAATTAATTTTACATTTACATATTTTATGTGAGATGGCAGCAGTTAAAAACAATATATATATTAAGTATTAACTAACAATTAGCAATGAATGATGCATGATGCAAACATCCCTAAAATAAAATTAGTCTATAGCTTATTATAATGATAATAAATATTAAATATGTGTGTACTCGATATAATTTTAGATCTTAATTTTAAATGTTTTTGACCAGAAGAATTTCAGTGTCATCATAATTAAGGGTATGCAAAAATTTTGTAAGTTTGTTTTTGGCATCATTAATAGTGAGGTCTTTAATAGGGCACACAACATCAATTTTTTTATAAATAAAAGGGAGAGCGAGCGACTATATCCACAACCTTTTATCTAGAACTAACTACAACCACTATAGAAACTCTATCAGCAACCGCCAAACTGTAACCACAAAAGAAGATCTAACTGTAGCTGATAAAGCTCCACACGTTCCAGCTGCAATCACCGAAATCGAATTAACCGAGACTTCCGCACTAGCTCTAGCCGCAACCGCCGAACTAGAACAAACTACAACCGCTGCACTGGCACTAGCCGCTACCGTTGCATTAGATTCAGCAGCAACCCTTGCACTAGCTCAAGCCGCAATCGCTGAACTAACACTAACCGCAAACGCTGATCTAGGTCTAGCCGCAATCACTGCACCAACTCTAACCACCACCACCGAACTAGAACTAACCGAAAAAGCTCGTCTAACTATATCCACAACTACTGCACCAACTCTAGCCGCAATAAACGCAACCGCTGCACTAGCTCCAGCTGCGAACACTGCACTAGTTCCCGCCGTCTGTTTCCATTTGACGCACCGTAAATATAATAAATTATAGTTTTAACGCTTTCAAAAAAGTATTGACGATGGTACCAAATTATTGTATTTGTCATCGGTCCTTGATAAGTATGCAAAGTTTCTGTATTATGTAGGTATTAATCTGACGTTTTGTACCTATTCCATGAGATTACGTTTGTAGATTCCATTATATAGGATACATATTAGTGTTCACTGTTTGTTAAGTAAGTGATCGTCAAACCATACGCACGCATACACACACACACACCCACCCACCCCCGCACACATACACATACACACACACCCACTCACACACACACCCCACACCCACACACATACACAATAGGCATTCATAATGTAAAATGGCCTACAACTTATATATGTTATATTAATTATTGTTTGTACCTTTGGCTTTATGTCAGAATTATAATATTTAAGTACCTAGTTACAAAATGTGATAAAAGAAAAGAAAATAACATTAATATCTTCAACTATGGGGGCTGCTGCCTATAATACAGGCTTGTCCTAGTTTAGGTAGTAGTTTGTACTAAATTGTGACATCGAAGTAATATGTATGTACCTTTGTAACTTGAAAATGTTTTTAGTGCAAATAAATAAATATTATTATTATTACATACATACAGGTGAAGCTAGGTGAAGCTAGTTTTTTGATGGTATGTTTAAACGGGCTAATCTCTGGAAATACCAGTCGAATTCGAAAAATTCTAGTACCTAAGCTACATTATCCCCGAGTATTATATACTTTTATCCCGGGAACTTTTGCTCAAAGCATGCAAGCAGCTCAAGGCTGATTTTCAAGAAAACTGACCCCCTTATCTTATCTTACTAATATTATAAAGAGGAAAGATTTGATTGTTTGTTTGTTTGTTTGCATTGAATAGGCTCCGAATCTACTGAACCGATTTGAAAAATTCTTTCACTGTTGGGAAGCTACACTAACCGCGATTGACATAGGCTACTTTTTATGACGGGAACGCGGGTGAAACCGCAGGGCGGAAGCTAGTTCATAATAAAGTTATCAAACGTTGATTAGCTAAAATTCCGAAGTCTTTATCTGACTGGTGACATTTGGTGATCGAAAGAGTGAGACGGGGCACACTATTACACTGATTTAGTTAAAAAGCGATTATGACTAAGGAGGTGAAACTGTATTATTTGGATTTTAAAAATAAATTTTCCTAGCCTGGAATCAAACGTAATTTAGAAAAAAATACCACACCTGTATACTGTTGCTTATAAGGAACAAATTCTAGGAAGTAATGTTAGATGAAAAACTAATGAAAAGGTTAAGATTTTTATAAAATAATATTTAAGTTTTCGTAATCTAATACTAAACTAAGTTAAACTTAAACTCTGTCTAATTCCAATTACATCAAAAATATATTTTTATGAAAATTCCTGTTTTTTCTTTTTTAATCAAAAACTACATCGAGTCTCCTTTGAGCTCCCTTTTCCCTATTCCCTATAAGTAAGTAGCTACACATCCAAGCCCTCTTGACAAATTTTTCGTCAAAACGTGTGGAACACACCGCTAGGTGTAGGCCCCTCCTTCCCACTGGGCACTCTGGGCAAGTGCCCAGGGCCCCGAAATCGATGGGGGCCCCCTAATTCTGTATAAAAACGTATTCATTGAATGTGATTGTAAAGAAATAAAACAGTTAGATAAATCTAGAATGGGCTAGATGACTAAAAAAAACTATTTAGTCCGACTTTTAATTTTCAAAAAATATTACACATAATATTTCTTTTGTCAATTAAACTATAAAATACGAAGATGTCGTGTGTTGAAGTTCCGCGTGTTAGAGTACACTTTTTACTCTAAAGTGACGTGACGAGCCGAACTTTGATTCGCTTTATCTTTTTTAATTTTTTAATGATTTGGTGAAGCAAAATATACGTGTCCAATATTTTTTGATAATCTAACTGACGAACCAATTAGATTTTTTTTTACCTAGGAATCATACCTATTGACGGAATCACAAGGGGCCCCATTATATGCCCAGGGCCTCCAATAGGTTAAAGACGGTCCTGGCTAGGTGATAGGTTTTTAATTTCTGGATTTAAAATAAAAACAAAAATGTAGTTTGCAAATAAAATCTATAATTTCAATGTCTATTTCATTCTACATCACATTAATTAATTATCTATTCATCTATACAGTTCAAATAATAACTACAATATAGCATGGGATAAATCGTCATCACTCAGCCATTTTAATATACATACAAAAAATATATACATTAGGTACAGATACATAATATTATATTGGCTTGATTTATACAGATTAAAAAAGTACAAAATATGTAAAATAAAATTAAACACACATTCACTCAATTTAAAACGTCTTATACAGTTTTAAAATACAGCCATATGATGAAAAAGATTCTAAAAATAAAATAATGTTTGCATTAATTTATTCCACATATTTTAAATTAGGTACACTATATGTTATAACTAATATTTGATCACTAGTAAGCTAAAAATGTTGTATTTTTTTACATTCTAAACTAAAATCGTATTCCAACAAACAATAAGCAGTCATAATTTTTTAAAACGCGTAAGTATAAGCGTTGTACATAAAAATCTTAAAAAATGCAGTGTGAAAAATTTTTAACACAATTTTTTCCGAGCGAGTGAAACATATCTTTCGCTTACTCAGTTTTTACCAAAACATGTTAAAATAACTTAAACGATCAATTATTTCAAGAAATAAATAATGTTTTGAGCGATTCAGTCCAACTATGACGTGTTCTTAACTACATCAGAAAACCACTGGGATAATAATAAAACTACAAAAAACCTAATAGAAATAAAATAATATAAACATTTGTTACATACCTACGCTACATATTTATATATATAATTAAAAAAAAAGGATTTTTAAACTAAGAACTATAAACATTTTTTTTTCTAACTACAAAATGACTACAGAAAACTAAATATAGAACACGCCACGGCCAGTAAGATATTAAAAAGAAATGAGTTGTCAGTGTTTTCGCGGCACTAAATATAGACTGAACGTATCCTTAGGCAAAGCCACACAAGCTTGCTTTTGCTTCAAGTCCTCTAAATTCTCTGCAGCAACTTCAAACTCCTGCATGATGCTTGCAAACATGACAAAGCTCATGGTTGTGACCAGAGTCTGACCAATGCAGGTTCTTTTACCGATACTGAAGGGCAAGAAGTGTGGTATATTCTTCCTGACAGTAACAACCTCCTTTTCACTGTCAATAGCTTTATTTATCGGAGAATTCCTTTCTCCATCGGACTCCATGCCTGAATCACATTGAGAATTACGTCGCACCCGAACTTTGCTGCGCTCCAAAAACCTGGAAGGGTCGAATTTCTCGGGATCACTCCAGTATTTCTCAGATTTATTCAACTCGTAATTGTTAATGAATACTATAGTGCCTTTTTCGACTCCGTAGCCTGCTACAGCAGCGTTTTCTGTTGCAACGTGAGGAACGATGGGTGATGAAGCGTATCTGAGACATTCCAGGACAGTAGCTTCAGTGTAAGGTAAGCTTGGGCGATCAGAAAGGTTTACAGCACGTTTACCTTTTGTCACGCCGTCGATTTCGCTGCGGATCTTCTTGCCAACTTCAGGGTCCCTGGCTACAGCTGCTAGGCACAGCATCACTAAATTACCAACAGAAGAATGTCCTCCAAGGAAGTCTTCGAGCATGAAAATGATAGTGTTTCTATCGACGGTCGGGTCATCGTGTAGAACCCTGAGTAGACCATCTAAAAAGTCCTTTTCCGGGCCTTCGGTGTCTAAGTTAGTTTCTCTCTGCTCAACAATACGAGATAAAATGAAGCTGCGGATGTCTTGAGACCAGTTCGACAGTTTGTTTAAATGTTTCTGATAAAACGGCGCCAACCACGGCAGGAAGTCGACGGCGTACCCCTGGTTGATCTCCCAGAAAATCTCGTCGAAATGATCGACAATTTTCTTGAACTCCATATCGTTTTCAGAGTCAAATCTGACGTTGCACATGTAGTGGGAGAACATGTTCATTGCTGTTGTCATTAGGATTGGTTTTAGGTTGATAGGTGATTCGGTTTTTCTGGTAATGTCCTTAAGGGTTTGGATTAGCTCGACAGATTCGAACTTGGCGACTGTACCGATTCTGGAGAAATTGTCGGTGTGCTGTTTTGGACCGCAGTGACGCCTCGCTAGGTTTCTCCGCCGGAGTTGAAGGTTTGACCAATCGCAGAGGGCCAGAGCTGAGGACAAAGAAAAGAGATGCTGTAGATTAACATTGAAAATATTATAGGTTTTATAACGCACAGGTGTGCGTGAAATCTTTCTCAATGATCGAACTATGTTATGCCATATGAATTTGTCAAATCGGACAATTAATTCCTTGATAAGCGCATTCAGACTTACAAAAAAACTCTCGGGCCTTATAACATAAGTATATAAATTAAGAATGTTGTATTTTTTTAAACAAAGATGTAAGCAGCCAGTATCGGCAGTCTCGAGGTAAGATTCTATAAATTGTATGATTGTTGTAGGAAATATGTTAAAAAATCATTTAATATAGAATTGTATAATTCAAAATAAAAATAAGTCTCTGTGAAATATTCTTAATATCAAGCCCACAAAAATACTTCTTTTCTAGACTTAACTTTAATATAATTGAAGGGCAGCAAACACTTCTATTTAATCCTAACTAAAAAAAAAAACGAGACCGCAAAATAAACCATAAATAATATACGGGCTGTTTCACATGATGTAAACAGTTGTAACAGAGTAAACACGACATAATAATCTTATAAGAAAAAAGTTCGTAGCAATCAGACCATAGACTATAAAGTTGCTCGGTTGAAACGAAGCGAAATGAAAAGAAAATTATTGCAGTAGATAGGTAGGTTATGATACAAAAAAATATTGAATCTGTAATTCACTGGAGTACTTGAATGACGCTGTAACTACAGGATGATATTAAAAAAGTGAATTACAAAATTAATCCTTTGTAGATTTTACGGTACGAAATTTAAATTATAAATCAAATTTAAATTTAAATAAATAATTAATCTCTCAAGTGCTATTTAAAAGATTAAGTAATAATAGCAAAATACCAATGAATCAATAATAAAACAACATGTTTTCAAGGCATACTATTTATAAGTAGGTACAAACCCCAGAAATTTGTCTATCCTTTGAAAAGATGTAAATAAAAAACCACAGTGCTAAATCTTGAGACTTTCTAGTCATTTATATGATTAGAAACTTTATACTTCGTAAAAATAACATTGTTTTTTTTTCCATAAAATAATTGTAAATCTGCGCCGTCAATATCATTTTTTTAAATAAAACAGCCAGATTGTCCACCTAGTCATCCTAAGTGACACATCTGCAGAAAACTACTGATCTCAAAGAAAAAAAAGAAAAACAACTGGCACGAATAAAGCAAAGAAAAAAGTGAAAAATATTGCACGTGAGTAAACGCACGCATGAAGAGATAATATTATTCTGAATGCATGCGTCATGAAGAGACGAGTACCAAGACCTGAGGATGTATATGTCAATCAAAGCCTAAGTCAATTATTCAAAATTCAAAATTTAAAATCATTTATTCAAATAGAAGGTCTTTTTGAATAAATGATTTGCAGGCACTTATGAAAAGTCTGACTCTAATAATTAAATTTGGAACCTAGGTTTATTTTCAAAGACCGAATATATGTGACCTAAGTTAACTATCAGGTTTCGTTGGTTCTCTTTTGATAAACTAGCTGTCCCCCGCGTTTTCACTCATTTTATAGCACTCCGGAATAATCAGGGCCGTATTTAACTTATTGGAGGCCCTGGACACATTTAGTAATGGGGCCCCCAATGACTATGACAGAGGACAATTAGAAACCGGCAAAGGCGTAGATTACTAACATTCTAGATCTCCGGAAAACAACTCATTTAGCATTCACTAATTTGCATTAGTGCTTATTCTTAATCATAGTAATTGGAGAGGATTTATCTTCTAGGATTGAGATAAGCAAAATCGTTAATCACTTCTTCAGTCTTTGAGCATACAAATATATTTATCACTAACTAGCTGTCCCCCGCGGTTTTACCCGCATTCCCGGGTTAGCCTTTGTTCTTCTCCATACCATAGGCTATCTGCATGCCAAATTTCATGATGATCCGTTGAGTAGTTGAGGCGTGAAGGCGTAACAAACAAACAAACTCACTTTCGCATTTATAATATTAATATAGTAAGGATAAGGATATCGATTACCGACTTGTGATCTAGCAGGATAGGGGGCCCCATCGATCGCAGGGCCCCGATGCCCAGAGGAAAAGAGGGCCCTGGGAACAATCTGGTTCTGATTAGTGAATGAATAGTCAGAATCGGATTTTTGGTTCCGGAGAAATATAAAAATCTAGTCTACATTTAAAAACACGAGTATAATATTAGGTCACATTGTAGGTAATTGCCAAAAAAATGTAATTCAATACTGAATAGAGCATTTCCTAGTTGAATAAGCAAATAGAACGTACGAAACTTGATCCTCTGACTAGTCAATATTGTCTGACATACTTTATTTATATTGAGATTCGTAGACGATTGGCTTTATATGTATATTTATATGTAAAGTGGTAGTTTGTTTGTTCACGGTGATATGATTTTAGCCTATTGGGATAACGAATGGGATATTCGTCCTCATAACAACTTATTCGTAATCGCAAAAAAAAATTACAGCATTTCATACAAAAGATACATGTCTCCTCGGTAAAAATGTATGAAAAGCTATGATTTTTTTTGTGATTTCGAAGTTGGACCAAAAGTTGATCGTATTTATGAGTACTTTACGTGGTTTCATTTATTGTCGTATCCACCCCGTATAAAAAAAAGGAAAAAAAAAAGTTTTTTTTTAAAGCCACAAATATTAACACTATAGCCATAAAGAATTATAATATGATATTAAAAGAAGTGATGGTTTTTAATTATGGCGAGATATTGGTATAAAACAGGGAAATATCCCACCTAAAAAATCATCGTAGATCACTGACTGGGGAACCATATAAAAAATAAACGAAATACGAAAAATAAAACAGTACCTAGTTACGTACTAGATAGTTAATAAGGATCTCTACTCTTTTTTTTTACGACTATGTCGGTAAACAGGCGTAAATACAATTAAAATAACAATAAGTTCTTTGTTACAAATTTAATTTTTAATACAAACTTTTTTGAGTGACTGTACTTTTTGTTGACTGTACTTGCATTGTCATCCAATATACTAATGTATACAAAATATCAAGTCAATCCGACCACTGAAAGTGGGTGAAATTCGACATGCAAGATTCCACCCGAACAATCATACATACATTGCAAGTTAAATAAAAGATTGTAAAAAAAAAACAGACAAAGTCACGGCCAGGGTTGTCATCGGTATGTTAATTATAATATTAAATGTAGTGAAATACAATATGGCGCTTAAGGTAGGCTGGCGGTGAAATTAGACCACCTACGTACCTACTTCACTTGTTTTAACGCACAAGATCTAGCGACTTTCATTTCCTCTAATTACACTTTACTAATCCTCGCTTTACACGTTCTAAAGTAAGTTTTCATAGCAAAGTTGAGTTAGTTAATATTGTACGGACCTATTAAGGAATCCTCTGTGTTTTTTTTTATACCACTAATGTGGCAAGCAAGCATACGGCCCGCCTGATTGTAAGCGGTTACCGTAGCCTATGGACGCTTGCAACACCAGGGGTCTCACTCGCGCGTTGCCGACCCTGAAGAAACCTCTTCACACCCTTCTTGAAGAACCCCATGATGTACTCCATTGGGAAAACCACGGCGGGGAGCTCATTCCACAGTCCGAGTGCGTGTTCAACTCACACTTGGCCGGTTTTTTATTAATTTTAAGACTTAAGACTTGGTCCCCTGATCTTTTTATTATTATGTTAAGATTATAAAATTCATTCACCAACGACCCCCTTTTCAACTTGACTAAAAGCAATTTTATCCAATTTAAAAATAAATCTAAAGTTCACAAGATAAAGAAAAATTAAAACGAAAAGTCTGTGCCATAGACCGTGGCCATCCTGTCCATAGACATATAATTGGCGTTTACAACATTTTATCACATATTTATAACTTTTATATCCCTAACTCGATATCATACTGATATACAGGCTGTTTTCTTTTTTTAGATAAAGTTCGTAAAGTGCCTGTATTGAATTTTTTTTTTTGTTGACGTCGAATGCCCTGTCCAAGGCGAAGTGGATTCGAATCCAACTATGAACTTGAGCTATTCGACGAAGAATAACATTGTGATGAAACCATAGCGAAGTGGTGGAAGAAGAAAAAGATTTATTCGGGACAACACACAACATTACATTAATGACGGTAGGTAGAAAAAATAAACATAACAAACAATTAAAAACTACACAAAAATGCAATGTTACGTGGTTCTTAGAATCTCCCTCGATGGCTTACAACCACCAGATCACGACTTACAACCAACCAACTTGAGATCGGTTCAAGAATATATTGTGTTAATCGAAAATAAACCATTATGTCATCGAGCCAGGTTCCAAAGTCAATTGTTTTAATCTCAACCCCATTTGACTAGTTCTTTGATTCACGTTCTTAAATAGGACCCTTGGCTGCTTTCATTCCACCAGAAATGGTGCAGAAGCCAAACGGTGAGCGAGGTTCATCTTAACTACTAAACTACGAAACTAAGTCGGAAATGGAATTCCAGATCTAATCGACACCAGCACCAAAAGATAATATGAATCAGTGTTTTTTTTTATTACAAGGCAGTTAAAAAAATAGCCATGCTGTTGAATCCGTGGATTTAGATAAGACTATAAAAAAAGATTTGAATTTAGAATATTAAAGTTTTAATAAAAACAGAAAAGTTTTCTTAAAACCAAATAGTGAACACGCTGTATACATAATGAAAAGGTAAAATAGGTTAGTATGGTTCTAAATGTCGTTCTCTGTGGTTGGTAAATATTGTGAAAATGCAACTTATGCTATTTGCTAATATGTGCTATAATAGTGTGTTTTGATGACTTGACAATCCGGTAAGTGCGTAGCAATTTTCTGTTTTATAAGACACTAGCTTCCGCCCTGCGGTTTCACCCGCGTTCCCGAGGACCTTGTGTTTTCCCGGGATAAAAAGTAGCCTATAGCCTTCCTCGATAAATGGGCTATCCAACACTGAAACAATTTTTCAAATCGAACCAGTAGTTTCTGAGATTAGCGCGTTCAAACAAACAAACTCTTCAGCTTTATAATATTAGTATAGATTTGAAATAAACGTCGGATTAATTCCTCTCCTGAGTTCAATAACAAATTGTTCTCGTTTCAAATGTTTTTTTTTTTTTTTTTTTCAAATCGCGCCAAATTTTTGTAAAGTATATTATTATGTCATAATATAAAATTAACTTTAAAATTAAAAAGTTTTGAAAAGTAATATATAAAAAAACAAATGCACCTAATCCTAACTAATATTATAAATGCGAAAGTGAGTTTGTTTGTCTTCACGCCTCAACTACTCAACGGATCATCATGAAATTTGGCATGCAGTTAGCCTATGGTATGGAGAAGGACATACGCTACTTTTTATCCCGGGAACGCGGGTGTAACCGCGGGTGTAACCGCGGGGGGCAGATTGTTTATCATACATTAAATTAAGTGCAATAAATAAAATTGTAAGCGCCTATTTCAAACAAAATCATAAACCTAATTTATTTTACAATATTGTCCAATAAAACATCAAATATATCTAATAGAAAGCAACCTAACACACACCTACATAGATACTGAAACATGCATCCTTAAAAAAATACAAATCAAATTAAAAAAAAAGTCAAAAAATACTTACAATTATTCCTATCTCCCGCAAACAGTTGATGGAACCGCAAGAAATCTGGCCGCCCGCCGAAAAACTTGCCATTTTGATTCAGCACCTCCCTTATTAACTCCAAATTATTGACCACCACGCATTTAGTAGTTCCCAGGGTCAAGCTGAAGATATCCCCGTAATCTTTAGTCAGCTCCGTAAACGCCTGGAACGGCGACTCGTGCTTGCCCAAAAGGTGTAAACTACCTATTACAGGCAGAGGCATAGGCCCAGGCGCTTCTTTCAGCAAGGCAACTTTACTGTCGCCATACTTGCTTGCCTGTTTCAACGTAACAGACCGACTTTTAGTAAAAAGTTTGAATGCCACTAGCGCGAGGACGACCAACACGATGAATACACTCATTTTGATATATTTCTAAAAAGAAAATATTTTTTTAGAGTGGCCACACCGTTTGACAGGAGTATTGGCGGGAACTACACGCGCTCGCCGGCCGGCACTGCGTCAGCTTAGGATGTTCCGCCATTTTTATACACTGCCCGGCAATTTGCATTGTATCCCGCCTGTAGCGTACATTTTTATTCTAAAATCAATAAACGCAAAAATCATTCTTATTACTAAAGCCATACGTTGCTATTTGACAGCAATTACTTACCATGTATTGGATGAGTAAGTTGCAATTTTATTGAAGTTCAAATACAAACGATTGTCAACATTATCACAACTGAGTAGAGTTGGGTTTAAATGCAATATCTTCCTGTAATACAAACTGGTGACAGCTATTTTCTTTTGCTGAAAATTCATGCTATTTTCACCGCTATGTGTTAAGACATAGAATCGTCGCTGAATGTCTTCTTAAATTTGCAATTCCAGAATGTGGTAATTGTAGGCAGTAGGAGACGTGAAATTTTCCTATTTTGGCTATTGACAATTTTATGAAAAAAGTGAAGTAAGTAATTCTAAAATTAAAATTTTATGAATTATTATCTGAATACGCACGGATCGGAAGGTTGAATTATGAGAATACGCAACGTTTGGAAGGTTGAATAGGGATAGATGACTCATGTTGAATTATACATCATACCGTAGTTACACGGATTAGAAAACAGCAGATTATTATAATAAAGTGGATAAAAACGAAAATAATCGTAATCTTTGTTAAAAAAAATCATTTTTATTTCAAGCTTTTTTTGAGTGACTACTTTTTGTTGACTGTACTTGCATTGTCATCCAATATAAGTACTAATGTACACCAAATATCAAGTCAATCCGACCACTGGAAGTGTGTGAAATTCAACTTGCAAGATTCCACCCGAACATACATACATACATTGCAAGTTAAATAAAAGCTTGTAAAAAACAAAATTATTTAAAGACAGACCACAAAGTTACGCTGTTAGGTCAACCGGTAATGAAACCAGCATTGGCTCTTTTCGGAACAAACTTAAATGTATTGTATTAAACAAGGTGGGTCCTGTAAATATACAATTATAATTATAATAATATTTTAGGCGATGATAGCTCAGTGGTAGTGACGTCGGATACCGAGGCGAAGGTCCCGGGTTCGAATCCTACAATGAGCTTGAGCTTTCGGTGAAGGAACACATCGTGAGGAAACCATAGCACGGTGGTAGGGTACTTTGTAGTACCCGTCTGGCTGGCTACCACTCTCAAGTTGAAAATCTGTCGCCAAGCACCTTTCGGTGTGTTCCGACAGCTGCACTTAAGAGCCAGCTCCTTCTAGGCTTTGTGTGCTTACCACCTTTGGCCGCATCATCACTTACCATGGTGAGATTGCGGCCAAACACAGGCCAAAAACAGTAAAAAAAAAAAAAAATTAACCAAAAAATTGTTTATATATTTAATCGCAAGGAAATCAATGGTGATTAAAAAAATACAAAAAAACTGGGAACCTTGCTGTTAATCGGAAGCAGCGGGAGACTTGAGGAAATTTTCTATAGAAAATATAAAAAGTTTTTCGTCTATGGATTGGAAAGGTGCTTGCCACCAGATTTTAAACATGATGGTACTCGGAAACCACCTTCACGGATACTAGAAACATAGAGGAAAAATCCATTTAGAGCAGTGTTTCCCAACCCAAGTAGCAAAATTTGGTCCTTTAAGTGTCCTAGGAGCATGTATTTTTTGTCCTATAGAACTCTTGAAAACGCTTATAAAGCTGGATTTGGGCGCAGGTTATAAGATTATTACGCCCTTTAGTCGTTTTGTAACAGTCCGGTAAAGTGCAATACAATTTTATAATTATCTTATTAGGTGCAGTTACAAGATAACATGTCCTATAAATATCCGGTAAACGCCCTGAATACGCGCGATTAGTGCTCTATAGATCTGGAGAGCGCCGCTACTGGTGTAATTAATCCAACAGTGATCAGCGTGATGCTATTACTGGAGCATTCACTTTTCATTCTTATTGTTACGGTGCCATTCTAGTGTTTCGACAAAAAATATAATATTTTCATTATAATACATTATAATAACTATTAGCATAACATACGTAACTTTTGTCTTTTGACTGTTGTATAAAGAAGGCCTACTCATCTTGCGAAAATAATTTTATTGATAAAGTGTTCGATGATAATAAACATATCTTCATGCCCCTTCACAACTAAACATATTTATTATATCTTCGATATATTTTTATTCGATAATATTAACAAATACTGAGACCGCCATATAGGATCGAATCATGTCCGATTGCTGCATTTATCAAAACCTTTATAAGACTATTTAGTCAAATTTAACTACTACAGGACATACCTACTTCGCCACCATATTGGTTTTAGGGTTCTTTTTAACAAAATGGCCGATTACTCTAGTAATAGCAAATATAGGACACATATAAGTAGAAACTTACATATAAAAATCGCTGGGCATGCTAGTTTGGTGCTAATAATCTATTTGAAGTCACGACTAAGACAAATTAATCCTATAATACCTTTACCTATAGCAGCTACACCGAGGACATTTATAGAAACTCATGTCTTATAGAATAATGAAACAAGACGCTAACAAGAGTAACTAATCTTATTAATTACGCTTATAGGATCAAAAGCCACACTTTGCTTATTAGTTTTATAGCATGCGCTTACAAGATTGTAATAATTACAAGTTCTAGTAACTATCTTATAACATTATCCTGTAAACGTTTATATCTTATGTAATAGGATCTAAAGTACTTGTAGTGCAAATCGTCGTATAAGATGTTGTTGTGAGAACAGTGATCTTACTCAAAGCGTCTATTAGACTCTTAAAAGATGTTAAGTCTTATAGGTCGATTGCTGTAGGACTATTTTGCTACTTGGGAACGCTATGGTACGCGACGTTGCATCAAGGGGTACGCGCGGCAATCTCTTGACTAAGATAGACTAGAGAAAGACAATTATTTCCCAGAAATATCGCCGCAATGGAACTGGGTAAACAACCCCTTTGCTAACCATTCCACCGATAACCTACCAATCTCTTATCAAGAGGAACACATCTCATGCAACAGCAGACTCAAGAGTTGTTTTGCAGAGCAATCACTGGGTAATTTATGGGCTGATCTAAAAGACAGTCCCATTTTTTTGTCAACTAAAGTTATCTTTAGCGTTGAAACACTAAATTAGTCGTCTAAGCAATCAGTAGAAACACGTAGCGCTATCAGAATGCTTTTAGGAGTATTTTTCTTGCAAACACCGTGATTTTCACGGCGCTTACGCGTTTCGTTCATCGTTCTACAACAACAAATGGGGCCGGACGGTCTCACTTGAACGGAACATAGTTGTGATGTGTAGCGTCTTCTCTATACGTAGTAATAATAGCTCAATGTTCATAACTCTTTTAGTTTCTATTTAGTATTCTTTATTTACAACAAATATGTACAAAATACAATCTATATATAGAAAATTTCCTCAAGCCTGCCGCTGCTTCCGATTAACGGCAGGGTTCCCAGAAGGCTGGCAGCGTTTCCTCTTTGGATAGCCAAGCTGACGCGTTGGCGGAAAAAGCTCCCCGCCCGCTGGTCTCCGGAGGTCTCGATCAATTTTGATGACAAGGTGCGAGCAAAACGGCGAGCTTCGGACCCCCACGGTCCCATGGTCTCGACCGCAAAAGGCACAAAAATATAGTTGGGTCCAATCGATGCGTATTTTTTGAATTTTGAATTTTCCGCACTGGCCGCAGCTGCCCCTGCAGCTTTACAAGTCGCCGGTAAGTGAGATGGCGCGAGTGTATCGACACATGTGGCATCCCACACCAGCGACTTGCCGACACTCCAAGGGATCAAAGACATACCATCCGGTCTCTTGCCATCGCCCCGCGCAATACCGACTGGTTCCAGTACGGAAGGCACGTTAGCGACAACAAGAGCCCTGCGGATAATGTCGTTAATAGCCGAGTGCCGTGATATTCGACCAGCACTTAGAGAGCACGAAAGCCCATGGTGGCCGAGCTCGTTGACGAGATCTCCGCAGCGGCAGCGATGAGGTTGATTGGTCCTGCAACCAAGACGAAGACAAATACACAGACTTAATGTTATACGGTCTAACATTGTTCCAGTATTTGTTGATGGAATAGCTTGTAGCCAGTGACCTGAGTCACTCTGAGAGACAGCTAACAAGCGCGCGCGGTCTGTATCTATAGAAAAGTTAGAAAATAAATTTTGCCAGGTTTTTTCACAAAGAGGCTTGTCCCACGCTCTCTGAGAGTGACTCAAGGTCGGAATATTTATGCCTGGACAAGCTGCCTGCCAGGCGTCTCTAGCATCAGACAGGTAAGAAACCTCAACAGATCCAATAGAAGGGTCCAAAACAGAACTGACGAGGTTGCCCACACTGTATACCGAGGATAGAAACGCCGGTACTGATATGCTTGAAATTTTCCGCACTCCTAGGCCACCATAACACACGGGTAGGGTGGCCTGAGACCACACTTTGTTTTCATAAAAACTGCAATTTAGAATTTTGGAAAGTGACGTTTTGATCATATTATCCAAAGTATCTAATATGTGATCAAATTTAAATAAGTGCGTACTGCGGAGCAAATAGGTAAACTTTGGCACGAAAAGGCAGAGTCGAACAATAAAAAATGCATAGTGAGCATTAATTTCATAAAGTCTATTTGAAGAGTCATTAAAATTTTGAATCTTTTTCTCAAAGAAACTAGGAATGGATTCGTCTAAGACTGGGGCTCCAAGAAGATGAAGCGACTCCTTTGACAGTAACTTAATATTGGGAGCCAAAACATTAAAATTTTGAATTAATTCTGGTTTTTCAGATTCTGGGAAAGAATCTAAAATAAGGAGCTCACATTTGGAGCTATTGAATTCTAGGCCAATCTTTTTAAAATTTTCTGTCAATGTTTTAAAATCACTGAGAACGGAAGCCGCATCACCCCCCAGCGTACCGTCGTCTAGATACCATACATTAAATTTTGATTGTAACCCGGAAATAATTGGATGGATGGCCAAACTGAAGATAGCTGGACCGAGAGGGTCGCCCTGTTGACAACCCATGGCGGAAATAAGTGGGTGTTCTCTGAAAAAAAGTTTTGATGGATGCCCATAGCATTGCCAAAGGTAAGGATATATGTCAGGGCAGATATCCCGAATTTGGGTCAATAAAGCACCCCTATCGACAGAGTTAAATGCATTTTTTATGTCAACTTTAAGCAGCACTTCACCTCCGTTATTTAAAAGAAAGGTCCGAGCCGCATGAACAGCTGCCTCACAACCTCCCTTTGAGCCAAAACCGAGTTGAATGGGCTGAAATATTTCCGAAAGTTTCGGGAGAATGTGACGACAACAAATTTTGGAGGCCATACGACGGATAGTATTACCCACAGCGATGGGTCTTACTCCGCCATCTTTTTTGGATAGCGCGCAAAGGTTGGCCCCATAAATGATCTCAGTGAATGGGCTTGGCACCTTTCCTGCCAACATTAAATTTATAAGAGAGGTTAATTTTGATAATAATTTGGTACCAGCGTCTCCGGCGGCACCACAGACAAGATCTTTGTAATGCTGTGGTGTAAAACCGTCGAGGCCGCCAGCAGAACCAGGTTTAAATGACATAATGACACTCAAAAGATCTTGGGCGTTACAATTTAGACAATTTTGGTCTAAAGATGGGGGATCCGGGAGGTTTATATTTGAAAGCGGAGATGGATGTTTTGATTCTAAAGCAGACAGGGTTTCAGGTGTGTCTGCAGCGACAACATCACTCGAAAATAGCAGATGTGCTGCCCCCTTGAAATCGCCATCGTTCGCTTTAGTTTCGATTTTCCTGATAGTGTTTGCCTGATTATATTTTTTTTGAATTTTGGGAAAATTTGGAATAATATTATCAGTTGAGTCTAATATTGAGCAGTTATTTTTAATTTGTTGTGTGAGAGAAATCTCATTTTTCTGACGACTAGGGACATGCAGCACTCTGTACGAAAAAGTAAGCAGGTCTTCCCAAGCACTTAATGAATTTATACTGAGAATTTTGTCTATACATACACTTAAAGCTGAAGCCACGCAGATACGTGCTCCGCGTGGGATTCGCTTTAATACCGGGACATTATTCTTTAGCGAACAAATTAGTTGCGAAAACGGGAGGTCAGTAGAAGAAGAATTTGGAGCCGAAATATATACGTCCGAATTGGTGGAGCCGGTTTGATGGATAAGGTTTGGAATAGGTTTGTGTACCTTTCCGACATGAATTTTTAACCCACGGTTGCCACGAAAATATCGAGGTTCCGGACACTGCTCACATTTTAATAAATTTTCTCGCGATGTGTCACTTGCCTGGCTACAAGGTTGTGGGTCCGAACTGGTACCAGGGCCAATACGTACGCCCAAAGGGAGCATATAGGTATTACACAAACACAAAAACTAAACAATCCTACGATCTTCGGACGGATGATGAAGACTGCCCAGAGCCGAGCAGGAAGGGATGCTGCGCTGGAGGCGGCAGATCACCTCCCGGCTGGATATGGGCAGCGCACGCCGACCGCAGATCTGAAACAAAACGAATTATATTAATATTAAATTATTAAAATTATGATTCTGAAAAAATTTTGATACGTCAAGATTGACGCTGTCAGACTGAACTAAAGTCTGAACTAAACTATAACTCTTTTAGTTACGTTGTTTAGATGTCTACCTTCATACCACGACAAACAACCTTTGGCAACTTTTCAGGCACTGCCAGCTTCTTCTTTTGTAGTTATTTTTAATCTTATCCATTAATTGGGATGATGATGGTGCTGATTCTGTTGTTTACAACAAAACTAATTTTAGTCTCAATATATCTCTTTCTAACAAAAAACGTATGCTTACACGTTCAGATACACGTTCAGAGGCCCTGTACCCTGGGAGCCCCTATCATTGATACGGCTGATACAGCGGTAGCTACGCCCCTGCTTTTTGAAGAAGTATGGAGCGATGTGACTCTTCAGATCTACTTACTTGCAATCCCATAGACATAACCAGAAGAAAAATCATCAGTCATAAAAAAATTTACGTCGCTGAGTACAGCAGTCGTGCCGATTCTGTTGTAAATTTACAACAGATTTACAACAGAATAGCTGTAGAAAGGGACACGTCTAGAGATAACGAATCACACTTAATTAACGTCTCCGAGTACGGCAGAAAGACGGTTATCGAGCTGTAGAAGTTATCTTTTAATATAGTTTACTTTCTTTTTAGTTACAGTCTCCATAGCATTCATTTTTCTTCTGGTTATGTCTATGGGATTGCAAGTAAGTAGATCAGCGGGTTATTTTAAAACGGTCGGATTCGGAATCGGGAGCGGAATCGGAAACCTTCGTCGAAAAGATCCGATAGCGGAAAGTTGGAGTGCGTTTACAAAGTTTGTTTTTAATAATGGTAGGAAATGGTATACCTAAACTAAAATAAAAGTAAAATCGAAATGATTACGGATTTTCATTTTTGAAAGGCCTCATTTAAATACTCATATCAAATACATTAAGACAGATACTTGTTATTTTTTATATTTTAGATTTATGGTCTACATTGTTTTAATAAGCATAAAAAAATGGTTTTCTAGTTTTATCGAACTTCGGAAACTGACTGATAGGTCAAAGTAATTGTTGTTTATAATATTTGAAAAAGTCAGGCAAAGGTTTGAGCCATACAGCCTAATCGTATTTGAGTTATACCTAAGTTCTAGTCACAAAATCACTTTCATTTAGTACGCACTGTCAGTCACAGTCCATAAACGTCAATGTAACCTGTTACATGTGTTAGTAAAATAGTGGTCAATAAACTAAAACTTCTCACGGACTTTTTGAGACAACTTGAAGTCATGATATACATAATTCATTTAATTTCCTTTCATTGGTGCGCGAGGATTGATCTTTATAGGATAAAACACCACAGATAATATGCAATAAAACTCAAAATACACGATTTTTTTAAAATAAAACGAAAACGCAACGTCACTTTGCAAGTTCCCACCAAAAAGCCCTCGATGTCAATGTAATATTTTTTTCAGTACATTCATGGAGAGTATAATAAAACAAATATTTTATGATTACGTAGATCTTTTGGTGGTAGTGAATCTAGCATCCAACTTGAGTAACGGTATTGAGTGACCAATATGTTTTAGTTCCTACGAAGTTTGAGTATGTAGCTATTATTACTTTTACTGCAGACCTGTCTCATTCATTATTTACTTAAAATAGGGGCAAACACACTCCGTTTAGTACCAACTAACCTTTATATAAGTTTAAATAATGCATTTATATTAAATAATGGTCAAAAACGAACTTTAAATAAAATTCGGAAAGAAATCCGCCAGCTAAAAGCTATCGGAAAGTTTTCGATGAATCGGATTGATATTTCCGTCGAGAAACGTCAAACTATTCGATTCGGAAATTAAAATAGCAATCGGCGCTTTAACCTATCATGCAGAATATATTTATTTTAGTTTATGTATTATTTGTAACACTTAAATTGTACTATTATCATACTATGTTAAATAAATATTTATGTTCTTATAGTTTTGATTGTCTTTTAATGTGCAAATACACATTTTTATTATTATTTTATTATGCCGGAAACTCGTCTCGGAAGTTTCCGATTCCGCTCCCGATTCCGAATCCGACCGTTTTAAAATAACCCCGCTGAAGAGTCACATCGCTCCATACTTCTTCAAAAAGCAGGGGCGTAGCTACCGCTGTATCAGCCATATCAATGATAGGGGCCCCAGGGTACAGGGCCTCCGAACGTGTATAAGCAAACATTACAAAAAAAAAACTCTCTATTAGTAAGAAGGGCCACCACCAACAAATCCTACTTATATTATAAAAGCGAAAGTTTCTCAGTATGGATGTATGTTTGTTACTCTTTCACGCAAAAACCACTGAACGCATTTGGATGAAATTTGGCACACAGATAAAATATGTTCTGGATTAACACATAGGATACTTTTTATCCCGGGAAAACATGATCCCTCGGGAATGCGAGTGAAACCGCGCGGGACAGCCAGTTTTATATACTGGGCCCGTCTAGGGCTAGCTATTCACTGTCAAAAAGGGTGATAGACAGGACCGGAGTGATACTCCTGCAGGGCTATTTTAAAACGTCGGATTCGATATCGGAAACGGATTCAAAAATTTCCGAGGCGAATTTAAGCAATTGCTATTTTAAATTCCGAAAACTTTTCGTTGAATCGAATTGATATTACCATAAAGAAACATCAAAAATATTCGAATTCGGAAATTAAAATAGCAATCGTGGAATATCGCCTCGGTAGTTTTTGAATCCGTTTCCGATATCGAATCCGAGCGATTTTAAATAGCCCTGCAGGTGTTGTTTGCAATCGTAGTAGATAAAAAAGAACACTTTTTTAATATCTAAACGTGAAAAGAATCACTTAAACGGCATAAGGTCCTCTAAATCATTGACGTAAAAACCAATAAGAATTACGTTAAAATATTCTTTTAGGAGAGGAAGCTCATTGCTTATTAAAATATTTGAAATGTTGAATTATTGAAGTATCTTTCGATAACAGCCCATCCGAATTATTCTGAATGCATTTTTATTGTTTCACGCCCTTTCGATTGACGTAGATGTCAATGGAAGGTTTGTCTGATATTAAAATAAAAAACAAAAAGCACTATTAAAATTTTATCTTACCGCAGGTACTGGTGCCGATTCTGTTGTAAATCGCAATAAACTAATTTTAGTCACATCACATCTCTTTCTTACGAACATTATTGAAAAAGGATAGAACATTATTTAAAGTTGTCAAAGTATTTGCCGTTTTCATTTGCGGGTAAAAAGTAGGTAACCAATTAGATGGCGAGTTTTATGTTGAAACAAGCAATTGGTCTAATTTGACAGGATTAAATTTCTGCATCCTTTTCTTATACACGTATAAACTAATTTTAGTTACATCACATCTCTTTCTTACAAACATTATTGAAAAAGGATAGTACATATTCAAAGCTGTCTTAGACTAAGGGTCATCGCTCACTATATGAGCACCGCACCGCTCCATCGCAGCAAAGGCCCGGCACCGTCTCAACTCAACTCAACCACTAGCTACCAGCGCGCCGCCCTGCGAGGTCGCAACTCGCGGGCGGGCGCCGGTGAAATTGGTGGCGCGGCTTTGGCAAGATACCGCTTGTTGACGTCACGCAGCAAGGAAGCGGACCGCTCGCTGGAAGCGGTGGTGAGCAGGACTAGTGGCTTGTAGCGGCAAGCGCGCTTGCCGCGAGGCGTCATCTATTTTATCTAGTCATTGTAAAAATTACTTTAACGCATATGATTTAAATGCCTCACTTGCATGACAACGTAAATGCCGGGCGTAGCCGTGCTGTTATAGTGAGCGGTGACCCTTAGCCGTTTTCATTTGCGGGTAAATAGACGTTACAAACGTTACGTTTTGCTTCCGTTATGACAATTCCGTTGCATCATTATAAAACAGTAATGAACACGTGTTTTGATGTCCAATATTTGTAACGCCCAAAAATGGGTTCTAGATATTCGTCAAGCCTGAGCATGGGTCCTGACTACAGCCCTGTCACTCACCATGGTGAGATTGCACGGCAAGCCCATTTTTTTTTGTCATGCCTACTCAACTGTATGCAGGGAGTAAAGCATGTGGTTTCTCAAGGGAGATACAAGGTCGGTAACGAA
Organism: Polyploca ridens; assembly: GCA_951394255.1. Taxonomy (NCBI): domain Eukaryota; kingdom Metazoa; phylum Arthropoda; class Insecta; order Lepidoptera; family Drepanidae; genus Polyploca; species Polyploca ridens. Next base: position 6,727,069 of record OX596272.1, read on the forward strand.
TGATACCCCTGAGGTCTTTGTATGGTATTGGACCAGGTGACCAGGCGCCGCTAATAGCCGCTAGGAGGCGTGCGCTGCAAACAGACTACAGTGGCCCTGATTCTATTGTTTACAACTAAACTAATTTTATTCTCACTATGTCTCTTTCTAACAAAGAACATAAGAAAAGGATGTAAGAAATTTACTCCTGTCAAATTAGTCCAATGCTTGTATTCAATATAAATTTAGTCGCCATCTATCGCAGTTACGTCTAAATACCCGCAAATGAAAACGGCAGACTAATTTGACAGCTTTAAATGTGTTCTATCCTTTTTCAATAATGTTTGTAAGAAAGAGATGTGATGTGACTAAAATTAGTTTAGTGCGATTTAAAACAGAATCGGCACCAGTAAACGCGCTACCTTTTTCGGGATGTTAAGCTTCATAGAAATAAAAACAGCTCGTTGCTCAAAAAAACCTCGTTTCATAACATAGATGTCATAATAACATCACGTGTTACCGTTATTTATAATAATTTATTAATCCAGGCCAAAAAACAGACTAGGAATTCAAAAAACGCAGCTTTGCCTTGCACAATCACACAAGTTACATTTATTTATAGAAACCAAAGAACAAAACATTGCGTCAAAAATAGAAAACTCTAGTTCATTCATCTGTCATCAACACGTGCTGTCTCTTTCCCCGAAGGCTGCTATCTCTTTCTGTCGGCCCGTTACCTAGAATTAAGTTAGGAAATGGGACCGATGGCCGAATTTTTATCATACATAATTCAGAAACCGTTCACTGTGACGTAATAGTAAGTGCAGGAAAACGCGAGAAAAATCTACAGGAAAAGTTTGTTTACTTGGTTTACAATTGGTCACATCACTTGTCAAGCATGACAAGTGATGTGACCGAAGGTAGTACCTAAACAGACAAAGCATAGCTAGTTACGAATACTTCAATGAGCTTGAGATTTCGGTGAAGGAAAACATCGTGAGGAAACCATAGCAGTTACTACCATAGTACTTCACATCGGGGCAAAGGCTGCAACTTTATAAGTCGCGGGTCCGGCCTCATATGGAGTACTGCTGTCATCTATGGGCGGGGGCACCTGGATACCAGTTTGGGCCTTTAGACTCGATTCAGCGACGTGCCATCAGAATTGTTGACGATCTCGAGCTCACAAGCGGTTTAGAACCCCTCAGTCTGAGAAGAGACTTTGCCTCCTTATGTGTGTTCTACCGCTTGTACAACGGAGTGTGCTAAGGAATTGTTCGACTTGATGCCCACGGCTAGGGAATGCAAAATCCGGATTTTTTTCAAATCCGGATTCCTAGATTATAATCACATATAAATCCGGATTATCCGGATTTTTCTTTTGTAATTTTTTTTGCAATCTTTTGTAATTTTAAATTGTACGCGTAGTTTTATGCTAAACTATTAGTAGTTTGAAGAAAGGTATTTTATTGTATTGTTTTTCCATTACTTTTGAATAAAAATTAAATAAAATTGACAATAATCTTAAAAAAATAAAATATGGACTTGCGTTTGGCCAATGAAGCGTCAATAAGGATAATGACGCAACCTAAGTTGGAGCACGTTTATCCAGATCAAAACAATTCACTTTGGCCTTGAAAGTGATTAGATTTCAGGAAGACAGACGCCGGAATCAAGTTCCACTCCCTTGCTGTCCGCATTGTAATATCCGCGCGCTGGAAATATGACAACGGTGCTGTCGTTGCGTATCCAAAATACCAGGCTTCACCAGATCGTTAATATGCAGCAGAAATAAGGTTGCAGAGAGAACTGAAACCTGAAGCATTGATTGCTAAAAGGTCCGACGAACACCCGTCTATGACCACATGAATAGACCGTTCGCTCAGGAAATTAGAAACCCAAGCGCACAAACCACCAGATACTCCATATCAAGGAAGCTTACTTAGAAGGCTGGTGTGCCAGACCCGAAAGTAACAATTTACTGAGATCAGCCGATGTACAAAATGCTTTCAGCGGTAACCCATCTAGAACTATAATTCTTGATATTACGTTGTGCAAAGAGTCGTTACTCGCGCCGCGCGCGCGTCGCCTCCATCTAAGACTCACTACTAGCTAGATGGATGAGCGGGAGCAACTAGCAGCGTGTGAGCCGAGCGGTTTATAGATTTTATTATATAGAACTTATAGGCACCGTGAACAGACACGGCAACGCAATCGCATGAACTAAAGCGCAGGAGTTTTAATATTGTGCGGATTTGTGCGTCAGAGTATTACTCACCTACATCAACTGGATATTTAATGATAAAAATTGTAATTAACCATCAACTATTGTCACTTATGATTTAAATTCGAAAAAACCGGATTTGATTCTCAATATTCGGATTTATAATAGGCCCAAAAATCCGGATTTTTCAGTCATTTTCGAATTTCGAAGTATCCGGATTGCAATCCCTACCCACGGCTACCTAACACCATCGCAACTCTCGCCATCGACGGGGAGTCCATCCTCACATATTGAAACTAGAATTGTTTCGAACTGTGCGGGCTAAAAGGAGTTTTCTTCCACGGACACTCAGACTGTGGAATGAGCTTGCCGTGGTTTTCCCAGTGAAGTACAGCATGGGGTTCTTCAATAAGGGTGTGAACAGGTTTCTTCAGGGTTGGCAAAGCAATTGCACAAACTTGGATATAGTATCACACAGTAGCGGTATTGTCACAGTTCTAACCTAACCTAACCGATCTAGATGCTGGCCTAGACAAGATGGTTGTCGGTAAACGATCAACCTATGATTGACATATGATTGACATAACAGATTGTTAAAAATCTTTTTATGTAAATAATATAAAATGATGACTATGATTGACCTAACAGATTGTTAAAAATCACGTGATATTTCGATTTGAAATGTCAATCCCATACGAAGGTTGATTGTTTACTAACGATGACGATTGTCGGCAACCATCTTCTCTGTTGGCCCTGGTTGTTTGTATTATATTATTCTGCTCTATCCCTGTCGTACAAAGTTAAGTTGATGAGCTATTCGGGGATTTGTAGTTCCAATAACACCGACTTCAATATGTAGAGCTCGACCCCGGAACGTTTCCTATCCGAAATCAACTGAGCCCGTAGATAAGATGGTTATCGACAACCGCCCTTGTTAATAAACGATCAACCTTTGTATGGGACTGACATTTCAAATCGAAATATCACGTGGTTTTTAACAATCTGTTATGTCAACCCATACAAAGGTTGATCGTTTACTAACGATGTGGATTCTCGACAACCATCTTGTCTTGGGGGGCTGGTATTTGTACTCTCGCCCGCTTACCACCAAGCAAGCCATATGCTTATTTTCCACCTTAGTATAAGGAGCTATGACTATGACCCACTTTCCGGGGCAATCCAACTATGTCACAATAGAAAATGTCCCGTTTTCACAAGTGTTTGTGTGTATTTCAAATGACCAATCCCAGGAATTTGCACCTATCTCGGTCACATTACACAAGCAAACGCAAAACTGTATTAGAATTCTATTGAATCCAGAACATTTACAATCTTGTTGTTTCTATTGAGAGAAAGAGATGGACTACTCTACTTTACGTATTACTTTACTCTCATAAATCCTTACTTATACTATAAACGCGAAAGTTTGTATGTATGAATGTTTGTTACTATTTCACGCAAAAACTACTGAACGGATTTGGATAAAATTTGGCATACAGATAGAATATGTTCTGAATTAACACATAGGATACTTTTATCCCGGAAAAATATATGATCCCTCTGGAATGCGACTGAAACCGCGCGGGACAGCTAGCCTACTATAAACTGTCTGTCCCCCGCGGTTTTACCCACGTTTCCGGGATAAAAAGCCAAAAAGTCTATGTCATGTCCCTCTGCTTACCATTGGGTTCCCGCGTGAAAAAAGTTCATCCAAATTCGGTAGATAACAAAATCATTTTTTTCTCTTTAGAGTTGTAAAGGGATAAATTTTTGTTGATTTAGGATACTTGGCAACCAGGTCTTCGGTCCAAAGGTTGTCAACTTTCCTCGATGATTATATATACTTCTAACCACCAAATGGTGACAAATTTATCAGTATAAAATACGTCAGAGCATGTTACGCACTGTAAATCTCTTTGTTCCTTGAATGTATTCCATTTCTATATTTATTGAGTGACCTCAATAAATATAGAAATGGGATCAAAATTACAATTGCTGGAAACATGGTTCTTGTCACGTATACTGGTTGTAGATGAGGAGCTATGAGAGGGTAACGCCCACCCATCCAGTTGCCCACCATCCATTTATTTTGCAGTCAGACATAAACTGTCCAAAAAATAATGGGTGTAACAAGGGGTGAAGTCTCAACAGGTACAGAGTCACTATAAAAAGTTTCAGCTCTAAATAAATTACTCAAAAATTCACACCAAATTTTTGTTTTCAAGTTTATTGAATTAAAATCATCACCAACATGTCACCGGTCAACGAGGGACATTACCATTTTGCGTCACTTGCTAATATTAATTATAAAATGTTCTCCTCCGCGATCTGTGCGCCTAGTACCAACAAAGTGTTTTACTAAAGTAATAGGTATATCTTTACAACAAATATGTACAAAATACACTATATATAGAAAATTTCCTCAAGTCTGCCGCTGCTTCCGATTAACGGCAGGGACCCCAGAAGGCTGGCAGCGTTTCCTCTTTGGATAGCCAAGCTGACGCGTTGGCAGAGAAAGCTCCCGGCCCGCTACGGGTGTAATGGAAATACCACAGAAATACACTTTCCGTTGGAAATGCACTTCCGCGGCTGGTAACGTTTCCTCTTTCGTTGGCTAAGCGTTGGCAAAAAAAACTCTCCGCCCGCCCGCCCGGTATCTCGAAACCTTGATGTCATTTGAAAAAAAAAAACCTGACCTACTAAGTTCTTCAATAAGGTATGAAGAGTTTTTTGGTGTGTCGGTAATGCGCGGTTGATATCTCTAGTGTTGCAAGCTTCAATAGTATTCAGTAACCGCTTACCATCAGGCGGGCCGTATGCTGTTTGTTACCTTAAGGCCCTTTGCACATTATACCACTAAGGTGGAAAACAAGCATACAGCCCGCCTGATGGTAAGCAGCTACCGTAGCCTATGGACGCTTGCAACACCAGGGGTATCACTCGCGCATTGCCGACCCTGAAGAAATCTCTTCACGCCCTTTTTGGAGAACCCCATGCTGTACTCCATTGGGAAAACCACGGCGGGGAGCTCATTCCACAATCTGAGCGTCACATTATAACACATTATAAGAAAATTTCTTGTATCTTATCAGACACAAGACATAAGATGTATGGGCGTGTCTGATCAGACATTTCTTGTAATATGCACGGTCTCGTATAACAACCAGTGCGACTGAATGTCTTATAAGACATGTATAAGACACAAGACATTTTCTTATAATGTGCAAAGGCACTAATACTATTAAGATATAACGGATTTCTATTATTAGACGCAAAATCGCATAAATAAACATTTCAAATAGAAATTGTGGGAATTGAGTAACGTCAGTGGACCACAGACATAAATATAAATAGATAACGCAATTCCCTCGATTCGTATGAAAACCAAACGTTCCGATTTGTATCTACCATAATGTCAATGGAAATGTAATGTAATAGGGAATCCATCCTCACAAATTGAAACCAGAATTGTTTCGAACTGTGCTACCTCAAAGGAGCTTCTTTCCGCGGACGCTCAGACTGTGGAATGAGCTCCCCGCCGTGGTTTTCCCAATAGAGCTCAGCATGGGGTTCTTAAAAAACGGCGTGATGAGATTTCTGCAGGGTCGGTAACGCGCGAGTGACATCCCTGGTGTTGCAAGCGTCCATAGGCTACGGTAAACGCTTACCATCAGGCGGGCCGTATCCTTGTTTGACATTAGAGCTATAACGTGAAAATAAAGCGATCCTATTTGTCAGCTAAACACATCCCTCGCTACACATCTCTGGTGGAGATGCAGCCTTATGCGAGTTCCCTGTCCGCGCGAAACAGTTTCAAAAAAGAGCATTCCTTTTTGGCACGCGAAGTACAATCACGCGTGATCTATTTAGATTTATATCTATGGGTAGGACCTTGGTCAGAAAGCATGTGGGTACACGTGACGAGATCTTGTTTATGACATCATTTCTGAAGGGCTACATAAATACTTTTATTCAACACATAATAACTGAATTGTTTTGTGACCAAAGACGTCAGCATATGTAAATAAGTCCAGCCAAGTGCGAGTCTCAGTCTGACTCACTCACCAAGGGTGTCCGACCTTCGAAAAACGTATATTTCTTGGTATGGCCTATAATTGTGGTGTAAAGGACCGCATAACTTTTGTTTGTAAACGAATTTTGTTGATTTCGAAGAATTTATGCTAGTTAGAAATTTAATTCTATTTTTCCTGTACATCAATCTTTATCAACTGTAATTATTTCGCATTTTTCTTTTTGCCAACTTCAGAAAATAAAGGCCTTTTCATATGATACTAATAATAGTAATGTCTTTAGTAATAGATTTAGTTTATTTAAAAACAAAATACGAAGATTTTACATAGATTATCAATAATTTTATTTATAATACTTTGCCTGTCTTTGTTTGTTTCGAATGTGCCTACTAGGGCATGTAATATCGGAAGGTTTTTCAATTCCGATATTGATTTCCGATATTGGATCTCAATATCGGAATTCCGATTTTATTATAAATTGCACATATTCCTTATAAATTGCCCATATTCCTTATAAACTGCACATAATTATCTATCTATACTAATATTATAAAGTAGAAGAGTTTTTTTGTTTGGTTAAACTGGCTAATCTGTGGAACTACCGGTCGGATTCGTTTTTTTTTTTTTTCACTTATAGGAAGCTACATTAAGCCCGAGTATTATAGGCTACTTTTGATCCCAAAAACGCGGGTAAAACCTCGGGGGCAACTAGTTCGTTATAAAGTCGTTATCTTCTGCTCAGTCGAGCACTCTTGTCAGAGTGGTCGTGGTTGCGATAGATAGTGTACATGGTGGTTCTTCAACGCCAATGTTCTCTTTGACTAGGGTTATAGCTTTCGCAATGCTTTTCCATTTTTACCCTCCAACCCTGGACAACAAGTCTCTTCATCGAGTGTTCGTTTCTGCAGATGTAACCAAAGAACTTGTGAATTCGAAGCTGCACAGTCGACGAAAACCTATCTGTTATTCAAAGCTCCTTCAGGATCGAGTTATTGGTGCGAATGCCGTCAACGGAATTTTCAGGAGGCGTCTTCGGCACCACATCTCCAGTGCGTCAATTTTCCGGCGATCTTGTAGGCTTGTACCAAGTTTTAACTCCTTAGAGAAAGATCGAAAAACCAGGCATCTCATATGTCGAATCTTTGTTTTTTTAGTTGTCCTTCTGTCTTGCCAAATCTTCCTACTGCTGATCTTTTGATTGCACATCGTCTTCTGATGTCATCTTAGAGTAGTAGTAGTAGAGCCGAGGTAGATGTAGCTTTTTCGCAGTACGTCCATTCTATTAAGTTACGCCCGGTTTATTATTAACATTTTCATCTTGTCTCTGTTGATTGCAAGTCCGAATCGGCGACTAGTGGTTTCTTAATGAGCCAATAGGTCCTCCATATCTTCTAATATAAAGCCCTTTATTATATAAGCATAGATATTAATATATTTAGTATAATTAATATTATATTAGTATAGATAAAGATAATGATGCCGATTCTGTTGTAAATCGCACTAAATTAATTTTACATCTCTTTCTTACAAACATCATTAAAGGATACAACATATTTATAGCTGTCAAATTAGTCTTTGCCGTCTTCATTTGTATGTATTTAGAATTAACCGCGATAGATGGCGACTAAATTTATGACAACAAGACTAAATTTCTTACATCCTTCTTCTCTGTTAGAAAGAGATGTAGATGTAGAGACTAAATTAGTTTAGTTGTAAACAACAGGATAAGCACCATTGTATGTTTCTTTTTTAAACACTCGTTTTTCTTGCTGATATTTTCCTAAAAACAAAGCGACAAGCATTTTTATGGAAAATGCTTGTCGCTTTGCAATATGCTCACTCTCAACAGTAGGCAAAATTGATGGACGATACGTTAATTTTATAGCTCTAGACGACCATACCTTGTGGCGTGCTTAAAAGCTTTATTTAAAAACTCAAATAGATAAAAATATCTGATTCCGATATTACGATATTGGATCACTCAATTCCGATATTGTAATATCGGAAAAAACTATCCGAGATTCCGATATTACGATATTCCGAGATCCCGAGATTCATGCCCTAGTGCCTACCCATTTAATTTAATTTTGTTTTATTATTAGTTTAACTTTATGCATAGTGTTTTTCTATTTTTTACGTGTTCAGTTTGTGTGTATATGGTAAGGATTACGAACTGTTGTTTAATATTAATTAGATATAAGTTTTTTATTTTTAATGTCTGTAATCTGTTTTATACACCAATAAATAAATACCAATTAAACTTGAAGCCCTAATTTGACATTTCGGTCCCCCATTTCGGCCCCTTTTGCAAAGAATATGAAAATATGTTTAAAAGTTTTTAATTGCTATGCGGTGGGGTAAGGAAGGTATTTATAATAAATAATAATAAATATCCTGGGACATTCCTCACACACAGTCATCTGATCCCAAACTAAGCAGAGCTTGTATTATAGAAACCAGATGACTGATATAATACATATATACTAATTTTTGTTTGTAAATACATACTTATTATACATAATTGCATCCAGACTCAGGACATACACATAAATGCATGTCCTGTGTGGGAATCGAAACCACGACCTGCAGCGCGTAAGGTGAATCTTAACCTAGAAAAAAAGTGATAAAAAAAGATATTAAGTGTGTTCCTATGAGTGAAAGTCGCCTTGAAAAATTTAGAAATAACATTGTTAATAAATTACCACACGTACCTTACGATAATAATAATGTTAATGAACTTTATAACTCAATTTTTAATTTAACCAAAAATGAGTATAATTCAATGTTTTCTTCAAAAACGGTAAAACGGAAATCTAATACGGTCTTCAATGACTGGGCGACGGTGGGAATTTATATAAGTAGGCGAAAATTTTATGAATTATATAGGGAAAAACAGTATAATCATGATGCTGTTTTTCTAAATTATGTAAGGAATTACTCAAAAACATTTAAATGCGTTTGTACTGCGGCTAAATCAATACATATAAGAAATAAAATTAAAAATAGTCAAGATAAGATCAAGATGACTTGGAAAATTATAAATAGTGAAACTGGAAAGTTCAAAGTACGTAATAATGAGTTTCAACTTATTATTAATGATAAATCAATCAAATCTGATCAAGATGTTGCTGCCGCTTTTGAGGCATTCTTCACCAATATTCCAGTTTCGACTACCAAGTCTCTTAATTCTTCTCCCACCCTCGCTGTATCTTTACTTAGGAAAAATGTAACAGAATGTACTGTTGACTTTAAATTCTCAACTGTTACTTCTAGCGATATAATTAAAGCTTTCAAATCTCTAAATTTGAAAAACACTGTTGATCTATGGGGGCTTTCAGTTAAACTTATTAATTCTATAATTGATTGTATTGCACCTCATTTAGCTGTTATTTTTAATAAATGTATTGATTGTGGTGAGTTTCCTGATCTTATGAAACATAGTAAAGTAGTGCCTTTATTTAAATCCGGTAGTACATCCGACCCCACAAATTTTAGACCAATTTCCATACTACCGACATTCAGTAAAGTATTCGAGAAAATTATACTTAATCAATGGATGGTACATTTCAATAGTAATAGACTGCTTCACAGCAAACAATTTGGTTTCACTAGAGGTCGCTCAACAACCGATGCTGGTGTTGAGCTTATTCAACATATTTTTGACGCCTAGGAAAATTCACGAGACACCCTCGGTGTTTTTTGTGACTTATCCAAGGCTTTTGATTGCGTCCATCATAAAATACTGATCAGCAAATTACATCACTACGGCGTTAGAGACACTGCACTTGATCTTTTGATTTCTTACTTATGTGACAGAATTCAAAAGGTTGAAGTTAATGGTAAAGTATCCCCTGGGTCATCAGTAACTATGGGTGTACCACAAGGTTCTATCCTTGGACCTTTTCTATTTCTCATTTACATCAACGACTTACCATATCTTGTAGAAAAAAAACATGAGATAGTATTGTTTGCTGATGACACTTCACTTCTTTACAAAGTGAATAGACATGATTTTAATTCTGACGATGTGAACAATGCTCTTTCTGAAGTCGTTGATTGGTTTACTATTAATAATTTATTGCTAAATGAGAAAAAAACAAAATGTATCAGATTCAGTCTACCCAATGTGAGACATTCGGACACAAATATTGTAATTAAAGGCGAAAAACTGGATCTTGTTGAAACAACTGTATTTTTAGGTATCACTTTAGATAATAAGTTACAATGGAGCCCTCACATTTGTAAATTGGTGGATAGACTTAGTTCTGCAGCTTATGCAGTGAGAAAAATTCGCGCTCTCACTGACGAATCTACGGCAAAATTAGTTTATTTCAGTTACTTTCACAGTTTGATGTCTTACGGTATCCTCCTCTGGGGTAGTGGTGCCGAAATCAATAGAATTTTTATACTGCAGAAGAGGGCTGTCCGCGCAATATATAAAATAAGGCCTAGAGATTCTTTGAGAGACAAGTTTAAATCTATTAATATAATGACAGTGTCGTCACAGTACATATATGAAAATCTTATTCATGTGAGGAAAAACTTAAATAACTTTCCTAAGAATAGCGACACTCATAGTTTGAACACTAGAAATAAGCACAAACTTGCTGTACCTTTAACTCGGCTCAGCAAAGTCCTTAACTCTTTCAAGGGGCAATGTATACGTTTCTATAATAAAGTACCCAAAGAAATCCAAGAGCTACCTATACATAGATTCAAAAAGATAGTTAAACAGAAGTTATGCACGAAAGGGTACTATAAAATTTCTGATTTTGTAGATGACAAGAAAGCATTTGAATGAATTGTTCGTTTCGCAGGCAACATATATTGTTATATATATTTTGTAATTGTAATACTTCTATTTACATATTTAAAAAAAAAAAACACTTGCTGAGTTTCTTGCCGGAGTCTTCTCAGTTCAAGTTGTATTTGGAACCGGTGTAGAGCCATTTGTTAACGTTCATAAGTGCCTTATCAGGGCCTAAATTGAATAAATGCTTTTTGAATTTTGAATTTTGAAACCAACTGCGCCTGGTCCGTCAAATGCTAGATCAGTGTTTCCCAAACATTGTAATTTTCACACTACCCCTTCGTGACCCACTTAATACTTTTCAACCCAAGCTGGTTCCATGCCTTAGGTAAAATAATACTACATATTTTGGTATCGCCTATTAGTCACAAAATTTTAGTGCAAAGTATGGAGCTGCTGCTTATTTTTTACTAAAGAATCCAAGTTCGCGGAAAATGTTGCGACCCGGTATTTTATTCTGATGGCCCGGTACCGAATCGCGACCCGGTTAATGGGAAACGCTGTGCTAGAGCATAGCTTTTATTTGATTATATTTTAATTAAGATTCGGAATTGATGAATTGCATAACTGCTGTTAATTTAAAAAAATGTGTTGCATAAGCCATATTATGCTTAAACAGCCTTTTTATGGGGCATTTGCTTAGCAGCAGGACATTATGGGCTGATATACAAGATTTATGTGTCAGACAGAGTAACGCACAGTTATTGTATATCAGCCCATAATGTCCTGGGATCGGCGCCTTAATATTCTTTACTAGAATCATTCTATTCTCCAAAACGCACTTAACAACAAAAACGAGCCAAAACGCGACAGAATATAAATGTTGAATAAATGAAGTAAAATTTCCGAGTTACAGACAAAAAAGTGTTTTAAAATTCGATTGATTTTTCGCCAAAAAACAATATACATATACAGATCTTTGCGTCTCTACCCGAATATATGAAGGTTATAACTGATTTAAAGATATTTATTTATATTTATGTAACTCCACGTTTCCGTGTGCGACTGGGGGAGATTTAGGGATCCTTCGTGAAATGGAAGATACATTGATCGACGAATACGACGAACACAGCTCAGTGCGATTATTGTTTTTCTCGGTTCTGTAACTAATTATAATTTAAGACTAAGTTTGTGAATTGAAGTGATTATCTAATTAATTGTAATATTATAACAATAAACCTATCGGGGCCCATGAGGAGTTTGTTGCGTCGCTTCTTCTCCTCATACGGGACTTTTCCGAAGCGATAGTATTACGTTGTTTCATTGCCTGCACTACGCCCACCGAATCCTGATACCACCGAACCAAATTATCGTGTTCGTATCGCTTGGCTGTCGCTGGCTCCGACATGACGCTGGTACGTGGAGCACGGATTCGCGTAGCATGGAAGGACTTGCGAGCCTCGAACGAGCGTTCGGCTCGCGCTTGGCTGCGCTCCGCCCGATTGTCAGTTTTTTCACGAATACAGGGATTCGCATCGTACAGTAGTACCCAACTGATATGGCTTACCGATGTACCTGCGCAGAAGATACATTTTCAAAGAGCGGGAAACGCTATTGGTCTGCAGCTGCCGCCATGTTAGCGCGCGCCGTTCGGAGGGGCGTGACTTGCGAATGAGACGGAACTAACAGCTGCAGTGTATTATGAACCTTATAGTAGTGATCTAGGATATAGGTAGATTGTAAGTTTTAAACATTCTTTCGTTAATCTTCGGGGCCATACTTTCTTTTCTGTGCGAACGTTGATCCACGACGCGCCTTATCAGTTGGGTACTACTGTACTCGTGTTGTAGGATAGTTGTACGTCCACACTTGACATCGCGAGCTACGAACGAATAGAGGCTCGGCTCGTGCTCGGTTCGGGTAGCGTGGACGCACCATAAGGATTACAAAAAGAAAAAAGCTAAGCCAACTATTTTCAAAAGCTGTAGGCCACTTTTTCTATGAGACCTCATTCTGTTCTGCGGTCAGAGTTGAACGTGCGTTCTCCTTGACCGCCGCGGTCGCTGTGTGCAATGATCAAAATCGCCGCATGGAAGCATATTCTAAGGCTAATAAACAAAGGCTGACGTTTTTGACACAAAAATGATGATCTGAATCATTTTTGTGTCAAAACATGTCTTAGATTGAATCGTATTAAAAGAAGGTAAGAAATTTGAGCTCAGAGTCGATTCTTTACTTAGAGATTGTCTTAGCTAGTTGGCCTATAATGAATTTGTAAACAGATATTTCATGCTTTTTAATTTTTAGTAAATTTCAAGCGGCTATGAGACGTGATTTGCGCATGTCGCTTTTGTCAATTATTAATGTATTTCATATTGCACTCAAAACGGTACAGAACATACTCCTAAGAACATATTTGCATGGCTTCAACCCTTAAGGTAGGACTACCTTTACTGACTTTCAAATACGTCTCGCGGGCATTCGCGGGTCAAAGTCAAAGCCATTTATTCAATTTAGGCCCCAGAAGGGCACTTATGAAGGTCACATTTACTGAAGTTACCACCGGTTCGGAACTCGGCCTTAAACTGAGAAGAATCCGGCAAGAAACTCAGCAAGGTTATATTTTTTAAATATTTTTTGGACAATCTGACTATGTTTGGCTTATTTTCCAAATAATTAACAATAAAAAAGATATACCTAAGCATAGATACAGTCGAAAAATGAACAAGAAAATAAATAAAAAATAATAACCTTAAAAATATAAAAATAACACAATTATTGACCTACTGGCTTTTGTATAAGCATGAGCAAGGTGCACTTGTGCAGAGTGCAGCTACCTACTTCCAGACATCTTTATCTTCAATATAATCAGCTACTTTGTAATAAGCTCTTTCTTTCAGAACTTTTTTTGTGTTTTAAATTTAAAATCAGTCATCTTGGTCACTGCAAGTGGTAATTTGTTATAACAGCGCACATTATTTCCAAGAAATTACTTACGAACTTTTGCTAGTCTAAAATACGGAACAACTAATTTCTCTTTTTGTCTTGTATTCAAATTCAAATTCAAAAAGCATTTATTCAATTTAGGCCCTCATAAGGCACTTATGAACGTTAACAAATTGATATTATGAGTCTCCATTTCTGTTTTATATATTTCTGTTTTTACGTATGTACATTATATTTTCATAGATTTAAAGTGAAGGTACGGTCATAACGTTTATTTCCTTAAATAATTCCTGTTAATGATTCACGAGCACCCATACTATAAATTGCACGAATTGCTCTTTTTTGTAATATAAAAATAGTCTCAATATCTGCTGCAGCTCCCCATAGTAATACGCCGTAAGATAAAAAGCTATGGAAGTATGCAAAATAAACTCTTTGGCCATCTCGACATTCGTCAATTGTTTGATTTTCCTAACAGCAAATGGTCGTTGCAAGTCACTTCTCACGAATTCTCGAACCGAAATGTGTACCTTCTTTATGTGCAGTAAATAAAGTTGTATATTGTATCGCTTTCTTAAAAATACGGATCACGGAACCCTCTCTCAAATAAAATGTTATAAAAGAAAAACGTGCTTCACAATTTTTTGCCTCGCGTAATATAATCAGTGAATAAATTGGGTCAATCGGGTCATATATTGAAAAAATTGAATCACGTATCCGGTGTTTTTTGGGGATTTGCGTTGTTTCCCAAATAGCGCTATCAATATGGCGTATTTGGCTTATTTTTTAGCCCAAGCCAAGGTTGTTTCAAAATGGTTTACCTTACCCGACTGGCCAAGAAAAAGGGTAAGGGTTTTTGGTAGATTTTTATGTTATTTCCAAAACGGTTTGATGTATGTGTCAGATTTGCTGTCAGTGTAATTGGTGATGATGCTCAGAATAAATACTGCCAAACTATTACTAGATTAAAAGTAGAAACAACACTCGATCACAGCTATAGTGCTCTGTCCTACAACCATGATTAAAATATTATTAAAAGATGTCAAATCAGTCAATGCCTGTCATGCTTTACAGTTCCCTTCAATCCTCTGTGGTGCGGCCACCAAGTGTTACCTATTCCAACTCGAGCGTTTTCCGTGCTTCGGACTCCAGCTTATTCCGGAAGGCACGTAAAGCGGTTGGTCCCGGTTATCACTTAATTGTGATAGTCGTTAAACTAGTTGGATGCCTAGACGGTTTGAAAGATTCCAACAGTAGGTTGACCACTAGCCTACCTCCACCGATCCACAGTGGGCAAAAAAAGGTACAGAGTCACTATACAAAGTTTCAGCTCAAAATAAATTACTCAAAAAATTTTCCAAGTTTATTAAATTAAAATCATAACCAACATTTCTTTTTCCCTTTCATTTTTAATTTTATTTCTTTTGCATTATGCGGCTATAAAAATACACTCCGTGAAAATTTCAACTGTCTACCTATTACGGTTCATACAGCCCACTGACAAACAAACGGGCGGACCCGACGGACAGACAGCGGAGGCTCAGTAATAGTGTCCCGTTGACACTCTTTGAGTACGGTACCCTAAATATTTTGCTTTGGTCATACATTACAATGTTTTTACTTTCATAGTTTATAACTCGTTCAAACTCATTAATAAAATTAAATATAATCCGACCTACTGAGAACTGATAAAACGTGCTTTATAAATACACACAAAATTGTTCTGAGTATAATTTTGATATAATATGGCGCCTCTTTGCGATTGCGTGCTCTCAATATGATAATTATGTTGCCTTTAGAAAGGTTTTAGAAGTGTTTTCATCCATTACATTCTACCATGCGTTTGACACACACAATGGCCCTGATTCTGTTGTTCACAACTAAACTAATTTTAATGTCACTATGTCTCTTTCTAACAAAGAACATAAGAAAAGGATGTAAAAAATTTAGTCCTGTCAAATTAGTCCAATGCTTGTTTTCAATATAAATTTAGTCGCCATCTATCGCGGTTACGCCTAAATACACGTAAAATAAGACGCAAGAAGCAGATTTGCAACTTAAAATATGTTCTATCCTTTTTCAATCATGTTCGTAAGAAAGAGATGAGATGTGACTAAAATTAGTTTAGTGCGATTTACAACAGAATCGGCACCATTGTCAAACATAATCATAATGTCACAATCGTATAGTTTATTATATGAATACGTGACGAGAATATATTCAAAATTAAAAAAAAACTATCGAATTTCGACCACTACGGGACCACAAGAATAATAAATTTTCCGAAGTTACAGCAGAAATATAAAGAGGTCCTTTTATTGCGTGAATGTATAAGTCAAAAAAAGTTTTATTAACAATTTTTTTTATTTTTTTTTTGTAAAATAGTAACTTATTATATTAAATAAAAACATACTACTAATACCCAATTTTAGATTTGAATGAATTCTAATAGAATTCATGAAAATAAGAAGGTAATATTTTGTCTCAAAATCAAAATCAAAAGTAGTAAAAATATCAGCGCCACAATGTAGTACAACAGCTGTGTCATAGCGCGATACAATCACATTTCTGAAATATACAAAGATTGATGGGATACATGCGGATTAGACAGAAGATATACCGCCAATTTTCACACTTCATATAAGTACCTACATAAATCATAATTTTCCATTTAATAGATTATAATTTGTACATAATGTCATGTAAATAAATACATACACATTATTTTATTAAATGCAATATCTAATCGTTTTATAGCCCTATAAATTTCGTGATACAAATAATACAATCAAAAAAGGACCAGTCGGAAAGTGAACGTACGAAAACGAAAGCCCTTTCGCGGAAGCACAATGAATAATTAATGAACGTGTAAATTAATCGTGTTTATTATAATATTGAAGCGCTCGTGGTGTGGCATGATTAGCCGTTCTTAATCGATCGGCAAAGTTAAGCTACTCTCGTCGTGGTCGGTACCTAGATGGGTGACCGCCTAGTGGTATTTCAAATCGAGCGTGTCCGTGCTTCGGAAGGCACGTAAAACCGTTGGTCCCGGTTATCACTTAATTGTGATGGTCGTTATGCTAGTTGGATGCCTCCTAGGCGGCTTGAAATACTCCAACAGTAGGTTGACCAATAGCCTACCTCTACCGATCCGCAGTGGGCACGCGAGGTGAAAGGAGGCCTGTGCTCAGCAGTGGGACATTATAGGCTGATGATGAAGATGATGATTATAATATGGCTAAAAATAGTTAAATAAGTACCAAAAATTTTAACCTTACTTCTAAGGTGGCAAACATCGTACGGCCCGCCTGATGGTAAGCGGTTACCGTAGCTTATGGACGTTACACCAGGGGTATCACTCGTGCGTTGCTGACCTTAAAAAGAGAGTGGTAGAGCATAGCGTTTATTCGCTCAAGGAGCAGCTCGACTGTGGAAGTACCTCCACCTTACAGAATACCGCAGCCAAATAACTTTATGTTGTGTTCCTGCGCGTGAGTAAGGTTGCCAGAGCTCATTGGAGAGAGGGAAAAGGTCGATAAAGAGTGGGGCCTCATGTGTTGCAAGCGTCCATATGGCTACGGTAACCGCTCACCAGGCCTACCCAGGCGGGGCGTATGCTTACTAGCATGCCGCCAGACCACGAAGGCTGCGAGATCCACAACGGGCCCATGAAGAGCATGATAGTACCTTCCGCGAAGAACCTTACCCTGCCATACCTTCCAGCGATCGTCCGTAGTGAGCACCATCTCAGGCCTGCGCTAGTTCTCTCGAGCTAAAGATAGAGGTGTCAATCCATTGTCCACTGCAACAACAACCGTATGCAACCCCAAGGCATCCCCCCGTCTCAGCGTGGAGAAAATATTCTATGAGATTAATATACAGGTGTGGGCAACTTCTGAACTAAAGGCCTTAGAGAAAAATGCTGAAAGGAACCCTGAGCTGAATTTTGACTAAAATTAAAGTGGCAATACAATTTATTTAAAAATTATTATTTTTATTTAAGCTCATCACAGACGTAGCTATAATATATATTAATATGCCCAGCTATAATATAAATTACAGTACAGGTTGGCGAAGAAACAGAAATATATATTATAGCTGCGTGTGCGGTCACTCGAAGATTAGTATTGAAAATATATCGTAATATGCCTTGCTATGATTTATATTAATATATATTATAGCTACGTCTGTGATGGGCTTTATTGAGTATTTTCGGAGGTATGGATTTTTTCAAAAAACCTTTTTTTTTCAAGATTTTTCTCCGTCACAATACGAACAAAATTATGTATGACAATCTTGGTCACAAGTTGCTAGAAGTTATCCAAAATATTATTTTATATTTTCTTTGACCATGGTTTTATCCTGCGTAAAGTTTGACCGGGTAGAGCAGATCTCTCAGAGACCTCACTATGTTTAGCCATAAAGATAGCTCTTAGAATTTTGACAATTAGAGGTCAATTTTGATCTAGCTACATGTGACCAAAATTGTCATACATAATTCGTAATACATTGTTCGTATTGTGACATAGAAACAGAAAAAAAATCGAAAAAAAAATCGTATCTACGAAAAGATACAATTTTTTTCATTTTTTTTTTGTGGCATTTTTATTTTCTTCAAAATTCAGCTCATGGTTCGTTTTTCTCTAAGGCCTTTAGTTCAAAAGATGCCCTAACAGGCTGGAAAAAATAATTCACCTGTATACGGGATTGTGTATTATTATTGGGGATGAGGGAAGGGTCGGTAACGAGTGAGTGATGCTGATGCCTCGTGTTTTGCAAGCATCTATATGTACGGTAACCGCTTACCATCAGGCGGGCCGTTTGCTTGTTTACCAACTTCGTCGTATGCAAAAAAAGGTTTTATTATAATGAATAAATGCTTGTATGAACTCTTATTCAAATCCCGTATAAATTATGTAAAATTTAAACACGTGGTGTATAAAGTTACAGTAAAAAAAACTTGAAAATTGAATAGAAAACGTTTTGATGAGATATATTAATGATTTTTACACGTGACTTTGGTACGGCGAATTAAGGGAGCCCTTCATGGCCAACGTAACTTCAACGCACGCATAGCCTAAAAGCTTGTACTTTCATCCAACGTAATGCTTGACTGCGAAAAAAGAGAGCATCAGAGCCATCAGTTATCAGTCGGTAAATTCCGCTGATCACTCACGGCCGCTTCGCTAGGTACTCATGATTTTGCATATCATAAAACTTGGTCCAGGAGTATACTTCTTATGAAAAAATCTTACAAGTTTGTGAAAAAAGAGTTGGTAATTTAGAATCTCCAATACATTTGCAAGCCTGGTATTTAAATGATTTCTTTAGTTTTAAAATTTATAGGTACGTTAGATATGGCCAAAGTTCAGGTAAAATTTCAAAAACGCTGTTTTCCGGAGGCTTTTACTGAATTTGTTTCACACTTTTTTTAAATTTCGCTTAGATACACGGCTAGATATAGTGCACAAGATACTAATTTGTTCAAAACATCTAACGAAAAATGTTTAACAATGCCATAATAAGTACAGAGTTTTTGTATGAAAAGTATAGCGTGATGACTGCTCTTAACCGGCAAGTAAGAGTTTCTCCTCGTTCCATAAAGATTGCTGTGTCTAGTTGCTGCGACAAGACGAAGAATTGTCGTCTGCATCTGCATCTTGTCGCTGCAACTAGACGCAAAGCTATCATTTTCTTTGAGTATTTGAGAGAGTCGGTCGTGTTGTTCACCTTGTGAATACGCAAAGTAGCGTAGCTAACATGGGTGCACCCGGTGCGGTAACTATGGGTGTCACCCCAAAAATGACAACTGTTTAAAATTATAAAAGCTGTATGATTTTTATTATATTGCATCTTCTACAATAACTTTTCTTTACTATGAGACGAAGTGCTTTTTATAGCTAATTGATGTTAAAAAACATCACACGAAATATATATATTTAGGGTCCCGTACATCAACTGTCTGTTCGCCTGTCACAGCCGATTTGCTTCGAATCTACTGGGCCGATTCAGTTTAATATAATAATAACATTTTAGTGCGCTGTGCAAAATGCAAAAAAAATTAGCCCCAATGAATTTTTTATATCAATTTTTATGTTTACTTTTGAAAAATCCTAAAAGTCAGTCTTTATACATGAATAAAATATAAATAATGGGTAAACACAAAGAGTCACAAAGTGACTAATTTAAAAAAAAATGATTTTAATAGAACCGTTCAACATTACACTTTAAAGTTTTTAAAAAAGTTATACCAATTATTTATTTTTTTATTCATGTTTAAAGGCTGACTTTTGGGATTTTAAAATAATAAACATAAATAATGTATATGTCGGATTCCGCGACAGCCAAGCGATACAAATACCACGATTAGAGTTCAGTGGTACCAGGATTCGATGGGCGTAGTGCAGGCAATAAAACAACGTTATACCATCGCTTCGTAAAAGTCCCGTATGAGGAGAAGAAGCGACGCAACAAACTCCTCATGGGCCTCAAGGGACAAATGAGTCCTCCTAACCGCCATTAAAATTTGGCAAACGATGCCCCAAACAACCTGTATAATGTTTTCGAAAAATAGCCAATATAAGTCAGAATGTCAAAAAAAAAAACCTTCTTACCTGTTCTTGCCTGCTTTGACCTTCATAAATGCCCTACTAGGGCCTAAACTGAATAAATGGCTTTGGCTTTGAGTTGTCTGGTTTCCAAATATACGCACATATTATTAATGTACTACGTACAAGTACAAGCTCTGCTTAGTTTGGGATAAGATATGTCCCAAAGCGGAAATGTTTGGTAAAGAAATTTTTACTTTGTAGAAATTGGAGTAAAAATTTTGACCTGTCTCAAATTTCCACCCAAAAGGAGATGCTGCCTTATTGATAGCCAAAAAGTACTAAAAATTTTAAATTTCAAGTTTATGCCACCAAAAACATTTTTATGTAAAATTTTGTCAAGACATATGGTCAAAAAGTTATCAGATCTCAAGTAGAGCCAAGCTTTTGGTGGGATCTACTTGAGAAATTAAAGTTTCTAGTACATTGGCGAATTTATCAAAAATATGCACATCCTTGCGGTCCGTGACAAATCTTGAGAGGTATTAAAAACGCGTATGAAACTGGAAATTGATAAATTAATTAACTTTTTAACAAAAAAAATCCGCCATCAAAGTATGTAATAACTTTGACACTGTTTTGAAATTTTATTAGAAAGTGACGAATAACTAGACTTGGTTTAAACTATCCTATGTAAAAGGGGGCGAGGGTATAAAAGTGAGGATTTTGGATGAAACTGTGGGGTGGACAAAGTCAATCATAAAAAAATATTCACGGTCATGATTTCGCAATGATTTGAAACCGACGCGACCATTCGCCCGTTTCGTTCGGAAATTCAAATGTAAATAAACATTATTCTAATAGATATCGTTGACGCAGATACTATAATAAATAATGTATTCAGGCGATCTGTTTGTTAATATATTCAGGATCGACCGCGCCGTTCGGTAACGATGTAGGTTGTTCTTTTTTCAGCGTCACCTTTTGATATATGCGTCTTGTGTTTTTGTTATGTTGATGCAATTATTCGTTCGTGTGTGGGACGCGCGTCCTATATTTACATATTTTTTTTTTCCAAAGTCAATGCCATTTATTCAATTTAGGCCCCAGAAGGGCACTTATGAAGGTCACATTACTGAAGTTACCACCGGTTCGGAACTCGGCCTTCAACTGAGAAGAATCCGGCAAGAAACTCAGCAAGGTTACATTTTTTAAATATTTTTTTTTATGTCAATAACTTCGATTTAACTTATTAAAGGTGTTATTGGTGTTAACATCATCCGAAAGTGGTGACGGCTAATTCAGGTAGATAGACTCTCTATAAAAAGTTTCAGCTCAAAATAAACTGCTCAAAAATTCTAATTTTTTTTCTTCAAAGTTTATTGAATTAAAATCATAACCAACGTGTCACTCCCAATGAGTGAATGAGTCATTATATTATCACGTCACTTGCTAATATTATTAAACAAAACACTTTTTCGCGATCTATGCGCCTATATTACCTCAGATTAAATGGATATATCCTTTCCGTTACACAAAAAGAATAACGGAAATTATTCAATTCGAACTTTAATTTAATTGAGTGTGTGTAATTTGGTCTAATAATGAGTATTATTATTTCATACAAAAATTCCATGGAAAGTACTTTTTCCCGAAGTTTTCAATTTTGCGGGTAAACTTTTACAATTTGTTTTTCCATTAAAAGAGGTTTTACTTTAAACGGAAAGACAAATTGGAAAAGTTTACTAAGAAAGGGACGAATATTTTTTTAAAATGGCTATATCAACCAGCCGTTCTCAAGTGATGCACCAACGAACATGATTTATATTTTATTTATATTGATAGATAAAAATACATATTCGATGTAAGTTTCCGAACGCTACATGAAAATTCAATATGGCGGGCCCATGCACTAACGGCGAAAACAGTCGAGGAAAAACAGTGCCAAGTAATATATACAAATAGTGACAAACATGCAGACGTTACGGTTAAATGTGAATATCTTTCGAATTTTATTTAGGCTTGCAAATGATGATAGTTTTGTGTGAATAAAAATCTAAAAGGTGTCGATGACGACATGCTGGTTACATTTACAGAAACTTAATTTTAAAGTTTACTTTTAAATTGAATTTTAAAGTATTATTCCTGACTAGCTTATGACCGCGGCTTCGCCCACGTGGCCTACAGGAAACAAATGACATATTCTTCAACGACAATACAACAAAACAAAACAACTTCATTCCGCTTCGAGGGTGGAATTATTAAAAACGCTGAGACACGTATATATTAATTTTTAATCTTCAGCCTAAACACAAAATTTGAAGATCCTAACTTCGAAACTGACGGACTTTCATTAAAACTTTCATCCCCTATTTTACCCCCTTAGGGGTGGAATTTCGAAAAACCCTTTCTTAGTGGATATCTACTCTTCACAAAGAATATACCTTTTAAATTGCATGTCTCTAGGACCAGTGGTTTGGGCTGTGCGTTGATATATCAGTCAGTCAGGACTTTGAATTTATATATAGATATATTGTATATTAGAATAGCTAATGTTCTTCTGGGTCACAATATAGACGATAAATACTTCTCTCTAATATGGCAGAGCGCGGTGGCTGCCACACGCGTCATACTTGTGAACGGGTGCTGCTTGTGGGGACTGGTCTGTGCGAGTCTGCTATTTACTTAATTCAATAATGATACTACCATCCTGAACCAGAAATAAAATTACCGCAACGTATGGTCACAAGGCACGTGCACAGACTAGAGCTAGGCGCAAGCCGCCATCGCACTACCCCTTTAAGCCCATCACAGACGTAGCTATAATATATATTAATATGCAGAGCTATAATATAAATTCCAGTACAAGTTGATGAAG
Source organism: Polyploca ridens (assembly GCA_951394255.1). Taxonomy (NCBI): domain Eukaryota; kingdom Metazoa; phylum Arthropoda; class Insecta; order Lepidoptera; family Drepanidae; genus Polyploca; species Polyploca ridens. The sequence goes on from OX596272.1 coordinate 6,750,425, forward strand.
TAACAGAAATATATATTATAGCTGCGTGTGCGGTCACTCAAAGATTAGTATTGAAAATATATCGTAATATGCCTTGCTATGATTTATATTAATATATATTAAAGCTACGTCTGTGACGGGCTTTACTCCCTCGCACTCCCGTTGAGTATTACGTCTACACTTTAACTTATTACATGATTTTAAAATTAATATTATTTTTATTATTATTATTGTAAAAAATAAAGTATTTTTTATATTTTTTTAGCATCAGTATCATTTGTATTATCGACCCTGAGTCGCTTGTTGCTGACCTGACGATCTGTATAATACAGGGTTAAGTTTGTGTGTTTGGATGTAGGTCATCTCCGGAACAATCCTGATATAAGCAACTTTTCATATGAAGACGAGTGGATCCGCGCAAGAAAGCTATTCCATAGTAAAATAAATACTCGAGTTCGCCATCTAGTGGCGCTAGTCGGAAATGTTTTGATGTTTCGTATTTTGAATCATTGTTATTTATAAGGATGCAAGCGGCCCAGAACCGTTCGAAGTGGAAATCAATGTGGGAGGCCTATGTTCAGCAGTAGACATCCATGGGCTGATATGATGATAAAATTAAAAATAACTATCTAACATAATTAATTCACGTCTAAAAAGGGCCAGGGGGACATTGTCCCAAAGAGTCTGGCAGCATTTCCTCATTGATACTAATTCGCTGGTCGAGGAAGCTGCCAGCCCTTTGAGGAGCTTTCGAAACGGCTCGTCGACTCCACCGGAGACCATTATGCCGCTATCTACACTATATAATAAAGCGGAAGAGTAAAATAATAATAATAAAAATAATAATAATAATAATCTCTGGAACTACCAGTCGGATTCGAAAAATTATTTCACTAATACGTAGCTACATTATCCACGAGTGTTATTAGGCTAGATTTTTCACGGGAACGCGGGTGAAACCACGCAAGACAGCTAGTATAATATTTATTTATTTATTCAGAACAAAAACACATTATACAATAAAATATAAAACGATAACAACTGCAGTAGTTAAAAACTGTGTCGTAGCTAACGCCCACCTCAGAGCAACAATATTAAATCAGAGGTACCGAATTATAAACGTAACATATTAATAATTATAATTATAGTAATGCATGACATACAATAACATGTTGAAGACATGTTTTTATTTGAAACCACATTAAAAAAGACTTATATATATTTAAATTATATTAAGATTAACATTCATTAAATTTGTGTATGCGTGTGAGTTGGGGTGTGTGTGGGGGTGTGTGTGTTTGTGATTTTATGTTTTAGTACTTAGTTATGTTTCAGTCTCTTCATAAGTTAGGCTAAGCAGCCAGTTTGTGAGTTGCACCTACATTCCCGTAGTGTTAGCGGGTGTATTCTCATTTCCTTATTGATTCTGTTGTACAGGTATGGGCTAAGGTAATGGAAAAAAAAAACTAATATATGATATAATAATAATAATTTAGAATATTATTTTTATTCTTCATTATATTTACGGCAACCTTCTTGTTACCTTGACTATTAAAAGCATTTTCAATTATATAAACAAGTTTATAAAATATTCACCTGAATTTATTAAAGATAACATGTGTTATGCAAAAACAAATTTAAAGTATTTATTAGCAAATATTATTAATTATAATGAAAAACACATCGCATGAAAAAAAAATAACTCGACGTAAAGTGCCCTAGTAGGTAATAGGTATTTACATTTTTTTTTTCTCTGTATTAATAGTTATTATTACTATTAAAATTTGATGTTATTCAAGAATAAACTATCTGTGAAGTGCCATCGACAAAATACATTCCGTATTTAGGGTTCCGTACCCAAATTATGACTGCTCTTAGGAGGACACGGAAGGTACGGAACCCTCCGCGTTTTACTGGTAAATCTTATAATATACCAAGGTTCGAGCTTTTACAATTACATATATAGCTTTCATTTGATATCTATAATGTAATAATAACGATAAAACCTCTTTTTATTTTGTAGATGCCATAATAATATACTGTGTTATTCTCACAGGTAAGACTAACGACACCTCATATGTTTATATTCATCAAACCGTTTAGACTGCATGCCAAAGAAATAGACATCACATACACTCGAAAAACATTACCCTCCTTCCGGATCAGTCGCGTAATAAACTAATTTCCTATAATAAGTCACAAATAACAACGAAAGGAATAAAATAGACCTTGTGAAATCCATTTGATTACTTATCATATGCGTAAACTTAAGTTAGCTCGTAGAATTAAGCTTAGAGCTATAAATTTTACGTGTTTGAGCGTAAACTAAAATGCACTATACATTATCCGAAAAATTCGAACTATCCGGATAATAATGTAGCCCAAATCCGGATTTCAATATTGGCGGATATCCGGATTCCAAGCCCTAGTTGCAAGCATCCATTGGATATGGCTACGTTAACCGCTTACCATCAGGCTTGTTTACCGACTTCGTATAAAAATAAACACTGGGCGGTCACCCATCCGGATACCGTCCTCACCAGTGATTGTTTAACTTTTCCAATAGATAAAAGAGTTGCTAAGCACGATTTCTTAATTGCATTATTATTTTAACTAGTAAAAGTCATTGTAATAGACTAAACTATGGCTATACTCCACTTATAATGTTTATTTTGAGTTTTTTAGCAAAAAAAAGTTACGGAAAAAGTCTGTTTTCTTGCGCTTCGTGTTTATATCCACTTATACGATACCATAAGCAATTCTAATGTGCACACGGCCAATGAAAAAGTTGTTTTATCTCTAAACAGTTAGGGGTGAAATTGTATTGGTATTCTGTGGATATAATACTCGTTTTCAAATTAACATTTTCGCGGGACCTTTTAATGCAAAAGCAAGTCAGTCTTTTATATTAGGTAATATTTTTATTTATTTTAAAACATGACAGTTATTTAAGCATTTTTTTTTTTAAATGTTAACTTAAACTTAAAATGTTTTTCTGTCAATCATATACCCAAAATATCAGCCTACAATGTTGTGCTACAACTTTCACATAACACAATACAAACACATTCCTGTATCTTCTCTAATTCTCTAAATATGCTATAAAACAGTCACTATTTTTGTCCGTTTGTTTGTCAGCTTATTTCTATTAAACTACGCAACGGATGCTGATGCAGTTTATACTATAATTTAGAAAATTTATTCTGGAAAGTACATTCTAATTATATTGATAATTAATAGTGGAGAATAGTCGATGTTTAGTAACCACTGTGTTTCGGGCATCTAATGGCTGTCGCTGGCTAAACCTTAAGATACATATCATAATTACTTATGTACTGAAAATGCCAACAGAAAAGTCTGCAATGACCTATCTCCTAAGGTAGACTCACAGTATCCATTTTTTGTTTTAAAAATTCATAAAAATATTCATATTTAAAGGTTATTTGCGAAGTGATTTTGACATAGCATTGACCCTTATCCAGTTAAATATGTTCCTTAATCTGTGCATTTAATGTAGATAAAATTTTCCCTTTTCAATTAAATACATACTTTAAAAAATAATCATAGGTTTAAAATTACGCGCAACAATTTTTTTTTTGCATGACGAGCGACACTTACCAATATTTTTTCACCGATATATAATCTTTATTATTATATAATCTAGTTACTTAATTTGGCTTTAAATTTTGAAAATAATATTATTATACTTTATACAATGTATTACACTATTATTATTATTGTGTACACAATAGTATTTCACTGTGGTATTCATTATATTTTTTTTTTTTTGTGTTGTATTGAACACCCCCATTTTTACAGTTTATTTTAACTCCTCTCCATCCAAAGGTTGCCTGGTAGAGATCACTTTTAGTGATAAGGCCGCCCATTGTAACACTTTCTTTTTTAAGTTCTTGTATTTATTTATTTTTTCATGTGGTGTAACAATAAAGCGTTATCTATCTATCTAATGTAGTTTGAATTGCAGGTTGAAAAATAACTCGCAATTATTTGATTAAATGTAACAAAAGTTTTAGTTTCCCGACAACTAAAGTTAGTTTCCCGACAACAAAACGTCAACTTACATAACTAGTTTCGTATATAAATTTTTTCAGTGTGTTCTAAATTATTTAAGCAAAGACAAAAAAATATGTAAAATTATTTTCTTAACTCACTTTTCGTAACGATGAACTGTCAATATCAAAGCGCTAATAAATATTCATGCTGTGAATGTTTCACGACTACCGTTTAAATTAAATCTTTAAAAATTAAATCTGAGACGCCACATTAGTAAATTGCAAACGAATACGATGCGGGTCGCTATAGTATTGTATATATTTATTTATTTTTTGTTACAAACAAACAATTTATTTCTTTTTCTTTAATATACATCTATTACTGAAATATATTTTGGAATATTATATTTACAGAATAATTCACTCTTACGCTTACCTTTTTTACAAATTGTTGACAACTTGAAACAAGAAAAATTATTCATTTTATGTTGGAGTACAATAACATTTTAAATTCTTACATTCATAAAGAGAATCCTAATACAAATAATAATAATAATATCCTGGGATATTCCTCACACACGGTCATTTGATCCTAAACTAAGCAGAGCTTGTACTATAGAAACCAGATAACTGATATAATACATTTACTACTTTTTGTTGTAAATACATACTTAATATACATAATTACACTCAGACTCAGGACATACAGACATGTTCATGCACACAAATGCATGTCCTGTATGGGAATCGAACCCACGACCTGCGGCGCGTAAGGTGAACCTTAACCAACTGCGCCAACTGGCCCGCCTATTAGTATACATTATCAATGTCACTGGTATTACCTTTCAATGTCTGTTTTTAAAAAAATATGACATTCTGATGCAAACCCATTAGTTACAGCTCCATTGCCTTTACGCCCTTGTGCGTTGTCTACTAAATTCATAATAGTTTTCGACGCCGTTGAATAATTACACTGCAAAAAAATGATCTACAAAACTAGTTATGTAAGTTGACGTTTTGTTGTCGGGAAACTAACTTTAGTTGTCGGGAAACTAACGTTAGTTACATTTAATCAAATAATTTAGTAACGAACAAAAACTAGTTTTGTTACTGGTAAGTTTAGTTGCAAGTCCCTCTGTTTAGGTTATTGGTCGTCAAATTTTGTGTTACTGTTAAATAAAATTTTGTAGTCACTGTAGTCCATTTTTTTCAGTGTATAGACTACCAACGCTGTCAAATCTGTCAATGTTGACTGCACCGATGTCATCGAAACACGATAATAATTGTAATAGCAGACTTGGGTCCCAGATGGACCGCTTGCTTCTCGACATGACATAAGTCAAAGTCACATTTAGGCCACAGAATGTCACTGAAACTCGGCCTTCAACTGAGAAGAATCTGGCAAGAAACTCAGCTTAACTACATTTTTTGGGCAATCTGACTATGTTTGGCATTTTTTTTCCAAATAATTAACAATAAAAAAAACATATACCTAAGCATAAAATATATTGTAACTATAGTGTCAATATAAATAAATAAAATAAGTATAAATAAAATCATAGCGTATCATTTGACTTTCTCGATACTGTTATATGTCAAACAATGATTACTTTTAGTAAACGCATTGACCACGTATTGACCTCAGTTAAGAACTAGAATTCAAACAAACCATTTGGGCGTATGCGCTGCTTTTCGGACATTAAAGTCGAATTATTTACCGTACTTTTTTTTACTTTTTAGTAACTGACAAGGAACTTATAAACTTAAAAAATAGTATCTATCGACTACTACCAGTACAATACACTTAAACTGAGAAGACTCCGGCTTTTTAGAGGAAATCAGTTTGTCCTCTTAATAAAACTCTAAAACTGACCAACTGATAGACAACCCACAGCGGATTTGAAATTAGTGTGAATTATTTCCTGAGTATCGAAGGACAGCAATAAGAAAGTATTTACCGAAAATAAAAATAAAATATAGGTATTTGAAAGATAGTGGTGCTAATTATATTGTTTATAACTAAACTAATTTAATCTCACTATATCTCTTTCTAACTAAGAACATCAGAAAAAGATGTAAAAATATCCTGTCTTTGTCCGTTTCTGTGGCCCACTGCCAGTAAGGTTCTATCGCTGTCGCTTAAAAAGTATTTGTTAGCGTGGCAGGGCATTAATTAATTATAATAGGCAACCAAATAAATAATATTGTCTCAGTGTTGCGCAGTCCCGTTTGGACCCAAAAGAAAAAGTATATAATTAATCAGGAATGGCACAATCTTGACAACAACCATTAATATTGCCTTAATTAAAAAAATAAAAACCGCTATGAAAACCTCGCACAAAGTAAACGTTCAGTGACATTTGACATTTCTAGAGACCTCACTCTACACTAGCGCCTCTCGTGGCGAATTGATTTCAACGTGCTTGTCATTTGTTTTCAACGTGAATATATTCGTCAATAAAATTGGTTACTTATCGCATCTATTTAACCATTTAAAAGATTCTCTATCTTTTTGCAATATTTGTATATATATTGATTACCAAAACGCATACAGCGCCACCAATTTATCTATTAAGGTGGTCAAAATTGGAACTGAAGCTCTCATCTGAAAATGTCAGCCGTTGTCGATGGTGGCGCCTCCCTCGATTGTACATATTAATTGGTTGGACTGTCTTACCAAATACAGCCATCTTGATTTTCAACTCGGAATGCACCCATTTTCGGGGAGGGGTCAACATTTTCTGAAATTGGTTTGTTAAACATAAAAACACGTGTTCATTACTTTTTTTAACCTAAATGTAATGTTACTTAGGTAGGTACAACGCAATATGATATAAACAGTCATATATTATGTAAATATTATTCGAACATTTCGGGGGGTGTTTCGACACCCATATGACCGCCCTGCCTACCTGATACGGCCTGATGCAAGGACGAAAAATACTGTTCGTTTTTCAAAAAATTTAATATTCGAATGTCGCGCTCCTGTTGAATGTGCTCCATTATATAAAGCCGTTATCTCTGACCAAGGATGCGCAGTGCTGTGCCAGCCATGCATCAATGAGCACGGAAATTAGTCGATTATTGAACTTTTTTATTACGAATTGGCGCGCTTTTCAAGATTTTCGTCTGTGGATATGGGGCTTTAGGTGAGTTGTTTTTTTTTTGTTGTTTGCCTTAAAAATAAGGCCATTGCTTTATTTTTAAGGCGAAACTAATTTATAAAAGTATATCCCAAGGGAGTGAAGACCATCAGGTACAACCTCTCTATGAAATGTATCAGCTCATAAATAACTTTTTTTTTTTAATTCAAGTTTATTGAAATTAAATCATAACCAACGTGTCACCGGTCAATGATGATTATCATTTTGCGTCACTTGCTAATATGAATATAAGGTCCTAATAAATTAGTGAACTTCCTCTTGAGGGATGAATGTATAGGTCATTAGTAATCAAAAAATAGTATTAGAAAAATAATCCGAGGGGAAAAAAAATCTTCTATGACTTGTATGGAGATCAGGAGAGTTTCTTGCCGGAGTCTTCTCAGTTTAAGTGTATTCCGAACCGGTGGTAAATTCAACTGTATGTACCAATTTAACGTTCATAAGTGCCTTACTAGGGCCTAAACTGAATAAATGACTTTTTGAAAGCAAGTCAAAGAAGTTTTTTTTTTATTATGAGGTTATCATGAATGTATAATTTTTTATACATTCATGGAGGTTATATAAAATGTTCTCTTTCGCGATCTGTGCGCCTAGTATCAAAAAGTGGATTACTGTAATGTATATATATATAGCAACGCAAAAGACTGCTCTAGTTGCCTATCATGGCTTTGTTGTTTCTGTTCTTAGGTATGGTCTACTTCTATGGGGAAATTCAACTAACAGCAATAAAGCTTTCATCGTCCAAAAAAAATGTGTTAGAGCTTTGTGTGGAGCAGGTCCTTTGGAGTCATGTAGACCTCTATTTAAAAAGCTAAACATTTTGCCTTTAGCATGTATTTATATTTTTCAAGTCGGACTTTTTGTGAAAGAGCATTTAATATTATTTAATAGATATCAGGATCAAGTTTGTTCTAGAATTAAAAATAGAGATCCCACTAGAATTATATTACCAATTTGTAGAACTTCTCTGTTTAAAAATAATTCTAGTTTTATGTCAGTTAAAATATTTAATAATATACCAAGAGATATTAGGGAATTGCCGATCAGGCAATTCAAAATAAAATTATATGCGTGGCTTATGGAAAAGAGTTTTTATAATATAAATGATTTTCTTTAAAGGTTTACTTGCAGTTTGCTAATTTAATTATTATTGTTTATGGTCATTATAATTATTACTTAAAATTTTTATATTATTATTTTTATTTATTTTTTCTCTGACATGAAACCTAAATTTTCTTATAATTTTGTAATGTAAATAATAGAGTATTTTTAAAAATTGTAATTGTGGTCTGTCACTTATTGTTTTAATTATTTCAATTCATGTGTTTAATTTAAATCATATTAATATTTTGCATGCCAATTATATGGCAAAGTATGTATGCTCATAATATTTTTTTGTAAAACCTTTCATGTACCATACTTTGTGCAAATAAAAAATCTTTATCTTTATCTTTATCTTTATACACTTTCTGTAATATTAAATCTCGAGGATAATTGTGTCAATGAATGAATTTTCAGAATGTATTAGATTTATCCAAATAATATTAGCTATGATATTAGTTATGGTCTAGCTAGTCCCATAAGATATTATAGTTTTTACATTTTATTAGCTACAAGGTTCTGCGGCTTCGCCCACGTGGCTATGTCCTTTTCCATAGCCTATCTGCGTGCGAAATTCCATCCCAATCAGTTCAGATTCAATCGTGAAAAGGAGGAGAACTATTTTCGCATTTTGTTAATATGCTACCTAACACAGATTTCGAAAATATGCCAACTTGAAATCTCTAGACCCCAGGGAGTCCCAAAGTGGTCCCCTTGGGGTCCGATTTTGGGGGCCGACGAGGTCTAGATCCCTATTAATAATGGGGTCGATTTTTAGACCTCGTCGTATCGTAACACAAGTTGTTATCATGAAACTTTTAAGATACTGAATAAGTTGTGTGTGTTACGTGTATCAACGCTATTATTTCGGTTTTACCACATAATAGCGTCCAAATGAAATAAATGCACCCTCAAGTTGAAAATCTGTCGCCAAGCACCAAGGCCACATCATCACTTACAGTATTACCCAACTGATGAGGCGCGTCGAGAATCTTCGTTCGCACAGAAAAGAAAGTATGGCCCCGAAGATTAACGAAAGAATGCTTAAAACTTACAATTAAGAGTGCGTATAAAGCAAAATAACAATCTTAGAATTGAAATTTACCCAAGTAAATAGTATTTAAATGAAAAAATATTTTTAAATTGGTATTTTCATTATATACGCGAGGGTTCTATCTGAACAAAAACATAATGTAATGAAAATTCCTCGATAGAAAAAAAATCACCTGTAATAATAATGAATTTCCGTTTTTATTCGTTCATGGTGTATCAAATTAAGACAAAAATTCGATAAATAATATCACTAACATATCACCCACGGCCGCTACTAACGATTTTTTTAAATATTCTATACTTTATGAGTAACGATAGTATGATGGTTAACGATCAAACTATGTATGGGATTGACATTTCAAATCGAAATATCACGTGATTTTTAACAATCTCTTATTTCATTCCCATACAAAGGTTGATCGTTTACTAACGATGACGATTGTCGACAACCGTTTAGTCTAGGGGGGCAGCTAGATCGATTTTTCGCCGCTGTTTAAAACTAAACTAATTTAGTCTCACTATGTCTCTTTCTAACAAAGAACATAAGAAAAGGATGTAAGTTTAGTCCTGTCAAATTAGTTCAATGCTTGTTTTCAATACAAATTTAGTCGCCATCTATCGCGGTTACGTCTAAATACCCGCAAATGAAGGCAATGACTAATTTGACAGCTTTAAATATTTTTTATCCTTTTTCAATCATGTTTGTAAGAAAGAGATGAGATGTGACTAAAATTAGTTTAGTGCGATTAAACAACGTCAAACATCGTGAGGAAACCACAGCACGGTGGTAGGGTACTTTGTAGTACCCGCCTGGCCGGCTACCACCCTCAAGTTGAAAATCTGTCGCCAAGCACCTTTCGGTGTGTTCCGACAGCTGCACTTGAGAGCCAGTTCCTTCTAGGCTTTGTGTGCGCTCCACCTTCAACAGAATCAGCACCAAAACCAAATTTCATCTAAATCGTTAGTCGTTTTCGAGATCTCAAAACATACAAATACTGATATGTGTGGGAAAAACAAACACGCGTTTTTTTGACTTTGACACAATTTTAAATATGCGTACACAGAAATATTAGTAATGACAAACGATAATTACAAATTACGAGTTGCTACCTACATTAAGTAGACTTGTTGATTCAGCAGAATTTGTGTTAAAACATGAATGAATTATGCATGTTTTGTTTTCTAGTTATTTCATTAATTACGTACGTTTGGAGGTTGTGAAGGAAAACAGTGGAATCCTAACGCTGAGTTTTGAGGTGTGTAAAGAAATGTATACTGTATTTATAGAACGCTTAGGTTTATTTCCGGGTGCGATTTGTCGGTGTAGCGGGAAGAATATTTTTTGATACTTTTTGGTAGAAAATTATAACACGTGCTTTTCTTTACTGTTTAGTTATTCAGCCAGTTTTTTCTTTAAGGTTTTGTCGCTGAGCGACCATATCGCCTTATAAAGGTACAAACAGGTAGCAAACAAATGAAATAAAATGTAACAGTTATGAACTTAATCCTAATTTAAGTATTTCGTACAAAATGTTGGCTTTGTCGGATGATGGATAAACTAAAATACTATTACAAATACCAATGTATAATTTATTCCATTTTGATGCAAACCAATTTTAATTTTACATGAGTTACAGAGTAACCCAACTTTACCCAACTGATATGGCGAGTCGTGAATCTTCGTTCGCACAGAAAAGAAAGTATGGCCCCGAAGATTAACGAAACAATGCTCAAAACTTACAATCAACCTTAGACCACTACTATAAGATTCATAATACAGTACAGCTGTTAGTTCCGTCTCACTCGCGCGTGAGGCCCCTCCGCACGGCGCGCGCTAACATGGCGGCAGCTGCCGACTAATAGCGTGTCCCGCGCTTTGTAAATGTATCTTCTGCGCAGGTACATCGGTAAGCCATATCAGTTGGGTAATACTGTACGTGCTAGATCTCGTTCTATGGTTACGTGTCTCCATCTTTATCATACAGCTAAAACTGAAAAGTATCACGGAACAATGAGTCTTGTTTATCTATGGTGGTACGGCCTTCCTATGGTATGGTCCTAACACTTGGCCGGTTTGTTACTATTTTAATATATTCCGTATACAGTCCATTTTTTTAAATTGACATCCCAATATTCTTCATTCATCCTTTTAGCTTTTAATCAATATACTTTCTTGATAAAATAAAAGTAAAGCTGTTAAAGTTTTCAATTATATTTCTGTAGGTACCTAGTTCTTGTATTGGTACCATAAGAAACGGTTTAATTTGAATTTTTCAATGTTGACTTTCTTGAGTGTTCAATACATCTACAGATTTATCACAGACGGAGGGAATATTTACGTAGATACTATCGACAATATTGAATACCATAGAGTCATAACAAGTTATTTAAAAAAAAAAAGTTTTTTAAACAACATCAAATAATCATCAGACCCTAGAACCAGAGTCTTTGTCAAGACGAATCTAACGAGTCCAAACTACATGGGGTTGCGTCGCTTTATTACAGAGTTCTCAAAGTCAAAGTCAAAGCCATTTATTCAACTTAGGCCCCAGAAGGGCACTAATGAAGGTCACATTTACTGAAGTTACCACCGGTTTGGAACTCGGCCTTCAACTGAGAAGAATTCTTCTCACGAAGAAGAGTTACGGCAATATTCCAACTCCATCATCAGATAATTCAGCAGCATAATAATATTGCTTGTAAAAAGAAAGAGGGTCTGAAAAAATTGTATTAAAACTGACTTTACTCCTTATTAAATAATCTCTTTTTATATTTCGACCAACATAAACCACTCTCTAACCAAAACCTCCCATAGATGTCCCTCCATAGATTATTACAATGGATTTCCATAAATAATATAAGTGAACTGTTTTACAAAAAAACTTAAACCGACTTCAAAGTACACTAAGAAGTAATCAAATCCTGATCTGATGACAATGGGACCAAACGGGAAGTGTACCCTTTGAAATAAAAAAAGAATTTTCTAAATCGGTTAATAAATGACGGAGTTAAGAGGTAACAAACATATAAAAAAAAACCTCCTCCTTTTTTTGAAGTCAGTTAAAAAGTAAACTAAAACTATTTAGAAATGTGCAAACTGTTTTTGATACTTCCATTATAAATGAATTCTTAAGAGTGCGTACCTACCAAGCCAGAAATATATGGCAATGTCAGATGAAACAAACTTATGTCTAATCTTCGCGTGGAGATGAGATGGAGATAGCGTGTTTCGCGGAACAAAAATGAACTAAGCGCTTTTTATCTAAATAACTCGTAAAGTATAGAATATTTTTAAAAATCGTTAGTAGCAGCCCTAAGTCATATGATAGTGTTATTATTTATCGAATTTTTATCTTAATTAGATACACCATGAACGAATAAAACCGAAAATTCATTATTATGAGAGGTAGCTTTGTGATTTTTTTCTATCGAGGAAATTTCATTCCATTATGTTTTTGCTCATATAAAAATATTTTTTCATTTAAATACTATTTACTTGGGTAAATTTCAATTCTTAGATTGTTATTTTGCTTTATACGCACTCTTAACAATGGGAACTAGAAAACCCTTTTTTTAGTACTTTTCCTACGTTTTACCCGGACCCCTTTTGATCCTTTTCGAAATCAGATTAACATCCCCAATCCTCCACCTGCCCTGTTTCTATTTATTTGTGGTCGGTGCAATATGTACGCTTCTTCCATTCGTCTCTTCTATCCGTCACATCAGCATCCACTCCTTTCTTACCCATATCATGTTTCACACAATCCATCCATCTCTTTTTCGGTCTTCCTCTTCCCGTATATCCATCCACTTTCATATTCATAATTCTTTCTGATGTTGTTTTTAATAACCTGTGCCGAACATACTAAAATTTTCCCATTTTCTTTGTCCACAGATTAAAAATGTACAGCTCCACTGAGGATCCAATCAAAATGGCGTCCTGTGTAAATAAAATAGGGTCAAATCATTTTGTAAATCGAATATCTTATAAAGAATGTCAAACTGTATTTTCTAAAAGTGATTTAAAAAGTGAAGTTTTCATTATATATTTGAATTTTACTTTTAATGTGCTCAGATCGATTTTCGAGTTAGTTTTTGACTATTCTTTTTTTATTATTTTATCTGTGATATTGTTTTTTATTTTGTATGCGGCGTACAAATCATACTGGAATCCGGTATTGTATACTAAAGTAAGTAATATTTTGTCATAAGTATTTTATACCAAAATTTTAGCTACAACGAATTTTTATAAAATAATTGGACTGTTTTACAAAAAACTTAAACCGACTTCAAAGAAAACTAAGAAGTAATCAAATCCTGATGTAATGACAATGGGACCAAACGGGAAGTGTACCCTTTCAAATAAAAAAAGAATTTTCCAAATTGGTTAATAAATGACGGAGTTATGTGTAAAAAAATACATTCGAATTGAGAACCTCCTCCTTTTTTTGAAGTCGGTTAAAAATCACATAAAGTTCGGGAGTGGGAGCTCGTGACGTCACTTAATTTTTGTGAAAAGTGTACCTACCATCATATGACGTCTCGCGGAAAATGCAACACACACCATATCTTCATTATTTTTTGTTTGATTGACAAAAGAAAGATGAAGCGCTCGTGGTGTAGTGAAGCGCTCGTGGTGTAGCATGATTAGCCGTTCTTAATCGATCGGCAAAGTTAAGCTACCACTGTCGTGGCCGGTACCTGGATGGGTGACCGCCTAGTGGTATTTCAAATCGAGCGTTTCCGTGCTTCGGAAGGCATGTAAAGCCGTTGGTCCCGGGTATCACTTAATTGTGATAGTCGTTAAGCTAGTTGGATGCTAGGCGGCTTGAAAAATTCCAACAGTAGGTTGACCACTAGCCTACCTCCACCGATCCGCAGTGGGCACGCGTGGTGGAGTATTGCCCATTCCCTTTCACCCTCATTTGTGAAAGGAGGCCTGTGCTCAGCAGTGGGACATTATAGGCTGATGATGATGATGAATTAGTATTTTTCAGGCCGCAAGCCTATTCCACAACTAGTCCCTTTGCACTGATTAATAACAGTAGCAAACAATTACTGCATCTAAATGTCTGTTTGTGTATCAGTGGGAAATTAGCAGAATAGATTTTAAATGAAATTAACGTGATTTCGCTTCTTTGGGTTAATTGTTAGACTCTTTTACACACCATTTAGGCTAATAATAACTTATTTCCAGGAATTAACAGACCTCGGTTTCGATCGTATACCATCAGGCAAGGACCGTTCTCGCCGTATAACTCACGCGCAGCAAACTAGACGCATCGGTAACAAGATACCACCTCCGTACCCCAATGGATGGTTCGCTCTGGTCGAGAGCAGGGAACTGAAGATCGGTGGAGTCAAAGCTGTTGATGCTATTGGTAAGGATTTAAAAAGTCAATCGTGCCGATTCTGTCGTAAATCGCACTAAACTAATTTTAGTCACATCACATCTCTTTCTTACAAAAAATATATTAGCTTAAAAACATATTAGCTGTCAAATTAGTCTTTGCCGTCTTCATTTGCGTGTATTTAGACGTAACCGCGATAGATGGCGACTGAATTTATATTGAAAACAAGCATTGGACTAATTTGACAGGACGTGAGTGATACCTCGTATGTTGCAAACATCCATATGGCTGCGGTAACTGCTTACCATCGAGCGGGCTGTATACTTTACCAAATTCGTCGAATAAAAAAAATCAAAACCGTCAAATCTCTACCATATGATTGGCCATCGTCTTTCCAGGAAAAAATGCTTAAAGCGCCATCTATTGTCGAGTAGCGAGTGTAATTCAATCACGAAATTTTGTTACATGTCTATTGTAAAAAAAATGAAGTAGAAGGAGTAGAACGGAATTAAGCAAAGGAGATTGGCAAGGTAACATGTTACTTGGGACCCATTGATAGGGGTACCGTTTATACTGGAAACTTATTAATAATTGTAGAGCGTTATGAAAGTAACTAATAAAAAGCAAATGGAAAGTATGTTGTAAAAGCTTGGAGATAAAAGATATGAGAGGTACAAAATATAACATAAATTGCCAACTAACATTTTTAGCCGTTTACAAAATCCAATGCACTTGCAACTTGCAAAACGTTATCCATAGGTAAATCAAATGCATCTGTTGGTATCTTGAATAGTTCGGTACAAACAGGTAAAGCCGGATCGTCCATTATCCAAATTAATCAAAAAAAAAATGTTTGCCGTTGAATACGAACGATGGACTTAATGAATTGACATAATTAGACACTAGTGTTAAACTAATCGTGAAAATATCGATAGATTATCGATACTACCGGACCTTGATCAACAGTATCAATAATTATACTTCGATGTTACATCCTCGAGATTTAAACCATGTAGTATAAGTATTATTATTATTTTTTATAAGGGGAGCACGAACCCGTCTGAACCATAGCGTATTAACCTTTTTTCTCAGGTCAAAACTTCTGTGTATACCGCGGCGAAGACGGGATAGCCCGCGCGGTAGACGCATACTGCCCCCACTTGGGAGCTAACCTGGCCGTGGGCGGCAACGTGTGCGGGAACTGCATCGAGTGTCCGTTCCACAAGTGGAGGTTCAGTGCAGAGGGCGCCTGCGTCAGCGTGCCAGGGGTGGAACATGGTAAGATGGTACATAGGGATTTGTAATGAGAGAGTGAGCCAGGCAGAGATTGAGTGATAGAGTGAGCGATTGAATAAATTTATTTAACCGTGTTTTTGGAGGCTTGTTTTCGGAAAAATTTTATCTTAGTACTGCGCTAGAATCGATTGTTGGCGTTGAAAGCTACTGTTCAAACAATCATGAAATTATTCTTAAAGTTTGGCAATTACTCAGATTTTGTTATTAATATAAAATATGGTGTAGGGAAGAAATCAATCAAACTCCAGAGATTCGAATATACTGCGTTTATCATTAGTTATGAAGTCATGATGATAGGGTGACTGGTAATTAGTAAACGATACTTAGACACATGATTGTTTTCATGATAACAAACAACATTCCCAAAGAATAATTTTCTTTTAATTTACTTAGCACATGAGCCAATAATATTTAGTACCTAACAAGAATAAGAATACACCATCAGCTTTTATTTAATTTAGTTATTTATCCCTATTTGTTTCTTTGGGCAAGTTGTTTGGTATCATGTGTACAATCATGTGACTAAGTATCGTTTACTAATTACCGGTCACCCTGTATAGAGATACCTAACATGCAAATACCAAAAAGTGAGAGGCCAAAAAGGCACCTATATCAACTTATGCTATTTTATATAGATTAATGAATGAAATACTTGCTCTGAATGCTGGATGGTTTCATCTCTTACAGCCTATTGTTTTCCACCTAAGAACTCAGGCTAATAAGTACGTTACTTACTTCTAAACAGATTACAGACCCAACAATGTTGTCATCACACTCTCTTTGACATTTTGTTCATTTTTTTTTATATAATACTACTGCCCTACTACTATTTTGTACTGCCCGGCGCGATTTCATTTACGTGGCGTCCTACCCTATACCCTAACCTACCCAACATTCTTATTTTTTTTTGTAAGAAAATTCTACAAATTACTAGAAAACTTAAAAAAACATATCGATGAAAACGGTACAGTCGTTCTCAAGTTATGGCATGGCCAAGGGAAATAGGGATTTATTTTTAAATGACAAATCTCAAAATCTAGCGACCACCTACATAATTAAGTTCACAAGCAGATAGCTAGATGGCGCCACTAGTCAATAGTCCTATATCGCGCTGACGAAATTTATTATAAGTCCGCGGTCCCGATACACGATGACGTCGCCTGCCGGAAGATCTACCCTTTAAAATGGAGGTGTCATCCACCTTGCACGTCCATAACAACGGGCCAGTTGGTGCAGTTGGTTAAGGTTCACCTTACGCGCCGCAGGAACATGTCTGTATGTCCTGAGTCTGGGTGTAATTATGTATATTAAATATGTATTTACAAACAAAAAGTAGTATATGTATTATATCAGTTATCTGGTTTCCATAGTACAAGCTCTGCTTAGTTTGATCAGATGAGTTTGGATCAGATGACCGTGTGTGAGGAATGTCCCAGGATATTTATTTGATAACCATATTTTTTCTTTCTCCACAGTTCCCCGCGGAGTATCAATAAAAACGTGGACGACAGTGGAAGCGGACGGTGGTGTGTGGGTCTGGCATGACGCCGAGGGTCGGAAGCCGATGTGGGGGCTCACTGATGCTCCTCAAGTCAAGAGTTGGGCGTATAGAGGACGGAATGAGTTTACTGTCAGTGCCCATATACAGGTGAGATTATTGTTTAATTATTACAACGTCAATATAACTAAGTTTCTAGTTAACTAGGTTTTAATCGTATTTCTTTTTTTATGGGTTGAATTATGCTTAATTATTTTTTTTGTATTTCTTTTCGTATTGTACATTTTTACCTTGTTAAAATATGAATATTTTTACCTTTTCTTTAATTACGACGTAAAAATTTACCCCCTTATTAATAATAAAGTTATCAAACGTTAATTAGCTAGAATTCCGAAGTCTTTATCTGACTGGTGAAAGGTGATCGAAAGAGTGAGACGGGGCACACTATTACACTGATTTAGTTAAAAAGCGGTTATGAATAAGGGGTTAGTTTTGTTCATCACTATGGAATGTACCTACAAATCAAACCCTTTCATGATGCCCAATTTGAATTAATAGAGCTCCATTTCGGCCCCGGCGTTTTTTATAAAATTTTTCATTTGTAATTTTTCATTGCATGTTTTAAATACATTGACCGAATCCTGTCCCCCATAATACAGGCTCTTGCCTAGCTTGGGTGTCAGTGTTCGATGTTCGTGCAACAAACACATACATGACTCTCTTGTGTGCATTAATCTTGTATAGATGTTAAAATATGTGTGTTTTTATAAATAAATTATTATTATTATTTGCGATTATAAAATACGCACGTTCTTAGAAACAGAAGAAATGGCCTAATCAAATTTTAGTCTCTGTCTCTATTTAGATTTTGGATGATTTCAGGAAATTCCAGAAAATGGCGCGGATGTAGCTCATCTAAATGCAGTCCACTCGCCATCTCTGATGACCAACTTGGGAGAAACGTATCCGTTTCTATACAACCTTATTGGTACGTACACCTTTTGTTTATTTTTACCAGAAAGGTAAAAAAGGAATCCTTGTGGTGTCACTCTGTCTGTCTGTCTGTCTAGCACAGCGTTATATTTCAGCAACCACTAATGCTATTGATTTGAAAGTTGGAATAGTTAGTCTTCTCAGTTCAAGTTATATTTGGAACCGGTGTAGAGCAGAGTTTCCCATTAGCCGGATCGCGACCCGGTACCGCGCCATCAAAATAAAATACCGGGTTGCTTTAAAAATAATACCTGCTATCGAACGACGCATCGTAAACTAACTTGACAAAACATTTTTACTATTAATAAATGTGTATTATTTTCTTAATGGAACCAACTTTGGTTTAAATGTATTAAGTGGGTCGCGAAGGGGCAGTGTGAAAACCGGGCCATGGCAGAACAATGTTTGGGAAACACTGGTGTAGAGTCATTTTGTATACGTTCATAAGTGCCTTATCAGGGCCTAAATTTAATGAATAGTTTTTGAATTTGAATTTATAAATATTGCTTACCCAGTACCCAACCTTTAGTGGTGCATCTGACATTCCAAAAGATGTTATTATTTTCTTTTATGTTGCATAGTTTTTAACTTATGATAAAAAAGAAAACACAATTCCATGCCCTCAATTCCGAAGTTTGCAAAGCGAAAGAGCAATGTTTCCAACTACTTAAGTTTTTTACAATAATTGTGGCCCAAACGAGAAATATACGTCCAAGGAAGGTCAGGTCCTTCAGACTAACTCGCACTTAGATTTGGATTTTATTTTTTAAAAAACTAGCTGCCTGGCACGACTTCGTTTGCGTGGTACCCTACCGTACCCTACTCTATATCCACAAATATTTTAAAACAAAAATTATCCAAATCGGTCCAGCTGTTCTCAAGTTTTAGCGAGACTACCGAACAGCAATTCATTTTTATCTATAAGGTGACTGGTAATCAGTAAACAGAGAATACGCCATCAGCTTTTATTTAATTTATTTATCTCTATTTGTTTCTTTGTGAAAGTTGTTTGTTATCATGAGTACAATCATGTGTCTAAGTATCGTTTACTAATTACCAGTCACCCATATACAGGTCGTTGTTTTGGTCAGCGACGAGCGACTCAGGGTCGATAATACAAATAATACTAGTGCTAAAAAAAATATTAAAAAAATACTTTTTTTTTAAATAATAAAAAGAAAAAAATTAAAATTTTTAAAATCATGTAATAAGCTAAAGTGTAGACGTAATACTCAACGGGAGTACGAGGGAGTAAAGGGGTGGGGCGATGGCGGCTTGCGCCTAGCTCTAGTCTGCGCACGTGTCTAGTAACCATACTTTGCGGTAATTTTATTTGAAATTGAATAAGGTATTTCTCAACATATTTACAGTATTTAATGGAATTAAGTCCATTTTTGGGGAATATATATTTTGTACTACCGCTCCTGGGTCGCTTGTCGCCGACCAAAACAACACCCTGTATAGGTATATTTTGTGTGTCAGGTCGGCACGCGTGGTCGGCGGAGTGGACGAAAAGCGAAGAGGAGGCGCACGCGGCGCACATGACTCTCACGCACGACTACAAGATACTTAAATACGACTTCTTCCATGTCGATGTACAAATCACTCAGGTAATACTAATTTTATTATCAAACGAGCATACCGAACCGTAGGTTAACCGACATAAAAAAGGAGGAGGTTCTCAATTCGGTTGTATTTTTTTTTATGTTTGTACCTCATTACTCCGTCATTTATAAACCGATTTGGAGTTTTTTTTGTTTGTTTGGAAGGGTACACTTCCCGTTTAGTCCCATTGTCATCAGGTTAGGATCTGATTACTTTTTAGTTTACTTTGAAGTCGGTCTAAGTTTTTTTGTAAAACAGATTTGTCACTGTAAATTTTTAAAAACTTTATTGGGAAATTGGTGGAAATTGGAATAGATTTCAAACTAATTGTTCGATGACCCAATCGATTTGCCAACGCTATTGACCCTCGTTTTTAAAATCAGTCGCAAAACTTACACTTGCGAGCCGAGCCCTTCAAGGCTTAGCGTATCTTAAAACACATACCCCTTATTATAAAAGAAGATTTAAGTCGAGTCGTGTCAAATCCATGTTTTAAGATAGCCCCAGCTCTTTTTGTTATATGACATTAGAAAGCGACGGATATACTTATTCTTCTTAGTTTTAAGATTGGTAACCAAATCCAAATACGGACTTATTTCTGCCAATGTCGAGTTATATTATAAGTTTTAGTCACAATAAATCACTTCACATTGTCCTCAGTCAGTCACCGTCCATAAAAGTTGTTTTACTACAATGGTGGTCATTGTACTAAAACTCATCACGGACTTTTTGAGACAACTTGAAAAATCACGATACACAATAAGATAGTGATAAAACTTAAAAAAAACTAAGTAATTTTTTTTTTTTATAGATAGGCCCAGGCCACGTCCGGCTACTGATGCAGACGCCAGTGGGCCCTATTCTAGTGTCACAGTCAGTCACTCCACTGGGCCCCATGCTACAAAGAGTTATACACAGAGTGTTCTCGCCGCCCTACAATGCACCCATCGCCGCTTTGCTTGTCAAATCTGAAGGAGTCATGGTAAGTTCATCATAAAATCATAATCCACCTGTTCCCAATCACTTGTGGTCGTCGCAATATGTACGCTTCTTCAATTCGTCTCTTCTATCCGTCACCAGCATCCACTCCCTTCTTACCCATATCATCTTTCACACAATCCATCCATCTCTTATTCGGTCTTCCTTTTCCCGTATATCCACTTTCATACCTATTCATAACCCTTTTAGACTGACTGACACAATGGCGTTGCTTACCCCTCTCTCCCCTATTAATACTACGATTGCGAATTTATTGCACCTGCACTGTTATTGTACTGTATTTAATGATTTTGAAATATGATATAAAAAGTAAATTGTACTTGTAAATTATTATAAAAATGTTATGTAAATTGAGTTATTACAATTATTCATTCAATGCGCAGAATGCATTTTTAGTTTTAGCGACATCTGTTGCTGAATAGCATGAAACCGTAATAGAAGCTTATTTTAACCCGGAACGAGGGTTATTTTTTCAAGAGTGCCTATTGTATTTGAATGCAAGATTCATACTACCACAGCTAAATAAAATATAATTTCTTTCGCAGTTCGAACGCGACATTGTTATTTGGAACAACAAACGTTTTGTTAGTGCACCTGCTTACGTGCGAACGGACAAAACAATACGTGCATTCAGGACATGGTTCGGACAATTTTACAGTGATCATAGCATCAGTTTTAGGGATGCTATGCAAAATCCACTGGATTGGTAAAAAAAGAATGAAGCATCGATATAATCTAAATTTATTTCAGTGACATCTATCGTTATTAAACGTAACTACTTAGAATGTATTTTTGCGCCATCTATGAACAGTCAAAGTAAATAATTTGATGTAAAATGGGGCCGAAATATTACTAGGAAAAACAAAGATTATTTTTAAGAAAGATACTTTGTAATTTTGTATGTTGGAAACTGCATTTGTGTAAATAATTTTGTGGTGTAAATAGATTTAAGCGTAGATGCTACTTATATCGCTTTTATTGTACCTCTACTGGATTTTAGCAATAGATTTAATAGGGTACTTATTTTCGCCTTAAAAACTTGATTTCCTATGAAATAAAAGAGATTTTAAATATTATTAACAGACAGAAACTTGTTATTGCGCTTCGATTATTGATTTTTTGTTTTATATATCTGTTTTATTTGACTTAATATTCTTTGGTTTATAAAGAAAAACATTTAAATCTCTTACTAAAATAAACGACTTAGGTACTTACATTTTAATAAGAAATAAAATAAGCGTGTCGTATTTGTGTGATAGAGAGAAAAGTTTAATAAAATACATTTTTACTTTTTTATTCATAATGTTTTAATAAAAATAAATAAATAAAATCCATAGCCGTCGTTCTTTTTTATATTTAATTGCCAGTCGCCGACCTAAATTCAGAATATTCTATAAATCCATCATTGTTCAAATCAGCCTGTTTTAGAGCTCCTTCCACCATCTCAGTAAGGTCTTGATCCGGGTACACAATAGTGTTCTCTGAGGTTACGCCTGTTTCACCTGAGGAATTATTTTCATGTTTTTTATCTACTTGAATATAAAAGCCAAAACAAGTCAAGATTGGAACAATAAGAATTAAAACATTGACGTTTCAAAAAAATTGTATCCTTGGTATAATTAGTTCCGTCGGTATTCCGCAAGAGGCGCTGTGAACATTTCTATAGCGATAATATCTGAAACGCTTTCGCCAAGTATGAAGAAACTTTTTATTTGCGCGAAACTAATAGTTTACGTTTAAAAGGCGTGAAAGCATAACAAAAAACAATCTCACATTCGCATTAATAATATTAGTTAGGATTAGGATTACATTATTACAACCCACTAGCAACGGAGCATCTGGGTCTATGAATAGCAATCCGGTGAAATCAAGAAGTTCTTTTTTGGAGAGTTCTTTTCTAGGCTTTGAGAGCTTACCGCCTTCGGCCGCATAATTATTTATCATGGTGACGTGAGATTGTGGTCTGGAGGCCTTTATTTTGTACTACTGTGTAGTTCATTAGAACTACTTAACTAAGGTTCTTAAAAAAAAACTACTTACCATGGTACCGTTCCGCTCAGTGACTACAAATAACTAGAAAAATATGATTAGGGAAATAGTAAAATAACATTAACTACTTTGATTTTATTTAAAAAAAAACTACAAAAAGTAAAAAAATATTCCATTATTGAATCGACAGACTCGAATATGGAAAGCAACTACAGAATCAAAACATACTAGGTACATAATTATTACTCTATGATACAGCCGGGCGAGAGAATGCATTTGTAGCGCTAATAGATGTCGATGATGTAAGGAAGTTCTCACTCCAATATATAGATGGCGCCACGAGTTCCTAAATCTCGCTGTCAGTTTCCTGGTAATTCTTGCCTTTTCAATTAAGGCCCAGAATACTCTCGAGCAGATTTCAGTTTTCACCCTTGCGCCACATTTTCACATAATATTAGCGGTAATTACAGGAACTAAGCAAACAAAAAATACTAGCTCCCTCTATTTAGAAGTGCGTCATTGCAAACAAACAATTCAACATGACACACCGCCATCTATATATTTCCGCGAGAACGACGCTTTTTGAATTGGACACAGTAAAAATGTAAACAGTAGACAAATTGCAGATAAACATTACAAATATAATTTTTCAAATACTTTAAAAAACTTTTGACGGGCCAGTTGGCGTAGTTAGTTAAGATTCCACGCCGCCGATCTTATGTTCGATTCCCACCAAGGATATGCATCTGTGTGCATGAACATGTTTGCATGTCCCGAGTCTGAGTGTAAATATGTATAGTAAGTACTAGCAACCCGCCCCGGCTTCGCACGGGTACAATGTTATAATGTGGTGTCAGTGGAGCGATTTGCGCGACCGCCCACGCCACCCGGTCACGGTATCGCGACTGTTTCTTGCTAATTTTAAATCTGTGATATCATTTAAAATATTAATGATAATTATTTGCTGTAAAGCATTGAGCTATTATTACCACGTATAGAGATGCTATCATAAGCAAAGCTTATATCCCATTTCTTTAGAGTCGACTAAAGGTTTCTTTAGCACTGAAACAATAATTAGTCGTCTAAGCAGACAGTAGAAACACGTAGCGCTATTAGAAAGCTTTTAGGAGTATTTTCCTCGCAAACACCGTTATTTTCACGGCGCTTACGCGTTTCGTTCATCGTTTTACAACAACAAGTGTGGCCGGATGGCCTCACTTGAACGGAACATAGTTGTGATGTGTGGCATCTTCTCTTTACTTAGTACTAATGAGGATCTATCTGATGGTTAAAACTGCAAAACCCGTTGCGTGGTTTAGAGTTGATAAACAGAGAGACAAACAGACGCGGAAAACGACTTCTTTTTATACTATTTAGAGATGTATTTACAAGTTCTGCTTAGTTTGGGATCAGGTAGCCGTGTGTGAAAAATGTCTCAAGATATTTATTTTTAAAAGTTGATACTTACGATAATATTTCTCAGGTTAGGTAATTGTCTCCCAAAATTAGGTTTAGGTAATTGTCGTCGGGTCACGAAACTAAGCGTTTTATCTAAATACAATTTGTGTTCTATAAATTCGGAGAAAACAGGCTTTGACAAATGGACAGACAGGAGAGTATCCTACTCGTATACAGCTGTGAGCTTTCATAATGTGCACAAATTAAAAGGAGGGAAACTATGTTGAATTTTATCGACCGTTTTTTAAATTACTTTTTATGTATTTTTAAAATTCTTGTTCACTACAGTGATCACCACGTTAACAAAACTATGTAACTTTAATTACTTAGCGATATATCACAATGCAACAAACTTATAATAATTTAAAAAAAGGCGTCCTCATACAATGAAAATTGAGGCAAAAATACAGCCCTCAATCGAGATATTATATGTTATTTGACAAATAAACAGGTTTTCTTCCATCACGTTTTACAATAATTGTACAATTTCTCAATAAAATGCCCTCTTTAGCTACCATTTTTAGTCATCATCAGCCTAATGATATCCACTGCTGAACATAGGCTTCCACTTCGAGCGGTTTTGGGCCGCTTGAATCCAGCAGCGCCCAGTGACTCTGACCAGGTCGCCGGTCCATCTGGTGGGAGGTCGTCCTGCATGGTGTCCCCTTCCAGTTAGTGGTCGCCACTCTAGAAACTTCCATCCCCATCGGTTATCGGTTCTTCAAGCGATGTGGCCTGCCCATTGTCACATTAACTTACTAACTCTACGAGCTATATACATATTTTTTGTTCTCCTACGAATGTCCTCGTTTCGGATCCTGTTTCGTAGAGAAATTCCGAGCATAGCTCATTCCATAGCTTGCTGAGTGACTCTGAGCTTATTTATGCGACCAGCAGTGAAAGACCACGTCTATGTTCCGTATGTCATCATTGGTAACACGCAATGATTGAAATCCTTTCATCTTAAGACTCTGACTCTGAGGTATCCTGGTATTCTTGAAGATATGCCGTAGCTTCCCGAACGCTGTCTAGCCGAGTTGGATTCTTCCGTTGACCTCTTTGTCGAAGTTGAACCTACCTTGTTGGACAATTTATCCTAGGTAAACATACTCGTCTACAACTTCGAGAGCAGTGTTCCCAATAATCACGGGTATTGGCGGAATATGAATATTAGACATAATTTTTGTCTTGTATATTTTCATCTTGACCTGTTAGGAAACTCTTGAGATCATTGAGCATGATGTTCAAAGCTTCCAGCGATTCCCGCCATTATGACTATTTCGTCGGCAAGTCGAAGGTGAGAGATGTGTTCACCGTTGATGTTGATGCCATAACCCTTCCAGTTCAAGAGCTTGAACACATCCTCCATTGCCGTGGTAAAGGTTCCGGGGAAATTACGTCACCCTGTCTTTCACCCTTCTGCAACTGGATTGATCTCGTACTCTCGTCCTGTACTCGGATTGACATAGTGGCTTTGCTGTACAATCACCTTCAACAATTCGATATAGCGATAGTCGATTTAGCACCGCTGTAGACTGTAATACCGCCCATGTCTCAACTGAATTGAAGGCTTTTTCACAGTCATCATACACAAGGCATAACGGTTGAATATACTCCTCAGTCTTCTGTATAATTTGGCGAACTATATGTATTTGATCTATGGTACTAAAGCCTTTACGGAAACCAGCTTTTTCGGGAGGCTGGAAGTCTTCAAACCTACGTGCAAGACAATTCGTAATGACCCCCGAAAACAACTTATAAACGTGGTTTAGGAAGGATATGGGGCGGTAGTTCTTCAATAGGGCCTTATCGCCTTTTTTGAAGAAGAGCACCACCATTTATTTCCTCTCCATACTTCTGGTATTGTACCTAGGGCATAAATCTCGGAATATCGCAATATTGGAATCTCGGCACCGTGCATAAGGACTTTTTTTTATAAAGCTGGCAGGTGAGGTGATACTTCTGAGCTATCGCTGTCAAATTTATTGAGCGGTATCACCTAGGTATGTAAATGTAACATAATTGCATTTTTGAGCAATGAGGATCATTTACGTTCAAAAGTATCCTTTGTCCTTCTCCACTAATTGAACTATCTCCCTGCCAAATTGTATTTAAATCTGTTCAGTGGTTAAGCCGTGAAAAGGTTACAAACTGACAAATATCCAAAGTTGCGTGGTGGCCGAATTATAACGTCAACGTTAATTTACAAGCGGGAGAGAGCGTATTAATTAAGCTGTTTTTAAAACTTTAATAACTTCGTCATTTATTGATGGATATTAATAATTTAAAAAACATTATGCTCAAAAAGGTTATGTGCATCCTATGTAGTAATAAAAAAGTTATCATTTTATTATGTGAATGATCCTTATTGCAGGCATCTAACTCAAAAAGCTATTTTGACCCATATAATATAAAATGTCCCGCCTCATGCTAAGCATTCACCTTAAGGAAGTATTATACACGTACCTACAATAAGTTATTTTGTGACATAGACCCCTTTTGTACCACGAAAAAAGTTTTCAGCAATAAAATTTACATCAAACTGCAAAGTGGTTGCAAATAAACCCTTGATTCATTAATTTTATTTCAATTTATTATTCATGATTATTATTGAACATAATTTATTATTGGTAATTTTTTTTTTAAATAAAAAAGTAAATAAATTAAATCGACATGTAAACTGTGCTTTATTTATTATTGTGAACAAACAACCTACTATGTCGTGCTCAGGCAGGTACTCGTCACTCAACGCTTCTCACACACACTCACACACACACTCACACACACACACCCCCACACACCCACATGATGCGACGACCGTTTACTTTATTAGTTTGTAGTTTATAGTTTCCTACCCACCAATAATTTTGTTAAATAATTTTAAGTTACAAAGTAGATATTCATTATTGGCAAATGTATTAGTAATATAAGTTTCTATTTTTTATATTTTTTTTTAAATGCTGTGTAATATCATGTTAAATAAATAAATAAATTATATAATGTTATGGAAAAAAGTTATTCCAATTTTATTACTTTTATTGATATAAAACTGTGCCTGGCTCACTGATTGGCTGAAAAAACTAAGCTACCGGTGGTTAGGGTTGCAGAAACAGGATCCTCCTCACAATTCGAGCTGTATCGAGGAATACTGCCGAGAGCCGAGAGGCTTTCGGCCATCAGGCCATTGGCCGTTACGACAATCGGCACAATGATAGCCGAGCTCACTACTAGTAATTGTAAATATACGATGGCTTCACATTCCAACTAATCAGTCAACAATCAGTAAGTACTAGAAACTTAGTCAACGTAAGATGTGTAATATTTTCCTTACTGTTCTAATTTTACTGTGCCATTGTCATTTGACGACTACGCGAGTGGACCACAATAATACAATGAATATAAAAGTTTACCGGCTCGACTCGATAACTACAGATGACTCGATGACCGCAATAGAGGCAGGCATGCCCGCCCCGACTTCGGGGCACCTACTGTTACCAGTATCAGTCAACCTACCTTTCATACCTTTTCTTTGATCTCAAAATAAACAATATTGAATGAGGTATTATTTAATCAGGTAACTAACTAAATAGGTAATTGCTCATTAAAAATAATATATATTGCTGATTTTTCATTTCGCATTATTTGATAAAAAAAAATAAAAAAAAAAGCATTTTCCGGGATTTGAATCATCACCTCCTTCAGGTACATAAATACCCCGCGCCTTAGCCCCCTAGGCTACCCTAACCATACCTTTCATATACGAAAATATGAATTACCACGACATGCCTCGGTGACAATGATCAAAAGCATCAATCATAACAGATTTTATTTTATATATTTTTATTTATAACAAGCAAATAATAGGCTCAATTGCCTTAATTTGACTAGCATGCATTTTCCAGTGCCTTCTAAAGATAATTTGATATGATTTTTTACTAATTTGAGAGGGTTTTATGTATGTGAAAATTCTGAAAAAAAATTACACAGGTCCGTCTAGCAACGCGGATCGCCGCGGAATGCGAGTGAGCGCGAAGCAAAATACGCGAGTTGCAGGACAATAGAGTGCGGTATGATGTTCATGGTGCTCAGATTAATTTGACGTAAGCGACTTTTTTTTAAATCATTATTATGAAAAACTGAATCGCAAATTCAAAAAACTAAATCGGGCGTTTATTTGCTTATGATATGTACTATATTGATGAAAAAAATCGTATCAAAATACCTTCAGGCGTTGGATATATTTGGGAATTTCTTGATTTTCAGAGGTATGTTTAACATTTTTTTTTATCGAGGCTTTTAATTGAATTCGTGTTTTCGGCTCGGGCGATGTGTTTGTTATATCCTTAAGTATCATATATTAAAATTTCAATGCCGTAGAGTTAGCAGGTTTCATATAATTTGGGCTGCAATGTAGAGACTTTTGCCCATTTCTGCCTCTTAAGTCCGCCTTGCTCCTTCATATGCTACTCACAGCGTTTAGGTAGGTTTAGTATTTTCTTAGTTTAGTTGAGTAGTAGTTAAACAGAAACGCATTCAGTCGCCAAACGCTGTAAATACTAGAGCCGAAATTGCATCAACTGATTTAAATTCTGATCGTAAACGTACGGTTTATTTTAGAATAACACAATCCAGTCTTGAGTAACCATGCTTGATCATAATAGGTCTAAAAATCTCTGAGTATATTTAAGATACAATTTAGCAACTAAAAAAAAGTAGCATGTCTCTAATGCTAGGGCTCACCTGCGTGACGCTTAACGGAATTATTATCGATTTAATCAATTTATCGGGACAATTAACATGTAATAAATGATGCACTAAATTATGCACCTGTACCCCGAGTGTAAAGAATTGATGAAGAATAAATGTTAACGTAAACGCTTACTAATCGTTTACTAACGTCAATTCTTTACACTCGGGGTACTGGTGGCCACACTATCGTTTGAATGTAGCTATCGCCTGACGTCTAACATTAATAATGCCATTAGCAAATTAGGGCGCTAACATCCGTCCTCATTACACTCAGGTGAAGCCTAACATAAAATTATTTAACCGCTCTTTTCCAATTTTCTCTCAACCTGCACCAATTTTGCTTTTAAAGCATTTACTCGGTATTCCAAATAATCGATGTATCCATCTTTATTTATATCAGTATGGTCGAAGGCGTGTTCCAAAACTTGTTCTAGTTGGGCATCTGTATATGCAGCGTGGTTTTTGTCAACTTGCCCTGAAATGTATTTACAAAATGGACGTTAAAGAATGCCATGTTATTTAAAAAAAACTGATCAAAGTGCACTCTATACGAAGTTTAAAGTTAACTATCTCTTTGTAATTATAAGGTATTTTGTAATTTAACTTATAATGTGTGACTGGCAATTAGTAAAGGATACTTAGATACATGATTATACTCATGATAACAAAAAAACTTTTACTAAGAAACATTCTTTTTTTATTTTACTTAGCACATGAGCCCATCATATTTTGATATAATTATATTATTAGTAGATATCAACATTATTTGGATTGTATATATTAGATCAATAGGTAATCAGTAGTTTCATGTGAGCCGTTGCTTGGCCAGGGGGCGGGACTTACTTAGCTCGCCCAAGTTGCCGAAATACTTATTAGAGGCGGGCTTTCACCCGCCACTATTCTCTCTACGGATCGAAAGCTTACAAGTAGAGCATGTAATATCGGAAGGTTTTTCAATTCCGATATTGATTTCCGATATTGGATCTCAATATCGGAATTCCGATATTAATATCGGAATTAGACATTTTTATTATAAATTGCACATATTCCTTATAAACTGCACTAATTATCTATCTATACTAATATTATAAAGTGGAAGAGTTTTTTTGTTTGGTTAAACTGGCTAATCTGTGGAACTACCGGTCGGATTCGTTTTCTTTTTCACTTATAGGAAGCTACTTTATCCCCGAGTATTATAGGCTACTTTTGATTCCAGAAACGCGGGTGAAACCTCGGGGACAACTAGTTCGTTATAAAGTTTGGGTGACGAGAAGACCCTACGAAGTTTCCCAAACTCTGCCCAGCCCAGCTGGATCCTTCTCTTGGCTTCCCTCTCAAAGTTGTTTCTACCTAATTGCAGAATCTGCCCGAGGTAGGTATATTCCTGAACAACTTCGAGATGGTGGCCATTTACGACGATTGATCCCGGATCAATGTGATCTTAATCATGACTGGTTTTATCCAAGTTCATGCCGTCGCGAGCCTGATTCTAGGCCGTTCAGCATCTGTTGTAGCTCCTGCAGCGACTCCGCCATCAAGACTATGTCATCTGCAAATCGTAAGTGTGAGATGTATTCGCTGTTTATGTTTATGCCCATCCTTTTCCAGTCCAGCGTCTTAAACATATCCTCCAATACGTTTGTGAACAATTTCGGGGATATGACATCCCACTGTCTCACTCCTCTGCGTAGTTGGATGGGTTTAGACTGCTGGTCCTGTACTTGGGCACTCATGGTTGCGGCATCATAAAGACATCTCAGCACTTCGGTATAGTGATAGTCTACTTGGCATCGCTGCAAGGATTCCACAACAGCCCAGGTTTCGACGCAGTCAAAGGCCTTCTCATATTCCTAAGACTTCTGTATAATCTGTCTCACTGTGTGGATGTGGTCTATTGTACCAAATCCTCCTCGAAACCCGGCCTGCTCCGGTGGCTGAAATTCGTCGTGTCTTCTGGCAAGACGGTTCGTGATGACTCTAGAAAACAGCTTGTAGACGTGGCTCAAGAATGAGATGGGCCTATAGTTTTTAAGAAGGGTTTTATCTCCCTTCTTAAAAATCAGAACCACAATACTCCCGTCACGCCTTTGGAGTTCTCCCGCAGTTAAAGACCGAGTTAAAGAGGCTCTGTAGTTCTTCTTCTTTTTCCTCAGTACAGGAATTCCTCCTGCCTTCAGAAGTTCTGAAGTAACTCAGTCTTCACCCGGGGCTTTTCCATTTTTAAGCTGTTTTAGAGCCAACACAATCTCTGGTAGTTCGTCGGTATATTGTCGAGTCAGGGTGGCTCTGGAATCGTGAATGTCACGCTGCGTCTGAGGGGCATGTGAAGCGCACAGCTGGCTATAGAAGTCTTCAATCTCCGGCTTTGAAAATGCGGTATTGCCATGATGCGTCGTCAGCTTCGTCAGGTGGCTCCTTCCAAGCTGCTGAGTGAATACTTTGGACCCTCGGATTCGCTCTATTGCCTGTTCAATTTGGCGCGTATTGGAGCTCCGAAGGTCACGACGTACCATCTTCGCAATCTGCTTGTTCAGGTCTGACCGCTCCGACGAAGTGGCTTGCGTGCCAGAAGAAAGAGATGTAGTAAGACTAAATTAGTTTTGTTGTAAATAACAGAATCAGCACCTATGTTTGTTTTTTAAACGCTCGTTTTTCTTGCTAATATTTTCCTAAAAACAAAGCGTCAAGCATTTTTATGGATAATGTACTTCGTATTTTGTTGAAAAAATACGCTCATTTTGAACACTGGTAGACAAAATTGAAGTACGATACGTTTATTTTATAGCTCCAGGCGACCATACCTTGTGGCGCGCTTAAATGCTTTAATTAAAAACTTAAATAGATAAAAATATCTGATTCCGATATTACGATATTGGACCACTCAATTCCGATATTGTAATATCGGAAAAAAAGGTCCGAGATTCCGATATTACGAGATTCCGAGATTCATGCCCTACTTACAAGCTTTGTGTTCGACTGTGTTCGACTCATTCCTCGGCTCGCTAGAGTAATAGTATTCTATGCATTCCGGTCCGGACTAACGCTAAAGTCACACGTTAGAAAGTTTATATATAACTACCACAATAAACGTTACTTTGTATTCAACACATACATATTTCAATTACCCGCCCACACCTCTGAGTCTAGTAAAATGTTTGTACCTGACAAGAATAATAATACACCATCAGCTTTTATTTAATTTTATTATTTATCCTTATTTGTTTCTTTGGTAAAGTTGTTTGTTATTATGAGTACAATCATGTGTCTATGTATCGTTTACTAATTACCAGTCAACCTATATAAAGAAAATGCTGATCTTCACCAAGAAATCTTGATGACGTGGTATAATAAAAAAAAAAATATAAGTATGTATTTTTTTTTTAAACTGAACACCACACAAGATTTATAGATATACATGTCTGATATTAAATTTGAAATATGTAATAGCTACGACCTAATAAATAAAAATTTTCATGAAAAAAAGCACTTTATCATATCTTGTTTTGGATAAGTTTTGACTCAAAAATAAGACTGTGTAAAACCTATAGGAGTTTTCTAGTGATGATATCAAGTTGACTAATCAAATAACGCTTTGGTTAGAAATTATCACATAAATACAAAAATAAAGATATCATGCAAGTGTTAAAAGCAAAAGTACTTAAATAAATCAAACTCAGTACTCACCCCCGTCATATTTAGGGTATTTCAGTACATAAAACACTACATTACAGCTATCTCTGTCACACGCAATATGGACAGAGATAGAGAAAGCCATAAACTGAACTTTAAATTCCGGAACGTATAGTTGTCTCTGTCACATGCTATAAAATGGACAGGGACACAATACAATCGAGGCCTGTATAGAAGGAGAATCAAAACAAGTATAACATATTATATTCTGTGCATAAGCATTACATTTATTCAAACTTACGCTTAAAATCCAATATCACGATGATAGGCAGTGGCAGACATTTATAAAAAAAAGCTGACATTCATATATGGACATGAATTCCTTGCGCTAAATTAAAGCAGTTTCCCGTTTCTCTGAATGTATCTTCATCGTTGACATGAAATTGTATTGTATGAAATTGTATTTTAAGAACATAAAACCAAAGGAACATCAACAAAAACGGTAATCAAGTACAGTGGCGCCCTCAAATCCGACGACTATTTTCTCATTGCAGATAGTACTTTTGCATACATTCCTAGTATCGAATCTATATACATTAAAGGTACGCAACTTATTTAATTTTATTGAAGCGCTCGTGGTGTAGCATAATTAGCCATTCTTGATCGATCGGCAGTTAAGATACCACCGTCGTGGTCGGTACCTGGATGGGTGACCGCCTAGTGGTATTTCAAATCGTTTCCGTGCTTCGGAAGGCACGTAAAATCCGTTGGTCCCGGTTATCACTTAATTGTGATGGTCGTTAAGCTTGTTGGATGCCTCCTAGGCGGGTTGACAACTCCAACAGTAGGTTGACCACTAGCCTACCTCCACCGATCCGTAGTGGGCACGCGTGGTGGAGTATTATCCCTTTCACCCTAATCTGTGAAATGAGGCCTGTGCTCAGCAGTGGGATATTATAGGCTGATGATGATGATGATTAAATTAAAAAGACCGGCAACAAAAAAGTTGCTCTTCAACAATTTCATCACTCTTGAAAGTCCAGTCTGCTCCCATTAACTATACTTTTTAACCCATTATGGCTAACTTACGAAAATAGTACATTTACATTACACTATAAAAAAAAAACGAGAAAAGAAAATACAGAATTTGTTTATGGAAATTTAATCACAAACAGTCAACCATGTTTCGGTTACATACACAACCAAATTAAAAATATATTTGTCATACAAAGTACATCAAATTCTAAAGTTTTACAACACAAAATTAAAATTTGTTTTTAATACTTTTTTTATGGAGTGTTGAGGTAAGGAGAACAATCTCCATACATTCAAAAGTCCTCTGAAAGGTGTTAAATTGGTGGCAATACAGTAGCAACAGGGTATGAAATGAAGTTTTATTTTGAGGCAGTTTGGACTTTTTGGCGGGAACTTGCAGAGTGATGTTGCATTTTCGTTTTTATTTTCATAAATTCGTGTATTTTGAGTTTTATTGTGTATTTTCGGTGGTATTTTACCCAATAAAGATCATCCATTGAAGTTAAATAAAATGAATTATGTGTATCGTAACTTCTCAAGTTGTCTCAAAAAGTCTGTGAAGAGTTTTAGTACAATGACCACCATTGTAGTAAAACAGTAAAACATGACTTTTATGGACGGTGATTGACTGTGGACCATATGTGAAAGTGATTTATCGTGACGGGAAACTATAATATAACTCGACACTGGCAGAAATGAGCCCTAATTTGGGCTTGGTTGCCAAACTTAAAAATAAGAAGAAGAAGAAGTTTTATTTAATAGTGTTGCCAGATACACTACACACACCTACTATTGCTTTGAAATCTGCGGAAAAAAACTGCTTTATTTGGCAGCACTGTAGTACTCAACGTACCTACTTGAGACTTTTTGGCGGGAACTTGCAGTGATGTTGTGTTTTAATTTTTATTTTCATAAATTCGTGTATTTTGAGTTTTATTGCATATTATCGGTGGTATTTTATGTGATAATGAAATGAATTATGTGTATCGAGACTTTACAAGTAGTCTCAAAAAGTCCGTGAATAGTTTTAGTACAATGACCACCACTTTACTAAAACATGACTGGACGGTGACTGGACGGTGACTAACCATGCGGACTATGTGAAAGTTAATGTGCGGACTATATTAAAGTGATATTATAAATAAAATGTATGCGACTGAAGGACTTTGTATCCATGGTCATGAACAAATTAACAACGCTTTATACTCTATAGCAGTGGCTCTCAAACTTTTTTGGCGACGGACCCCTTTTAGAAAGCGAAATAATCAAAGAATAGTTTGTGTAAATTATTAAAATTATTGGACTATCGTAATCAAATTAACTATTTCGAGTTATTGATTTAATTGAATTTATTTCCTGAACTCCTGAAGAATGTAATTTTGCCTGTAATATCGCGGAGCCCCCACAGAGGCTTTGCTACTTTATAGCTACCCTAGCGTCATTCTGTGGGGATTTGGAACTGTTATTTACTGCTTGCCGCTGGACACTTTTTCAACTATTTTTCTTCAAGAGATTATTTATTCTCCTTACCTCAAAACTCCATAGGCATACCGCACAACTGAGATGGCCGAAATCCCGTCTCGTTTGAACGATACACTTACAGTATTTAAGACACCTAATAATCATTGAAATCGACGAAACTTATACTAATACAACCAAAGAATATAAAAGATATATATTTTAATAAAAATTAACTCTTAAACTGAAATAACTTATTTGGCAATTTTAATGTTTCGGATGGAAGATCAAAATTAAGATAAACTAGTATTTAAATGCTTTAATTGAGAATTATTTTAAGTATTTATGTATGTACAGTACAGTATATTCAAATCAGTAGTATGCATATCAAAAATACTAAAGGCTTTCTTGGTTACAAAAGATGTGAACCAGATAGGTTAGACGACTGTATTTAAATGCGAGAATAATGAGTCTTTATTTTGTGTAATCTATGCTTATATAAAGACAAAAAGGGGAGGATACGGTACATGTGAAGAAAATTATCTAGTCGTAGCACTGCTACTTAGTTGTTAGTTGAAAGAACAAGCGTTTAGATTCAAACTCAAATTTAGTCAAAGATCATTTATTCAAATAGACCTTCGCAGGCACTTATGAATAGTCTTGACTCTAATACCGGTTCGGATGGTTGCATTTGCTGAGAAGAGCGCGCAATAAACTCAGCAATTACTCTTTTCAAAACAAGCTTAGATTAATAACGTATATATTCTTGAATTCAAATAAAAATATATAATGAAACAGATCGCGCATGTACGCACAACTGAGTAATACGCGGTGTAGACTGTGTACCGTGTCTTCCCCTTTTTAGTTTGCATCTAAGAGTCTA
Organism: Polyploca ridens; assembly: GCA_951394255.1. Classification (NCBI taxonomy): domain Eukaryota; kingdom Metazoa; phylum Arthropoda; class Insecta; order Lepidoptera; family Drepanidae; genus Polyploca; species Polyploca ridens. The sequence goes on from OX596272.1 coordinate 6,786,679, forward strand.
TGGCCATTTTTATGCAAAATATTATTAATCTGAACTTTTCCGTAAAAAGAAAGAACCTAAACTAAAAGAAAAATAAATTAGTAAATAAAATGAAAGAAGTGGAGACATTGGACGTAATATGAACATAATTTCTTTACTTATTAAATTATTACTTTCTTAAGATTATGCAGTGCAACACTAATGGCGGATACTGTGAAAATATTTATTTATAATCTGGCTATATCTCAGCAATCGTTGAATATTTCAACAATTTTATTGTATCGCACTATGAGACAGTTGTTGTACTACATTGTGGATCTGATATTTTAATTAAATCATCAAACTTGTAAGAAAATGGCGGTGAAAAAGGTTATTCTAATCCGCCCGTATCTCAGCAATCCTAGCATATTCCATCAATATGATTGTATTGCGCTATGAAACAGTTGGTTCACAATATTGTGGAGTTTATATTTCGAACTAAAAACCTTTTTTAAGTAAAGAATTATGTATAATCATGGGGCCATACCTGCGTCTAACATAAAAAGGTTATCCGTCTCTTACTATACTATGAGTGGGAAAGAAATAGCAATAGTTATAGAGGCAGGTACGGCTCCTATATTAAAATATTCGAGTTTAGAGATAAATAGAAAAAAATTCAGTACTTTGTGGAAGCACAATTTGAGCCATATTTTTCAACGAAATATACAGACAATACTTTTTTCAGACTGTATCTGTGGTAATGACAGCTGTCAATTTTGACGGCAAACGTCATATTTAATGCAAAATTCATTGAAGACGGTTGTTAAAAATTTGACACCACTATGTAATAAATATTTTAAAGCGTTTTCAATACGGATTCATTCAGTCTTCTTCTAATTGACAAGCATGTTTATAAAGTTGACAGATGACAATTAGGCCCCAAATTTGACAGCTGTCACGTGATACTACACATTTACACACGAAAAAAAACTTAAACAAACTTATCATTTAAACATTTCACAAAGTATTTTATAAAAATCTCACCTTAAAATGTATTTGAATATGAATTTTCAACTACCGACAAATATGGTAAACAAGTATTTTAAAATAAGGATGTAAACTAACGATAATATTCTATCGATACAACTTCATGTGATTTTTATTGACAAATTTACTTATTCGGATCTAACTGAATTGAAACTTAATGTAATAGCTGAAAATCCATATTCGTTTAATGCGCGGTATGTCAGGAATGTATTTTTTTAGGTAGACCGAGTCAGAAAAAGGGTAAATTTTGAAAATTTAAATTAATTTATTTTTTATCCCTCCTCCAATGAGCTCTGGCGACCTTACTCACGCGCAGGAACACAACTTTAAGTTATTTGGCTGCGGTATTCTGTAAGGTGACCAGACTTTATTAAATTCTCAACGTAGTAAATGACTATTAAAGCCTACTAAAGAATTAGTTAAATCAAAGCGTAGAAGCCAACTGGCTCTCAATTGCTGCCAGATCACGCCGGTAGGTGCTTTGCAACAGATTTATAATATAAATAATTAAGTACAATGTAATATAATATTTTTCTGACTCGCTCAGTTCGCTAAAACTAACTTTACGTTTATTTATCTTATAAATCAATGTATAATCAATTTTAGCGTACCTGTATACCCAAATAAGTAGCTTAAGCATCGATATTGTATCGATAATTGTCACATCACTAGAATTTGACTCACTAAAATTAAGTAAATTTATTTAAAAAAAGAACGACAACGTTTGAGCTGTCAAACAAATGTCAAAAATTTAAATAAAAGTCGCACTGTATGTCATTTCGAAATGTCAATCGCCATTGGTCAATGCGATAACAGCGACTCTCTCACCGAGCCAGATAAGTTTGTGGGACTATACTACTGACTATATTCCGATATTTGACATGATTTATAAGAAAAATGTTAAAAATCAATTAACAATCGAATATAGAATAGCTGTGAATAAGACCGACTTACGAACCGGTGGTAACTTCAGAAGCTTTGACCTTCATAAGTGCCCTACTACGGCCTTAATTGAATAAATGGCTTTGAATATGAATAAAACGGTCAGATTACAGTTATAGATCCTTATATTTCTTATTTTACTTTTAAAGTTTTTTTATGTGAATTTTCCTCAGTCAAATTCTAGCATAATTCTCATCGATACTCAATTCTATCGACACTAACCCCTCACTAATATCTTTAAACTCATCATTGTTGCCCGTCCTTATTCTGACTCTTCTGTTGAGCCCTTACGAACTCCGGATAATCAATGAAACCGTCTCTATTATGATCGTCCATGTTTAAAATAGGATCTATCAGATTAACTAATTCATCGTCATTAAAAATCTTTTCGCCGACAGGTGGCGTGTTTTGCTGGGGTTCTTGTTTATGCCCTTGCTCTACTTTATGGTACGAAAACAAGATGGCGACCGTTCCCATGGCAACCGACGACACATACATAGAAAGAAACATACACGAATGAGTGATTTTTGATGTATACAAATTCCCACAAAAAATACTTTTTGAATAGTATTATTGAATAGTAAAAGATATTCAATGGACAGTATAATAGGACAATATAATAGGCTAGTATATTAGGACAATATATTAGTATAGTATACTAGGATAGTACAGTAGGATAGTAAGGTTGGATAGAATATTCGGACAATATAATAGTATAGGATACTACGATAGTGTAGTAGTATAATATATTAGGACAATATAGTAGTATTGTATACTAGAATAGTACAGTAGGATACTATAGTATAATAGGATAGTATAACATCATAGTAAGGTTGGATAGAATATTCGGACAATATTATAGTATAGGATACTACGATAGTGTAGTAGTATAATATATTAGGACAATATAGTAGTATAGTATGATAGGGTAGTATAGCAGGATAGTAATGTTGGATAGTATATTAGGACAATATAATATTATAGTAGGATAGGTACCTGCACAAACCCAAAAGGTTTTTAGCTACTAAGTTATAAAATATGTATGAAAATAAATAAATAGAGCAGGATAGACAACTTTGATAGTATATAGTAGGACAATAAAGTAGTTTAGTATACTAGGATGCTATAGTAGGAGAGCACAATAGTATATAGTAGCGTATAATATTAGAACAGTATTGTATGATAAACACTCACCGTGCCAATGTATAAGCGACTTGATGAGCTCGCATCCGTCCAACTTGTTATTATTGTCTGCGTCGTGCATTTTGAAATAATGGAACTGCAGTTCTTGTTCTGTCATCTTTGACGTGTCTATGGGCACATCCATGTGTTCTTGGATGTGGCTGTCATAAAGATACATTGTTTATGGTTAGATTCATAACGAAAACAAGTTTGGCTACGCCCATGTAGTATGTATGTATAGAACCGCGAGTCTTGATGGTTTTTGATATTCAGCGCGATATTTTAATGGTGTAATGACAAAATTTATCGACAAAATCATCTTCAAATAATATCCATACCTATTGGAATGGCCGCCATTTTAATTTTATTTAAATAGCTGTGCAGAACAAAATCGATTTCTTTGCCTCTAAATGCCGTATAGATACTGAAAAGGGTTCATTTGAAAGGCAATTATATCACCTATCAGTAATTGTCATCACAAATGCGAATCTATGTTTAACCGACTTCAAAAAAAGAGGAGGTTCTCAAGTCAGTTGTGTTTTTTTGTTTGTTACTTCATAACTCCGTCATGTATTAACCGATTTGGAAAGTTCTTTTTTGTTTGAAAGGGTACACTTCCCGTTTGGTCCCATTGTCATCAGATCAGGATTTGATTACTTTTTAGTGTACTTTGAAGTCGGTTTATGTTTTTTGTAAAACAGTTTTCAATTATTTTTTCAAGCTTTTTTATTTAAGATTAGATTTTCCAAAACAAAAAACCCTTACTGTAATTTTTTTTTATTTTGACAGTTTGTTTATAATATCCGATACCAAAATCATTGTTCTGAATCACATAACTTAAGAGTTATTTTATACATGGGGTATTTTCGGATACCCCTCGGCATGGAGATTCTTTATTTATGACGTCACTATTTGGACCAACCTGTACATGAAAAGAGAAAAAAGATAAAGCGCGACAACGTTCCGCAATGGGGGCTCGTGACGTCACTTGTTAGTGAAAAGTGTACCATCGCGTGTCCGGAGAACTTCAACATACCATATCTTCGTCATTATTGGTTTGATTGACAAAAGAAAAAATACGTGTCTAATATATATGTCTATACATATATATATATCTACATCAGTGTTTTTCAATCTGTGGGTTGCGACCCCTAGGGGGGTCACGAAACCTTAGTCGGGGGGTCGCCGGCAGAAGGAAAAAGGCAAGGTAGACTTCGCGCAAGCGGGCGTTTAATAAGTTAAAGTTAAATAAGTTAAAGAGGTAAGCCTCTTACTTAGTTGCAATCCGCTCGCGGCTTCTTGCAGACTAATAAGTAAAGGTATCAAAATAAAGAAAATCATTATCGTAGTCTTTTAATTTATAAATTCTTTGTCTGTCTGACAAGGGGGTCGCCAGAATTTTTCAACCTGTAAGGGGGTCGCGAAATCAATAAGATTGAAAAATACTAATCTAGATATTTTAGCCTATTAATTTTATTATTGAATTAATAAAACTTACTCTCTTTCCGAAGCGATATTTGCCACGTTCAAAAGTTGAGGATCTGAAAAAAGAAGAATAACATCTATATATATAAAATTCAAAGTCCTGACTGACTGACTGATTGATTGACTGATATATCAACGCACAGCCTAAACCGCTGGTCCTAGAGACATGACATTTGGAGAGTATATTCTTTGTGAAGAGTAGGTATCCACTAAGAAAGGATTTTCCGAAATTCCACCCCTAAAGAGGTAAAATAGGGGATGAAAGTTTGTATGAAAGTCCGTCAGTTTCGATGTTAGGATCTTCAAATTTTGTGTTTATACTGAAGATTAAAAATTAATTTATACGTGTCTCAGCGTTTTTAATAATTCCACCCTCGAAGCGGGATGAAGTTGTTTTGTTTTATTGTTGAAGAAAAATATGTCATTTGTATCCTGTAGGCCACGCGGGCGAAGCCGCGAGCAGAAGCTAGTTTAAAATAAGTGATGATAGCTGTATCTTTATTTTTCTATATTTCGTCTGTATCTATGCTTAGGTATATCTTTTTTATTGTTAATTATTTGGAAAAAAAAAGCCAAACATAGTCAGATTGTCATTCATGGGATTCATCTAAGTTGAAGGCCGAGTTCCAAACCGCTGGTAACTTCAGTAAATGTGGGCACGAAATCCGGCACGCGAAGTAGGTGCTCTTGCGTTATCTAGATATATCTATATCTGTGGGTATCCATAGAAATGATTTGGTTTTTACCGTCAATAACTAGTGCTAGTGACGTCATAGTAGTTAGTCAAAAAATGGCACGCTTGTTTAGTTGGTTTTTCGTCACTAAATAGTGCTTGAGACGAAATAGTAGTATGCAAAAAATGGCACGCTTGGTTTACATACAGATCGTGATTGCGTTATCTAGGCATATCTATATCTGGGGATATTTTGCCAAATAGGCGACCACTTGTATTCAGATGTGGATGATAAATTTAACAGATCTCTCACCACCATGAGGTGCATGTGGCTGATGCTGAACCGGTACTTGCTGCAACGGCACTTGTTGTTGGATAGGTTGTTGATACTGTTGCTGTTGTGGTGGTGGTGGTGGAGGCTGGTACTGTTGCTGTTGTTGCGGTGGAGGCTGGTACTGTTGTTGCGGGGGCTGTTGTTGGAACTGTTGCTGTGAGGACAATTAGAAAATAGTATATTGTTCTTTAATTTTATTATACTAATGTGCAAAAAATTTTTTTTTAATGATTAGTACCTATTCATTGGGTTCAATATGTGGGCACGTAAAGCCGTTGGTCCCGTTAATCACTTAATTGTGATAGTCGTTAAGCTAGTTGGATGCCTCCTAGGCGGCTTGAAAAATTCCAACAGTAGGTTGACCACTAGCCTACCTCCACCGATCCGCAGTGGGCACGCGTGGTGGAGTATTGCCCATTCCCTTTCACCCTTATTTTTGAAAGGAGCCTATAATGTTCATGTGCTGAGCACAGGCCTCCTTTCAAAAATAAGGGTTTTTGGTGGGATTTCACTTCTTTTTGTAAGTTGCTTATGATTTTTTTTTGTTTGAAATTTCCAATTTTTATAATTTTTTTGTTGTTTGTGTACTAATACAAGATTACATACCAAATTTCAGCTTTCTAGGACTTCAGGAAGTACCCTATGAGTTTTGATGATCATCAGTGAGTCAGTCGGAAATCGGGGTTTTTTAGATATCAATAAAATCTAAACTATGTTATTGAAACTTAATACGTTTAATAAGTTCACTATTGACATCATGTCCCGAGAATTTTGTTTATCTGGTATAATCCAAATCCAAGTTATGAGGGTTCAAAAAAACAACGAAGCGCTTCGAGAAAAGGTAGTGCCCTTTCGCTTCGCTTAGCTGTCTTGGCGGGGGGCACTTCCGTGCCCCCAGATATTTATTTGTGAGGTTAATTTTGACTTACTTGTTGCTGAGGCGGTGGAGGAGGCTGCTGATAATTCTGTAAATGGATAATATCAATAATCAGAAATATTTATTTCAGAAACTTTTGATTTTAATACCATACTTTAAATTGAAGTTGTTATCAGAACACGAAGAACTTCAAAACATATTTGAAATTATGTATTAACTATATTAATAGCAAATGAAATTATCTTTATACAGGTGTAACGGAAAGTGTATATACATTACAGTAATCCATTTTTTGGTACTAGGCGCACAGATCGCAGAAGATAAAATTTTATATTAATATTAGCAAGGAACGCTTTTTTTTACTTTTATTATTAAAAAAAATAAAGTATTTTTTTATATTTTTTTTTAGCGCCAGTGTCATTTTATTATCGACCCTGAGTCGCTCGTCGCTGACCAAAACAACGACCTTATAAAGCAGGTGAAACTGCAAAGCACAGCTAGTGTTTTATAAATAAAAATTATTGTAACACCAATTATTATAACATCTGTTAAAACTCATTAACAAAACTGTCGCAAATTAAATATTTCATATTCATCATAAATCAATTGTTTCGAGTTTCTCATTTCAACAATATTTGATGACTACAATGCATGTTTATGTATGTCAAGAACACATTTATTGATGTTAATACATGCATTTATTCATTACAACCTTATTATTAATTCCCTACTTAAGGCCAGGTCTAAGCTCAAATCTCAAAAATGGGTTTCTTTGAGTGTCAGTATGACGTAACGCGATGAAATACCTAACACAAAAAAAATACTGTGGATAGAAGAGGGGTCTGAGAAAAATGTTAACCGAATAGAATATTAAAAAGTGCTTTGATATTCCTAATAAAAAATTCGTAAGTTACGTCTAAAAAAACCTTACGCGTCGATATTCTCCATATTTTCGGCAATTACAACAATTTTATTTTTAAGAATATATAAGATTCAGTATTATATTAGAATGTTAACCGGACACTTATTCAATTTAATGTGTATATTCTGTATAATTTAAAGAAAACCCGTAAATAACAGTCCATTTCATAGAGTCGACACATTTATGATTTACCATTTTCAACCCTATTCCAGTGAAGAATGAGTGCTTTTTAAATCGTAGTCAGTCCGTGCCTTAATCTTAAACATTATAGTGAGTTTAGTCCATAGATTAATAGAGCGAAAAATAGATAGTATAAGCCGTGAGCGAGTATGGGGTTGCGCATTCATTGTTTGAACAACTAAATTCATATAATGAATTACATTTTCTAGTTTTTATCAATATTTTTGGGTCTAGACCAGTGATTCCCAAAGTGGTTCAAATGTATTGAAGAGTTATGGAAATACAGAGAAATGTCACAGCAGGGGATCCCCCAAAACCTGACAATTTTGAAAGTGGTCTACGAGAGAAAAAAGTTTGGGAAGCTCTGGTCTATACAGATGGACTACATTTCAACTGCACTCAGACTGCAAATTAGCAGTTTGAATGCAGTTAGTACGACTGCAAGAAAACTGCAAACCAACTGGACAGCCCGATTGCAGTTGGCGTGCAGTTACAACAACTGCGTGCTGACTGCAAGCTAGCTGCACAGTCGACATGCAGTTCAAATGCAGTTGTGGACCAACTGCATTTGAACTGTAATATAACTTCAAGGTACCAAGGAACTATCCATCTATGTGAAATGTCACAACTCGTCTTATGTGAAATAGACTATAATGGACAATGGTTATTTTAAGGGTTGTTTTCCCAATAAATTGTAATAATTTTCAAATATGTGTTACAACTTACAAAAAATTTATTATTTTGTTCAAAATGATTGATTTTAGAGAGATTAATCTCTTAGTTATTAATTTTTTTCTGAATCAATCTACATGACCATGATTCAAATTGATTCATGAGATTGATCTTATTTTCCAAAATCGCAATCCACAGACTGAAAAGTCACAAATGTGAGGAGCAGGAAAGAAAGTTCTAAGCTGTAGTGTGAACTGATTCAAAAATGGAATATCTACATTCATTTTATATCTAAATGCTTATATTATGTTAAAGATAACAATAATTACAAAAATAACTTAGGTACTTACTTATAAAGAAGTACATACGTTTTATGTGCAATATTGAAGAGGATAAATGCACTAAATAAACTACCTCGCCATTTTTAGACCAAAGGTATTCAATTTTAACTATGAGTCTTTCATACAGTTAATTTCCTCATAAAGTTACTTTCTTTTTTTAATTATTTTTAGTAAAATAAATGAAAGTTACCTGGTAATTTTGTGGTGGCACTCCTGGTGCTACTTTCTGCTGATATTGCTGAGATATCGTACACTGTAGGAACGCAGCCAAAAATAATAATCGAATCATTTTCACACCTGAAAATAACCTATCACATAAAATTACACGTTAAAGAATAATAATATTTTTTTATAAACTTACCGCAATATGCAAAAGAAATAATTTGAAATAGTCTACATGGTTTTCGTAAACATATTTTGTACCGTGAACGTATGGATAATTAATTTTACCTGTTATTGTAATCGAGCTACGTGGAAGTACGATAATAAGCTTATCAAATCAATGTGTTGATAATATATGCAGTAAATTATTAATACGAGTATTTCGCAAACGTTTTCAAATAGAAATCCGGATTAGAAATTACATATTCGATACACGTCAGAAGTTTTGACTTTTTGACGTATAGCGTTTCGTTATTGCATTTGTAATTGACACGTTACACATCTGTCAAAATTATAAAAAAAAAAAACATTTTTTACGTTTTAAAAATATTTTTAGTATAAATGAAAGAAAATAAACTAAATTAACAACAAAGTCTAAATAGAAAACCAAAAATAAATCAAGTTTGCGCACTCATCTCGCTGTTCCATAATTCCTTGTAGGTAATTTTTAGAAAGGACATATTTTTAGAATCTTACACAGTTCCAGATTTAAAACTTCACAGACATTTACAGTAGTACCCAACTGATAAGGCCGTGAATCTTCGTTCGCACAGAAAAGAAAGTATGGCCCCGAAGATTAACGAAAGAATGCTTAAAACTTACAATTAACCTTAGATCACTACTATAAGGTTCATAATACAGTGCAGCTGTTAATTGCGTCTCACTCGCAAGTCACGCCCCTCCGCACGGCGCGCGCTAACAAGGCGGCGGCTGCCAACCAATAGCAGCTTCCCGCGCTTTGAAAATTGTATCTTCTGCGCAGGTATCGTAAGCCATATCAGTTGGGTACTAGTGTAACTTTTTATGTCAGTCTACAGCATATTGTAACAGCTACAGGTATTGCTGATACCGAGCTTATATACACTGCTGGTAGACAATAAGACGTCCTCTATTATTCTGAATTCTAGAATATTATACAGTAATTCGGAAAGGTTCAGTCTGGGATGGGATGGGAAAATAAACAATATGAATCAAATATAAAAAACTCATTTATTCAAATTAGTCCCTAACGATCTTAGAAATTACGAATGATGCTACTCAGAATTTTGATCAGGAGTATCATATATGCCCTAACTCTCTTAATACAGATAGGGTTATTGGTAAAACACTAACAACCTTGCTGGACCGTATTACTTACAATATAAACAAGAACTTTTGTTCTATGACTTTTTACAAAACAATACATTAACCAAAAACAAACTTTCAATATTTCGTTGTACTGAATTTTATTACATGGTTTATTTAACTTGCAATGTATGTATGTATGTTTGTTCGGGTGGAATCTTGCAATTCGAATTTCACGCACTTCCAGTGGTCGGATTGACTTGATATTTGGTATACATTAGTGTATTAGATGACAATGCAAGTACAGTCAACAAAAAGTACAGTCACCAAAAAAGCTTGTACTTATTAAAAATGAAATTTTTAACAAAATCTTATTAATTATGTATGTTGTTGTACCCACGTCTCCCGTGCACAGTCACAAAGTTTTTTCTACTTTTAGTTTTTTTTTAATCTGCTTATTATAAGTCATAGAACAAAAGTTGTTGTAGTAGTACTTAGGTTTTTTTTTAACAGACTGATGGTTAATTCAGAGAATTTTCTTTCAAACGCGGACAATGCGTGCTGAGAGGTTGTTTTTTAGTGTTTTGTTTTACCAATAAGTATAGGTACCAGAGAATCAATTCGAAGATTATATTTTTAAAATGCTGTTCTGATTTAATTACAGAATACATTAAAAATAAAAAGATAGTTAGGTCCTTTTTCATCATCGAGGAAATATCCCTATAGAGTAGTAATACTGAACAATATAATTCCACAACTAGTCAGTGATTTGTCACTGAATTTGAACAGTAAGGACCACTCGCTGCGTCGTGTGTTTTTGACTTGGCCAATCAGAGTGCATGCGTCCTTGTCTTAACCAATCAGCGCGCATTGGCGGCGGTGGGAAATTGGCGGAATTTATTTCAACCAAAATGAACGTCATTGCGCTTTTAGAGGTTAATTGTTCCATGTTTTTCATATCTTACTAATATTATAAAGAGGAAAGATTTGATTGTTTCTTTGTTTGTTTGTTTGTTTGCATTGAATAGGCTCCGAATCTACTGAACCGATTTGAAAAATTCTAACACTGTTGGGAAGCTACACTAACCGCGGTTGACATAGGCTACTTTTTATGACGGGAACGCGGGTGAAACCGCAGGGCGGAAGCTAGTTAAAAATAAAAAGATAGTTAGGTCCTTTTTCATCATCGAGGAAATATCCCTATAGAGTAGTAATACTGAACAATATAATACCACAACTAGTCAGTGATTTGTCACTGAATTTGAACAGTAAGGACCACTCGCTGCGTCGAGTGTTTTTGACTTGGCCAATCAGAGTGCATGCGTCCTTGTCTTAACCAATCAGCGCGCATTGGCGGCGGTGGGAAATTGGCGGAATTGATTTCAACCAAAATGAACGTCATTGCGCTTCTATAGGTTAATTGTTCCATGTTTTTCATGCAAAAAAAAGCACTTAATAATAGATAACGTGAAACAATCACAAAACAACATAGAATATCTCATGGAAATAGATTCTAAGGTGCCGACCCCACAGAGAGAGTTCTAGAGTTCCGAGTTCTGCATTCCGTGTTGACTATTGTGCACACAGCAAGCAGTCTAGGAGTTCTAGAGTTCTGCAATATTCGCTACTGATCGCACATCATACACTTTTTTACTTTCAAATGCCCCACATAGCTTACAGTCAACGCGGAATGCAGAACTCGGAACGCAGAACTCTAAAACTCTTCTCTGTGGGATCGGCGCCTAATACTCTTTTGTATGAAAATTCGAGCTTCGGACAAATTATATTCCTGTGAGTTTACTTAAATAACGTTTTACTTGACTTGGTCAAAATATTCCTTAAATTTTTTAATAAACAACATAAAAATAATCTATAATAACGAAATATCACTTTTATTTTTGACAACGAAAACCTATAGGGGAGCACGAGGTTAAATCGTTCAAGGGGAGCACCTATTAGCGCCAATCTATGGCGGAACAGGTGAAGCCACGACCGACTGGAAAGAAGCCTGAGAAAGAAGCCTGTCGACGAAGAGCACTAGAATTACTGGCATGATTGATTTGTCTTCACTACATACAAGAGCCAGTTGTATCAAAATCACATATTTTCATTGAGTCTATGTTTCTATTATTACTACGTATAGAGAAGTCGCCACACATCACAACTTTGTTCCGTGTTCAAGTGAGGCCACCTGCGGGGTTATTTTAAAATGGTCGGATTCGGAATCGGGAGCGGAATCGGAAACCTTCATCGAAAAGGATCCGATAGCGGAAAGTTGGAGTGCGTTTACAAAGTTTATTTTTAATAATGGTAGGAAATGGTATACCTAAACTAAAATAAAAGTGAAATCGAAATGATTACGGATTTTCATTGTTGAAAGGCGTCATTTAAACACTCATATCAAATGCATAAAGACAGATACTTGTTATTTTTTATATTTTAGATTTATGGTCTACATTGTTTTAATAAACATAAAAAAATGTCACTTTCATTTAGTACTCACTGTCAGTCACAGTCCATAAACGTCAATGTAACTTGTTACATGTGTTAGTAAAATAGTGGTAAAAAAACTAAAACTTCTCACAGACTATTTGAGACAACTTGAAGTCATGATACACATAATTCATTTAATTTCCCTTCATTGGTGCGCGAGGATTGATCTTTATAGGATAAAACACCACAGATAATATGCTATAAAACTCAACATACACGAATTTTTGAAAATAAAACGAAAACGCAACGTCACTTTGCAAGTTCCCGCCAGAAAGCCCTCGATGTCAATGTAATTATTTTTTCGGTACATTCATGGAGAGTATAATAAAACAAATATTTTATGATTACGTAGATCTTTTAGTGGTAGTGAATCTAGCATCCAACTTGAGTAACGGTATTGAGTGACAAATATGTTTTAGTTCCTACGAAGTTTGAGTATGTAGCTATTATTACTTTTACTGCAGACCTTTCTCATTCATTATTTACTTAAAATAGGGGCATAGGGGGTTTAGTAAATAAAATTCGGAAAGAATTCCGCCAGCTAAAAGCTATCGGAAACATTTCGATGAATCGGATTGATATTTCCGTCGAGAAACGTCAAACTATTCGATTCGGAAATTAAAATAGCAATGGGCGCTTAACCTATCATGCAGAATATATTTATTTTAGTTTGGGTATTATTTGTAACACTTAAATTGTACTATAATCATACTATGTTAAATAAATATTGATGTTCTTATAGTCTTGATTGTCTTTTAATGTGCAAATACACATTCTTATTAATATTTTTTTATGTCGGAAACTCGCCTCGGAAGTTTCCGATTCCGCTCCCGATTCCGAATCCGACCGTTTTAAAATAACCCCGCTGGACACACTTGTTGTTGTAGAACGATGAACGAAACGCGTAAGCGCCGCGAAAATCACGATGTTTGCGAGAATAATACTCCTAAAAGCGTTCTGATAGCGCTACGTGTTTCTACTGTCTGCTTAGACGACTAATTATTGTTTCAGCGCTAAAGAGAACTTTTGTTGACTCTAAAAAAATAAGTCATAATCTTTGCTTATGATAGCTTATCTTCTCTATACGTAATAATAATAGCTCAATGCATATTTTACGATTCCGTATAAAGATCAATATACCACAAGCATATCTGCAGGGCTATTTTAAAACGCTCGGATTCGATATCGGAAACGGAATCAAAAACTACCGAGGCGATATTGCGCAATTGCTTTTTTAATTTCCGAATTCGAATATTTTTGATGTTTCTTTACCGAAATATCAATTCGATTCATAGAAAAGTTTTCGGAAATTAAAATAGCAATTGCTGAAATTCGCCTCGTAATATTTTGAATCCGTTTCCGATATCGATTCCGACGTTTTAAAATAGCCCTGCTGGCCCGGTGAGAGCGTCGCTGTTATCGCATTTGGTGGAGCAAACAACCAATGAACGTAGTGTTTATATTCTCTTTGACCAATGGCGATTAAAATTTCAAAATGGCGTCGTTAGTTCCTCTTTAGACCACCGGGTCAGATAAGTTTGTAAGACCTTTATGCGGTAAAAGTAGACGCCAAACTGTCAATATTTTTACGAATTTAAAACATGAATTACAACAGCCCTCCTAGACAATATGACTGAACCTTTGTATCGGATTAACATAAGAGATTGTTAAAAATCACGTGATATATCGATTTAAAATATCAATCCCATACAAAGGTTGATTGTTTACTAACGATGACGATTGTCGACAACCATATTGTCTACTGGCCCAGGTCGATTAACTAAATCTGGCACGTTCACAGTACTCACACATATGCAATTTCACGATACAGTATGTTTTATTACATTATTGCTTCTAATTCGTCAGTCAATTCTAATGGACGAATGCAAATAAGACCACTATATTTATGAGCAGTAGCAAAAGCAAAACAATAACTGTCTCCTTCATACTCATAAGCTTGTGCGCGCGCGAGAGAGACGTACAGAGTTGTCATGATGCGCATGCAGTGCGACGTGACGCCGCGCGCTTATTCACAGACACTACACAAGCGGAACGTGTAAATGTATTGCACGTGCCAGATTTAGTTAACCGAGCTGTATAATGTAAATCGTCAATGAAGTTTGATGCAACCGACTGAAAATCTTTAGAAAAATTCAATAAAATAGAATTCTATAAGAAAAATAATGTATTCTTTCATTGAAAACAGAATCCCACGGTATAACCACGGTACTGAATCTGTGGGACCGTTCAAATATTACGTAAGCACTATAGGGGAGCGGGGGTCTATGCTTTGCTTTTTTTTATGACATATCTAGATGGTGATTACGTCAGCAGTAATTATTTACTTTTTTTTTCACATATGGCAACCCACATATTGTCTATGCTTAACGAAACGCATATTCGGGGATTCCCACAAATCATTATAACTAATGCTCATGAATCATTAAAAGAAAAATGCATATACCAATGCTTACGTAAGCATGGGGGGGGGGGGGGGCAAGAGCTTTGCTTACTTTTGCTGACAAGGGGGGGGGGTTAAATAATTGTAATAAATCTGCTTACGTAATACTCGAACGGCCCCTGTTCTACGTTTTTTTTTACCATAGTCTTAACTTATATTATAAATGCACCTTATTTTATTTAAAATGTACTTATATATCTTTTAAAAATAATGAATGTCGATCAAAACTCAAGTACAGATTAAAAAATGAAATTTGGAACCTAAACCTAATTACAAAAGGTTTTATTTCGATTCTCACATTATATTCTTGATACTTGAGTTTTGATTCTATAATTTTGAATTTACAATTAGAATCTTTGCTGCACTTTATAGGTTTTTCCCATAGAGTACACACATTTAAAAAAAAACTTTAAGAACATTGTAACATCTTTTATATGAAATAGTAAGAACTACGCTCCTAAATAAAATCTTAATAATAACATAAAACTTATACCAAATAAAATCAACAGTCAAATCTTATAAATGTAAAAAATGGCAACATCATATTACGTCAACATTTTTTTTATTATGGCAACTTTTTTTCTTTTACCCTCCCCATCCTCTTGTAAAACTAGGCCTTGGAAATCAATTACAAGATCTTTTAAAAAGTCTACTTCATTTCTCGTCAAGCCAGTAGGCAAATCGAATTTTGCATAATCGTCCCTCCCCGCCAAATCATTACACATTTCCCGCGCACTATTCTGAAACTGCTCATCGATGTCATAGACAATTTTTTTTTCTGCAGGCTTTGACTGCATCGCATTCTGCCACATTTCTTTTTCGTTAACCGCCGATATTTTGGTATACGAATCGAATTCCGCTAATGTTCTGCCGATTTCTTTATTGTTAGGCTCCAATTTAAGAGCTTTTTTGTAGTAAATTAACGCTTTATCAGTTTTACCTAACGCTTGGCAAGCCCTCCCGTAATAATAAAGTGCTTTACAATGCGTATCTATATCAATAATATAGTCAAGATTTTCGCACATATTTATTACATATTTTGGTTTATTAACTTTATAATAACACACAGCTAAGTTAACATAGACAGTGACTTTTAGTTTTTTAATTTCTGCCACCTCCTCTTCTGTCTTTGGTTGCGATAGTGAGAGTACTGACATGGATTGTTGATAGTTTTTAATTGCGCGTTTGTATTTTTTCTTTTTAAATAAGTCTTTTGCTTCTGACTGTAGTGATTTTACGGTTTTCATGGTCACTTCGAATTTTGTTTGTTCTTCTGACGGTAGGTCGTTGAATCTGTGAAAAATGTATGCTAGATTATTTTTTGTTCGTCTTTCATTAGTTTCACCTCTTGATCCTAAGTACATCACACAAAATATTTTTAAATTAAAACTTTTACTAAGGCAACGGTCCCGGATTCGAATCTTGAGCTTTTGATGAAGGTAATAATCGTGAGGAAACCATAGCACGGTGGTAGGGCAATTTGTAGTACTTACCTGGCTGGCTACCACCCTCAAGTTGAAAATCTGTCGCCAAGCAACTATCGGTGTGTTCCGACAGCTGCACTTGAGAGCCAGTTTTTAGTAGCTTTATATGCTTACCACCTTCGGCCACATCATCATATAATAATCAAGCAAAGCCACATCACATTCATCACTAAATAATAGTCAAACAAACTTCTCGATATGAATTAAAAACAGTTTTGAGATTTCGTATGACCAAACCGAAGCGAATCCTTCATTTTGGTCAGATTTTTATCACTTTGGTCACCATCATAAATGTGTGTATAATGCGCGAAAAGCCGCGTATTATAGCTATTTTCAAGTACATTGGTGCTGATTCTGTTGTTTGTCTCTTTCTAACAAAGAACATAAGAATTAGAAATTTTGTCCTGTCAAATTAGTCCAATGCTTGTTTTAAATATAAATTTAGTCGCCATCTATCGCGGTAACGTCTAAATACCCGCAAATGAAGACGGCAAAGACTAATTTGACAGCATTAAATATGTTCTATCCTTTACAATAATGTTTGTAAGAAAGAGATGAGATGTAACCAAAATTAGTTTGATGCGATTTACAACAGAATCGACAGCAATATGTGAATGCAGGATTTTACATCGTGAGGAAACCATAGCACGGTGGTAGGGTAGTTTGCAGTACCCGCCTGGCTGGCTACCACCCTCAAGTTGAAAATCTGTCGCCAAGCACTATCGGTGTGTTCCGACAGCTGCACTTGAGAGCCAGTTCCTTCTAGGCTTTGTGTGTGCACCACCTTCGGCTACATCATCACTTACCATGGTGAGATTGCGGTCAAACACAGGTCTATAAACAGTAAAAAACAAAAAAAAAAAATTGAACTCACCTAAGTCCAGCATAAGCGTCCCTAACATCATACAAAGCGATCACAAACAATGCAGGTAGGGGCGGTATCCTGGGGGGGACGCCCTTCTCCCCCCACGTGAGGGCGGGCTGCACGAGCAGGTGGAACCGAGCTGTGGGGCCGCGGACTGTCGTCAGACCTATCTCTAGCCCGGGGAGTATATGACCACCGCCTAGCCGTATACGCTGGAATTATGTTCTACTATTTAATACGAAAGCACCATACACCCAGGGCCGTCATAAGCCATGCCGGGGCCCTTGGGCACACAAGAATTTGACGTCCCATTGGAAAGTAAAAAAGTTAATAACAAAATACATTTTTCTGTGATGATTTTATATTTTACTAGCTGCCCGGTGCAAGTTCGTTCGCGTGGTGCTAGCCTACCCTGTGGTGCTACCCTACCCTACATCGACTGCAGCGCTATCTGCCGGGCTGATTTGTGAATATAAACCATCCAGGGCGCCACCCAAACGCATACAAAAAAAAACATTCAAATCGGTCCAGCCGTTTAGGAGGAGTTCAGTGACATACACACGTGCAGAAGAATTTTATATATATACAGGATGTTGTTTTGGTCGGCGACAAGCGACCCAGGAGCGGTAGTACAAAATATATATTCCCCAAAAATGGACTTAATTCCATGAAATACTGTAAATATGTTGAGAAATACCTTACTCAATTTGAAATAAAATTACCGCAAAGTATGGTTACTAGGCACGTGCACAGACTAGAGCTAGGCGCAAGCCGCCATCGCCCCACCCCTTTACTCCCTCGTACTCCCGTTGAGTATTATTTCTACACTTTAGCTTATTACATGATTTTCAAAATTTTAATTTTTTTATAAAAAAAAAAGTATTTTTTTTATATTTTTTTAGCGCCAGTATCATTTGTATTATCGACCCTGAGTCGCTCGTCGCTGACCAAAACAACGACCTGTATAAAGACCATGTTTGTTCGGATGGAATCTTGCAAGTCGAATTTCAGCCACTTCCAGTGGTCGGATTGACTTGATATTTGGTGTACATTAGACAAGACAATGGTGCCGATTCTGTTGTAAATCGCACTAAACTAATTTTAGTTACATCTCATCTCTTTCTTACGAACATGATTGAAAAAGTATAGAACATATTTTAAGTTGTCAAATTAATCTTTGCCGTCTTATTTTGCGTGTATTTAGGCGTAACCGCGATAGATGGCGACTAAATTTATATTGAAAACAAGCATTGGACTAATTTGACAGGACTAAATTTCTTACATCCTTTTCTTATGTTCTTTGTTAGAACGAGACATAGTGACATTAAAATTAGTTTAGTTGTGAACAACAGAATCAGGGCCAGTGTAAGTCAACAAAAAGTACAGTCACCAAAAAAACCTTGTATTCAAAATTACATTTTAACAAAAACATATTGTTCTGTTATAAATAAAAAAGTGTCCGATTAAAATTTTAAACATTTTTGAATCTACCTAAAATAGAAAAAACATTGTGACTATGTCGGCCTTTCGGGGCCCACGTGAGTGTAGGGGCCCACGTGAGTGTAGAGGCCCCGGACCCCGTGTGACCTTATGGTGAAGACGGAACTAACCAAGTCAAAGACACTCTGGGTAAGTCAAGTCAACACACTAAGCATTTTACAAATTTCATCCAAAACCTAACAAACATATAGAAAGACTAAGAAACATGAATACATTCTCACAAACTTTCGGGTTTATAATATTATTAGCTGTTCCCCGCGGTTTCAACACACATTCCCGTTCGAACACACGTTCCCGGGATAAAAAGCAGCATATGTCCTTCTCCATACTATTGATAGGCTATCTGCGCACCAAATTTCATCGTGATCGGTTAAGTAGTTGAGGCGTGACAGCGTAACAAACAAACAATCATACATTCGCATTTATAATATTAGTAAGGATAAGATAGCAGGAATAGTGGGAAGTAGGGTAGGAATATCAGGAAGATAGGAATATAAGGAAGTAGGATAGGAATAGTAGGAAGCAAGATAGGAATAGTAGGAAGTAGGATAGGAATATAAGGAAGTAGAATAGGAATAGTAGGAAGTAAGATAGGAATATAAGGAAGTAGAATAGGAATAGTAGGAAGTAAGATAAGAATAGTAGGAAGTAGGTACTTCCTTATATTCCTATCCTACTTCCTACTATTCCTATTATAGGAATATTATTCCTAGGATAGGAACATAAGGAAGTAGTATAGGAATAGTAGGTAGTAGTATCTGCACCCAGACCTAGAATATGATCATACACACTAATACGTGTCCCGATTTGCACCAAAAAATTAAAAGACATCTACATAGTTACATACCATGGGTTCTCCTGAGGTCATTGTGAGCGTAGAGTCAAACGGTATCCTCGCCTTCTCCCAATAAGCCGCGTAGTGGATCTTCACTTCAGCATCGTAGGGTACTAGAGGCCCGTCGCCTGGTCGATAAAAAAATATAACTTAAATAATAGGGATGTTTCCTGGGTAAAAAATGTATAATTCTAATTAATCCGTCAGTTAAATTGGATACAAATTTTTTGCTTTACCAAATCATTTAAAATTGGCAAAGATAAAACGTCAGAGTTCGGGAGTGGCGGTTAATCATATTGTGACTAATTTTTAAGTTAAAGACTTAGGGAACAGTGCAAGTTTCATCGAAATCGGTTCAGTTGTTTTCAAGATATGCACTAATACGTGACGGCCTGGCTTATTGATATGAGCTACATGTGTGGTATCACAGGGAAAACATCTCAAAACATTGGCCAAATTCTAGTGCATGTAAGAAACACATAAAAATGTTTTTTTTTATAGCCGTGTGTATTTATAGTTAGAACTTACCTTCTTCAATGATGAGTATCTTAGCGTCTCCACTGGGTATACAGTCCACCATCATGGCGGACAACTTGTCAAATGAGTGGTACTCCGGTGAGGCCAACATCATCTTATTTGTAGTCGCCTCTATGTTCTTCAGTACATCTTCTGTGTCACTATAGTAGAGAACGGATGTTACATTCATAATACATGCAATTAGCGTTGCAAGGCGTGGGCGAAGGGCCCCTTGCCCAAGGCCTCGCACTTAAAAGGAAATGTTGGTGGCGTTTGTGCCATACAAACGTAATCCTCAGTTTCCTGTCTGGTTAATGACACTAGAGCAATGATTATTTTACCATGCAATCTGTAGGTACCACTGTATGTCCCTCGGTTGTGTTTTTCCATATTTTGTTGTTCCATAAATTAATTATCAGGAGCCTTCTAAAATCACAAAAACTTACCATTTTTAACGCCCTTATCAGACGTCCAGCGAACGACGAATATAAAAAAACAAAGGAAAACCGACAGACATAGGCAAAGCCCTTCTTATTATGATTCTTGAATTATTTTTTTAAATCGATCCAGTTTTGGAGGAGAAAACCGGGGATTACGAAATAGCGATTTCGTCTAATTTAAATAGGTATAATCGGTCCATGCTGTAGTTGTCTCTATCGCCCTCGGGCGGGATAGCTCGGGCACAGCGTGACAGCAATAAATATGTTAAAAATCTATTTTTCAAATTTCTTGCAGCCATCCTTTCCTCTTAAAGAGGCCTCGTGCTAGGTCTCCTTCTGGGTGGCTTAAGATCGAACACTATCAACTCTAAATAGTACAATACCACTACAAAACATCTATATGTGCAAGTGTGGTATAGTCACTCGCGTGAAAACAAACAACAACACGGTCGTTTCACAGTGTATCCCTTGTGAAAGTGCGCTAAGACTAGTTTCGTTGTTACCAATAGAAGCAGCGACAAGTGAAACTAAATGTTAACTGACCTGTCATCATCCAAATTGGGGAACAAATCATCATCAACGTTTATATTCATCTCTGGATCCTTTTTGAAGTCCATATCTATGTGGAACTCCATCTCTGATGTTAGGAGGTCTCTGGAACGTGAAGAGTTTGTTAAGATTAGTAATGTTAAATGTTCCCTAACCACCTAAATCTTGTCGCATTTATACAAGCACTAAAACTTACTCCATAATTTTCCCTTTTGCTAATGAAATCTTTGACCCAAATCTGTCTTTTCTTTTATTTTAATTTTTCTGGGAACCCTGCCGTTAATTGGAAGCAGCGGCAGGCTTGAGGAAATTTTGTATATATAGATTGTATTTTGTACATATTTGTTGTAAATAAAGATCTCAGAATCACTATTTCTCTCATCTCTTCTCATTAATTTGGTAGGAATTTACATTGACGTCCATCGATTTATGGGGTGGGGGGGAGTTGGGGGAAATTATAGAACCCCCCGTGACAGACAATTTACTCCCCCCCCCCCCCCCCCCCCATTGTTGAGAAATGTTTTTTAAATTTTGTCACAATTTTTTTTGAGTATGCGATTGCAAGCTCAAACAAAATAAACGGGACAATGGTGTGCATAGCTTTTTATGATATTGTTTTTTTTTTAAAACCAGTTACTTCCGCAACTTGAAACTCTGTGTAGTTACATCTAAGAATGTGACCTTCCTTTACAATTTTTTTTTTATCTCCTTTATTTATTGCGATATGTCGAATCTAGGGACATTTAGTCACAGCTGCATAAATATTCATAGGAGGATTTAAGTTCCTATGGTAAGTTAGTTACATTAAATCCTGCGGAATTTTCCGTCGCAGGCGCCTTAGACCTAGCGTGTCCATTAAACGGTTGGCAAGAGAGTTTGGCTGGTGCTCAATGCGAACTGTGTACAAATATTTTTTTTTGGGGTAATTTATTAACTCCCAGATCGATGGATATCAAAGTTCAACTAAACCATAAATTTAGTTACACAAGTCCTGCTATTATCAATTTTTTTTTTATTTATTTATTTATTAGGGAAATCTACAGCTTATTACAAAGAAGAACAATCATATTTAAGTATATATAACATTTTGTGAAGCCAATTAGAGATTTCCACAGATTTAAACAAAAAGAAACGGTTGCTAATAAAAGCAGTACAAAATTGTTACTTGTTTCATCTTATGCTAATAATATTATAAAATTGCATGCTTACAATACAAAATTTTTGCTAACAATAATACTACAAAGTACAGTCTTCTCAGTGTGTATTTCGAACCGGTGTTAAATTCAACTGTATGTACCAATTTAACGTTCATAAGTGCCTCACTAGGGCCTAAAATGAATAAATGACTTTTTGATTTTGATTTTGATTAATTTGTGAATTAGGAACTAATAAAAAAAGAAGTTTGAATAAGTAAACAAAAATCAAAAAAAACCCTTTACCTTACAAAATAATTCATAAGTGCAAAAAAAATGCAAAAACTATAAAATATAAAACAAACACACAACTGCCGTTACAAAACGTGAGTGAAAACAAAAAAAAAACGTGAGTGTGAGATGAATGAACGAAACCACCAGTATCAACACAACTATTAAGAGGAAAGGATGGCTGCAAGAAATTTGAA
The DNA here is from genome assembly GCA_951394255.1 of Polyploca ridens. Classification (NCBI taxonomy): domain Eukaryota; kingdom Metazoa; phylum Arthropoda; class Insecta; order Lepidoptera; family Drepanidae; genus Polyploca; species Polyploca ridens. The sequence goes on from OX596272.1 coordinate 6,809,502, forward strand.
AAATAGGTATTTAACAAATCTATTGCTGTCACGCTGTTGCTGGGATATAAATGTATGAGGGTCGATAGAGACAACTGCAGCTTGGATCGATTATACCTATTTAAAATAGACAAAATCGCTATTTCGTAATCCCCAGTTTCCTCCTCTATTTATATATTAGACAATTTAATTCACTTTGAATGCTTTTGCAATGTTGATAGTGTGGGTTACTGGTTTGTGTATACTTCTTTTTGCATGCCGGAAACGGTAATGTGTTGGAACTAAATATTGTACAATTAATGACATCTTAATAACCCACATTTTAAGCAAATAAATGAATTTGAATTATAAAAAGCATGAATAGAAACAAATTGTATGCAAGTTTACTTGCATATGTATGCAGTGTACCACTTACTTGCAGATACGCTAGCAAGCAAGCTACTGCTCCATTTTACAGGCATTTGTATTCCCGCCTTTACACCGAGTCAAAGAAACAGATGGATAAAAGCCATAAATATTAAATTCAAATAGACCTTACATGCACCTATGCATAGTCTGTCTCTAATACCCTCCGAACCCTAAGGCTACTAGAAGTAGCTAGATATGAGTAGATGTAGTAGAAGTGTTCAGACATTATACAGTTTCAGAATCCAGGAAAAATAAAGTTATCTGAACTTTAGTTTCACATACCTCATGTTTATTCCCTTAGAAAGCTGAACCGGCTCGCTCAAACCCGCCTCCATTATAACGCTAGATTATTGACCACGAAATAGAATCACCGCAATATGAATTTATATAAAATTTTATCAAAACTTTTGAAAAAAACGTGTCTATTTTTCGTATATAATATTTTTACATTTGTTTGACAATGACATGTTGTTGTTGTTTATTTAGTTCGCCCTTAAGGTAGGCAAAGGGTTAGAGCCATACAGCCATAGAATACAATTTACTCACGAGCTTTATGGTCCGGATTAAAACGTAGTAATTTTATATTCTTTGCTCCGGATTACCAACCGAAAGATTATTTTGTAGCCAAATACCTACTATACCGGCTTTTGCTGCGATGCAATAAAGTGCCATTATGTTAAGCTCATGCCTGCGCTTGGCCTTAAAATAATTAAATTATATTCGCCGACAAGTCCTACAACCACAGAAGATGTCGAGTTCATGGTCCATGGTAGTGTTGAATAGTAATAGTGAAACTATCGATAGTCTATCGATACTATCGTGACCTTGGAAAATAGTAACAATATCGATAGCGCTATCGATAGTATCAATTGTATTTAACAAATACTATCGATAGTATCAATTGTATTTAACAAACACTATCGATAGTATCAATTGTATTTAACAAATACTATCGATAGTATCAATTGTATTTAACAAATACTATCGATAGTATCGATTATATCGGTCGTATTGCCTTGATGATTAGTATTATAAAGGCTGCGATATCAATAGTATCGCTACTATCGATATCACAATCGATATTGTATCTAGTTTTCGAATTCAACTATCGATACTCAAACTATCGGTAGTTTGATAACTCTAGTCCATGGAAATGGATGGAAGGCCTTGGGAAGGACCACATCCAGTGTTGCCAGATAATGACATTTCTTACATTTTTCGTAACTTTTTAGGCGATTATCAAACTGCCACGCGCCTACGCGCGTATGTGCGTCACACGCACCTACGCGCGTACTTGCGGGAGTGCAGATCTGCATCATCGTGCGGGTTTTTTACGCACTCACGCGCGTAGTTACGTTTTGTGGATTCACGGCGGGTGTGACTCATTCCATACAAAATCACGCACTACGAGACTCGGCGTGCCATACCTTGCGTCTCGCCACGCGTTCGAGGCGAGACGGTAGGTGTGTGAGTAGGTGCGTGATCTGTATGAACGCGTGTGGATGCATTTTCAGTGTGTTGGACTGTGCGTCTTTTCTATATAAACGAAGATACTTACAAGCAACGTTAAAAGACGCATTCACGCACTACGCTGCGTGTTGCAGGGTAGTGTGTTAACCGCTGAACCCTCACTCGTATGCTCTGTCTACGCTCAGTTACGTAACATAAAAGATGATTGTTTTTCGGACAACTGTTAAACGTCTGAGGCATTTTATTTTATTTTACCCGTTTATTTATCTCGGGCTAATCTTTGGATCTACCAGTCGATTTTTTTATCCTGGGAACGCGGGTGAAACCTTGGGGAACAGCTAACTAGTCGTTCATAAACTCAAATCCATTTATTCTATTTAGGCCCCAGATGGGCACTAATGAAGGGCAGATTAACTGAAGTTACCACCGGTTCGGAACTCGGCCTTCATTCATCTGAGAAGAATCCGGCAAGAAACTCAGCAAGGTTAATTTTTTTTTATACTTTTTGTACAATCTGAGTATGTTTGAAAACACGAATAACGTATTTACGTTGGACCCTAAGTCTAATGTGAATTATCTATATATGCCAAATGTCAACCAGACAGGAAAAACATAAATATGATACAAATCAATGTTTTTTTTTTCATAATCATGTTTGTTTGAGTTGAGCATTCTTGACTGCCGAGATACCGTAAACCTTGATCGTGAAGCGAGTAATTTAAATAAAATCCTCAAGTACTGATGATAATTAGCTATAAAACATGGTATATAAAAAACAGTATTTTAATTGGTATATTTATTTTTCTGTCCAATTTTTACTGTATAAGTATTTTTGAGGTGATTTGTATATTTTCATAAAGTTTTATCTGGTCACACTTGTTTTTTTTTTTAATAAGGTGCTTTGGTTGGGAAAGTATAGAAATAAAGAACAACTTTAGTTCTCTTGGTAGTTTGTGTAAAGAACGAGGAATCTTCGAATAAAATTATTTAAATTATAGATAATTCGGCAAGTCTCCACTGATTCAATGTAAGTACATACCATATTTTCAAGCGAATGATAATTTATATTGATAAAATTTGTCAAAATAAAATAAGACATGAGATTGCAAAACTGCATTCGACGTGCGTGCATGCACTTTGAAACTGCTTATTTTATTTTTATAACCGTTTCTTGGATACCTACAATCAAAATAATTGGTCTCCCAAAAATAATATCAATTTCGTTTACTCCGCGCTTTTTGTCCACGGTAGTAGGCTCTAGGCTGTAGGTAGTTTTTGTTCGTTGTCTTCAAAACGGTTCAGTTTAGTTTTTTGCGAATGCTTACCTACCTGAAATGTTCTTAGATAGTATTAACGCCACAACCCAAGAGACCCTGCGATTGAAATGTTGGAATGCTTCTAATAATGTATAATACATCTAAATGACATGTGAAAGACAAATTTAATCTTGGATTTCATATATAAGTTATAAGGCCATCTCATGTTGTTACCACAGATATTAAAAAAAGTCGCATATATTCTCTCTAACAAAAAACTGTGTCACTCAAGTCGGCCACTACGCTGTATGTACAAGCCGGCACGCACACATTCACACATTAGTTGAGCGCGAGTAATCGACTCTGTGTAAACGGCGACAGAGTCTTATAATCTTATTTCGGAATAGCCAACTAAGGTGTGCTTGAGAGGTGGCCGACTCCATAGACACAGTTTTTTGTTAGCGAGAATATGTCCGACGTAGTCTGTGGTTGTTTCCTACTTGTATTAAAAATATTTTTTTTCCCACAACTATTACATTGTCGAAACTATCCACAGTTTTAATATAATCTATGGCTTAATACCACCTTTCCTATCCTATCTATCCTATTTTTTATCAAAGTACTGCCTGTGATTTCGTTCATGTGATGCCCTACCCTACCCTACCCTACCCTACATTTAAACATTCCCTGAACTTCCACTAATATTTAAACCATAATTTGCCAAATCGATCCAGCCATTCCAGAGTTTTAGCGAGACTAATGAACAGCAATTCATTTATATATACAGGTCGTTGTTTTGGTCAGCGACGAGCGACTCAGGGTCGATAACACAAATGATACTGGTTATAAAAAAAATGCTTTATTTTTTTTTAATAATAACAATTAAAAAAAATTAATTTTGAAAATCATGTAATAAGCTAAAGTGTAGACATAATACTCAACGGGAGTACGAGGGAGTAAAGGGGTGGGCCGATGGCGGCTTGCGCCTAGCTCTAGTCTGTGCACGTGCCTAGTAACCATACTTTGCGGTAATTTTATTTCAAATTGAATAAGGTATTTCTCAACATTTTTACAGTATTTAATGGAATTAAGTCCATTTTTGGGGAATATATATTTTGTACTACCGCTCCTGGGTCGCTTGTCGCCGACCAAAACAACACCCTGTATAGCTGTCTGTTTCACTCATGTTCCCGGGATAAAAATTAGCCTTTGACCTTCTCCATACCATTGGCCATAACAAACTTCTTCAACAAAAAAAACCTTGCTGTGTTTCTTGCCGGAGTCTTCTCAGTTTAAGTGTATTCCGAACCAGTGGTAAATTCAACTGTATGTACCAATTCAATGATCATAAGTGCCTTACTAGGGCCTAAACTGAATAAATTACTTTTTGATTTTAATTTGATTTTGAACTCACTTGCATTTATAATATTACTTAGGATTAGGATATAGATTATCAACCAATTAATGATTACATTTTTTTTTTATACTACTAAGTACAAGCATACGGCAGCCTGATGGTAAGCGGTTACCGTAGCCATATGGACGCTTGCAACACACGAAGCATCGCTCACGCGTTACCGACCTTTCCCCCCTCCCCTATGAGCTCTGGCGACCCTCACGCGCAGGAACACAACATAAAGTTATTTGGCTGCGGTATTCTGTAAGTTGGAGGTACTTCCCCAGTCGAGCTGCTCTTTGAGCGAATAAACGCTATGCTCTACCTCTCTTAAAATATATATAATAATTATTCCAGCAACAATGGCGGACCCGAAGCCCAACGAAATGATGACGTGCCCCTATAACATGGCACACCAGGTGGAACAGTACAGGATGCATATACACCTGCAGAAGTGTAGGAAACAACATCGAAACTGCAACAAGGTGTCTTGCCCGTTTGACGCTACACATATTGTCAACGATATTGAACTTGATGTAAGTATTTCGAAACACTGTTTTACAAAAAACTTAAACCGACTTCAAAGTAAACTTTAAAGTAATAAGATCCCGATCTGGAGACAATGGGACCAAACGGGGAAGTGTAGGAAGGGTACTGTTCCAAACAAAAGAAAAATTTTGCCAAATGAAGGGAGTTATGAGGTAAAAAACATTAAAAAAAAACAATTCAATTTAAGATTGAAATAACTTAAGTAACAAATTATAATTAGACTATTCATAATTGCCTGTGAAGGCAGGCCTCCGTCACTCGCCTATACCTACCGCGATAAGCACCTACAGCTCGCTTCGAGCCGGGCTCCACTAAACAGTCGGGGCCGCCGCGCGCGCGATACTCAGTTGTGTTGGAACGAAAATAAAAATGCGTTATAATTTGTTTTCTTGTGCGATGTTTACCTAGGAACTATATTTATTTATCGATTATCACTGCATTTTGTCATAATGGAGAGCCGTAACACTAATAATTTGAGTGGATGGCTATCGCAATAAACAGAAAAAATAAAAGTTATTGTTTTTAAAATTACTGCAAGATTCTGAAATGTAAGAAATATACATATTTTACACGGTGTTATAATCAGTATCCTAATTAATTTGGTGTAGTTGGTATAGGTAGGTACCCCTGACGCTCGTAAGGTCATTTCGGTTAAGCCTAAATACAAAGGAATTGCGCTCTATTGCGCGTAGTGTTAAGGTGTAATTTTGAATGAACGTAGTGCTCCGCAAATATTGTAGGCTATTAAAAAGGCGGCATACCCTCAAGATCAAAAGAGTGCAACTTCTGTACGTTAGTACTATTATTTATTCTGTGGTGAAGGTCTATTCGAATTTGAATAAGCTATGCCAGTCATGGAGGTCTGGCGACCTTAGTCACTGTGAAGTGACTTAGTAATGGCTGCAAAAATCTTCTGTGAGATTCTTCCCCTGTCATGCTAGTCCAAATTCGGAAAGAATGAACCTGTATGCTACCTCTAAAAGAATGTCCCTCTATCTTACAGTACCATACAACAGTATGCCCCAAACGTTTGATGTACGACAGCCAAGTTTATGTGACGGATGACGACTACCGTCCCGTTAGAGAACTGCCGCCGACGCCCAATGTCGTAATTTCTGAAAGCTGGGACGATGTGAGTATACAATGTCAAACCCATTTTAAATTGTACTAAAGTAATAAATTAACATACGCCCCGCCAGATGGTAAGAGGTTACCGTATTGTACTAAGGTAATAAATTAACATACGCCCCGCCAGATGGTAAGAGGTTACCGTATAGTACTAAGGTAATAAATTAACATACGCCCCGCCAGATGGTAAGAGGTTACCGTATAGTACTAAGGTAATAAATTAACATTCGCCCCGCCAGATGGTAAGAGGTTACCGTATAGTACTAAGGTAATAAATTAACATACGCCCCGCCAGATGGTAAGAGGTTACCGTATTGTACTAAGGTAATAAATTAACATATGCCCCGCCAGATGGTAAGAGGTTACCGTATAGTACTAAGGTAATAAATTAACATACACCCCGCCAGATGGTAAGAGGTTACCATATTGTACTAAGGTAATAAATTAACATAAGCCCCGCCAGATGGTAAGAGGTTACCGTATTGTACTAAGGTAATAAATTAACATACGCCCCGCCAGATGGTAACAGATGTTGTCAAACTATCGATAGTTGACCTCGAAAACTAGTTACAATATCGTTAGTGTTATCGATTTTGTCGATATCGCAGACCGACCCATACTATTGATCCGAATAATACTACCGATATAATCGATACTATTAAATCTCAATACCATCGATAATATAATAGTATATAGTCTATACGATAGTATCAATAGTATTACATATACTACTTTTTGTTTGTAAATACATACTAAATATACATAATTACACCCAGACTCAGGACATGACGGGCCAGTTGGCGCAGTTGGTTAAGGTTCACCTTACGCGCCGCAGGTCGTGGGTTCGATTCCCACACAGAACATGCATTTGTGTGCATGAACATGTCTGTATGTCCTGAGTCTGAGTGTAATTATGTATATTAAGTATATATTTAGAAACAAAAAGTAGTATATGTATTATATCAGTTATCTGGTTTCCATAGTACAAGCTCAGCTTGAGATCAGATGACTGTCCCAGGATATTTTATTATTTATTTATACAGACATGTTCATGCACACAAATACATGTCCTGTGTGGAAATCGAACCCACGACGCGCGGCGCGATAGGTAGAATCTTAACCAGAGTCTTACCGCGCCAGCTGGCCCTTCATAATAGATAGATACCCGTTACACTTTGTTTATGTACCTTTTAAATGTGGTAATATAGTAATATTACAAAAAAATATGTTTCTCGGTATGTTAGTGCATTTATAAGCTGATACTACACAGATTTTGATGCGGTTCTGAACTACAAATGTTGTACGCACGGCTACAGATCAAGCTATACATTTCCAATATAAGCTGACCTCTCATTGTACGGAAAACCTATTCAATGCGAGATCAGCTTATACTGGAAATGTATAGCTTGATGTGTTGCCGTGTGTACTATACAATGAATTTTCTAATCCTAGGATTGTACATCATCATACAGACCTGACTTGGCGAAGAAGGGCGCTCATATTATAACTAAAATAAAGGGCGCCACGCCCTCGGAGCGTAGGAAAGCCCGTATGGACGGAATAAAGAATTATAGGCCGTTAGAAGATCAGTAAATCATATAAATTACCATTTTGTTACTTTAAAGTCGACTTAGTCCATTTTGTTACTTTAAAGTTGACTAAGGGTCAACTAAAAACGCGGCGCGCACTTTTGAAAATAATAGTATACAGGGTGACTGGTAATTAGTAAACGATACTTAGACACATGATTGTACTCATGATAACAAACAACTTTCCCAAAGAAACAAATAGGGATAAATAACTAAATTAAATAAAAGCTGATGGTGTATTCTTATTCTTGTTAGGTACACACGGCAACACATCAAGCTATACATTTCCAGTATAAGCTGATCTCGCATTGTATAGGATTTCCGTACAATGAGAGGTCAGCTTATATTGGAAATGTATAGCTTGATCTGTAGCCGTGTGTACTAAATATTATGGGCTCATGTGATAAGTAAATTAAAAAGAAATTCTTTGGGAAAGTTGTTTGTTATCATGAGTACAATCATGTGTCTAAGTATCGTTTACTAATTACCAGTCATCCTATATATAACTTTATGCAGTATACAAAAAGGTAGACATTTCAGTGAGAGAATTCGGATACGCTTCGCGGCGGCGCGAGTCACCGAAATGTGCACCTTTTTGTATAGTAAATAAAGTTCTATATTCTATTGTAATCTAAGCTTGCCGTGTCCCGTCTCGGTGTGAACTGGCCCTAAGTCAAATGTCCATTTTGTTACATTTCAAAGCGAATTTGTTTTTATGTGTTTCAGATTTTTGTTTCACAATTTGTTAATAACACTGTAAAACTTTAAGATTGTATTGCGAAAATGGCCCTGATTCTGTTGTTCACAACTAAACTAATTTTAATGTCACTATGTCTCTTTCTAACAAAGAACATATGAAAAGGATGTAAGAAATTTAGGTTTGTCAAATTAGTCCAATGCTTGTTTTCAATATAAATTTAGTCGCCATCTATCGCGGTTACGTCTAAATACACGCAAAATAAGACGGCAAAGATTAATTTGACAGCTTAAAATATGTTCTATCCTTTTTTAATCATGTTCGTAAGAAAGAGATGGGATGTAACTTATATTAGTTTAGTGCGATTTACAACAGAATCGGCACCATTGTCATGTTTATGCAAATTTATACTTTATACTAGAGACATAATGATTGATGGATCAATCGTTCGTTTCAATACAACCTTGTAAATAATGTTTTTTCTGAAAGTATGTTAATAATTGGACTCGGGGGGACTAAAAAGGAAGCTAAAGCAATATTGCATATTTCCATTTTTTTTGGTAATATAGTCACGATGGGGAATTCCTGGGTAAAAAAAAATCTAATTAGTCCGTCAGTTGGATTATCAAAAAATATTGGACACGTATTTTTTGTTTTACCAAATCATTAACAAAAAGCTGTACATAGCTCGTGACGTCACTTTAGAGCAAAAACTGTATCATAACGTGACGTCACGCGGAACATCAACACACCATACCATCGTATTTTATTGAATTGACAAAAGAAATACGTGTCTAATATTTTTTGATATCATGTCATCTGGCCTATTGCATAAGACCTGCTGTAAATTCGAAAAAAAAAAAACTTTTGCAATATTGCTGTCGCTTCCATTTTAGGAGGGCCTTATCAAGTATATTTGGTTATAATCGTAACGAACACCATTACACTTACGATTACCACCATAGATACGCGAAAGGCAGCCAGTTCTGTGATATGGTATTTTGTTATCCCCTGGTTGACTATTTGTGTTTGTAGTATAACACAATAAACCATGTTTTCAATAAACAGAAATAATTAAAATTACGGTATATCTTTTCCAGTTTGTTACTAAGTCCAGTTCGTTTAAATTCCATTTTGTTACGTTAAGTTCTTTTCAATGAAAATAATACTTAAGTAAATAAATGTTGGTTCTAAGATTAATAAATGTTACTTAGTTAATCTATCTAGATTTATAGTGTACAATTATTGGCCAAACTTTAACACCTTTGACAAAAAACAGGATAATATGCCTTATAATTAATGACTTAAAGTCCATTTTAGGTTGTTGCACGTGTGTTTGTGTTTAACACCATCGACTACATCAACACTTACCATGAAGACAACGATCCAAAGAAAAAAAAATCGGACATTTAGTGACCGGGCTAAAGTGAACTTTATTTCTTTAAGTTAAGGTATACAATCGACTGTTCAGTGAAAAAAAGCTGAGTATCTTTCGGAAATCTTAGTTAGCCCGTATCAAAATATTTTCATCGACAATAAACCTTATTTATTAGGTGTAGGATTCAAATTCAATTAGCCAAAACTTCTTTTTTTTTATAGATACGGCCTACAAGCGAATTTAGAGCGTATTACCTCAGAGTATATAAATATTACTAATCAGTTAAAAACCAAACATCAGCGTCTTTTGTTTTGGGAATAACAAAAAGATAATAAAAGTTGAAACAACAGAATTTGAGTCATATACCTGAAACATAAGGTATATTTTTCCAAACCGCACCATTGACCTTGTGAACCTAAAGATACTCAAAATACCATGATAAGATTAGTCATACAAGTTTATAAAAACAAAAGTTAGACAAAGATTTTTTTTTTAAATGTGGCATAGATAATACAACTGCTTTTAATGTTTTTTGATCACATAACATATAAATGTCTAATAACAGTAATAATATTATATTAAACTTTACTTGATGGCCGCATTGTAAGGCGCTGTTAATTTAATAACAATCTTCAATAATTTATATCTCGAAAACTAAGTGGCAGCTTTAAAAAAAACAGATGTCTTACATCGTCTAATTTCTGCAAAAAAAATACGAAAGCTCAAACCAGCGTCCTGTCACACAATTTTATCACATTTTTTTGTGATCTATGTTAGTAGTTTAAGATCCTTAAAGGTGCATTTCCTATGATGGTAACTTAAGAAAGCTTATGCTGTGAAAGAATTATTTCCACTCGATCGGAATAGCACCTTTTGTAAGTATCAAGTTACCAGTTTTGTTTAGTAAAATATATAATGTGCCACTTTCTGGCAGGACCACCATCACGGATTTGAATTCGGAGTCTATCACTGGTTTGTCTCAAATATTCATTTGTCCCCACATATTAGATCTTGTCGGTTCTTGGCTAGGCGCATGACGGGACCCCAAAAACTTAAATTAAACTATTTTCATATAAAAAACAAAAAACAGGTACCGACATCTGTTATTTGGTGACAAAATTTGACTATTTCCGGAAGCAAACATATCTTTGCAAGTTGCTCTAGTTTTTGAGATAAAGAGGTCACAAAATAGCGACAGAAGGTCTCCTCCGATATACAATAATCTGATCTTCATAGCCAAATAGAATTGCACAAAAATTACCTAGTATACCTAATATTGGTTTATATTTGATTCGGTCTTTCGGTATCGTTTTTACCTTTTGACTCGGTATTATATAAAAAATCCGTAGTGGTGGCTCTGCCAGGAAGTACCACACAAAAATATAAATATTTGTTATTATTTTAACTTGAATATAAATAATAATATACAAGGGTGTTGCCGACGTTTATCTAAACTGCATCATGGTTCTTTGTTATAGTTTTTTCAATAAGTATTCTATTCAAATAAACCTTCGCAGAGTTATGAATGAATAGTCTACGTAAACATTACATTATATGCCTTAACTCTTACCCCCTTATTCATACTAAATTTATCAAACGTTCATTAGCTAAAATTCCGAAGTCTTTATCTGACAGGTGACATTTGGTGATCGAAAGAGTGAGACGGGGCACACTATTACACTGATGGCCTATTACACTGATTTAGTTAAAAAGCGATTATGAATAAGGGTTAGACGTTAAACTCCACTTTGTCTCCGGTATGATATCGCACATTAACGTGAGTCAAAATAGGGCTTACATCTTTGGTTTTATGGTATATAATTCATTGTAATTTAATAGGGTAGTGGCACCAAAAGATGACCGACCCCCAATAGATGAACAATCGACCGAAAATTAAAAAAATATAATATAATCCCTAAATTTACATGTATGCAATATTTTTTTCCCTATAAGGCAATATTTTTTCTTCCATATTCCTTAACAACATTGACAATGACAGCCCAGACGCGCTTGCGGTGAATTTTTATGTGCTACGTTACCCGCCAAAAATCGGTTTTATATGAAAACCTTATAACGGTAAGTCCCTCCAAATTTAAGAACATTGTCAGCGTATAGAAAGAATTAATGTCATATTAGAGCAGTTTTGGTTGGAATAAAATCTTGACATATTCTGCTTTCAATAACTTAATATATATTATAACATTATTTACCGTTTTTTAGAGAAATTTACTGTTCAAGTAATGGATTAAATTTTGTTCACTTGATCCAATAGATGAACGGCGTTCAACTAATGGAAAAAGGTCTAATTTTTATACCCATCAAAACCTATAAGTTAACGATTAAACACCAAAACAAAAATACTGAAATGAATTTTATAAAATTTATGAACTTAGTTACCAAAAGTTGAACAAATTATTTTAGAGTTTTTGATTATTTTAAACCTAACTTTTCTATAGAATCACCATTAAGATCGGTGGTCGAAATTTGAACGGTTCACATTTTATTAGTTCAACCTTTGGGTATATTTGCCTCAAGCTGAACGAATAATATTCACTTAGAATATTATTCGTTCATTTTATGGTTCATTAATCCATTAAATGAACGAACTACTATGGAACCAACCCCTACTCAAATGTTAGTTCAACTATTGGGTACAAAACGTTCACAATTAGGGCTCAGTGTTCAACTATAGGGATAAAACCTAAATTTTCTTACATTATCAATTTTTTTTTAAAAATATGAAGATGTAGTATATAATTACTTTAATCCTTCAATTAATAAGGATTTAAGGTATTATTGAAAAAAACAACAAGCGTCTATGTCATGAAATGACCGAGTTATAGCTATTTAAAGATGGAAAAAACGCTTAAACGTTCATTTATTGGTGCCTCTACCCTACTTCAATTTAGACAATAGTCCCAGTATTTGACTATGCTATTATGTTATATAGAATCTCATAAAACACATTTGAATAAACTAAACCTTTTTTTTTTTTTCAAGTTTATCTTTATTTGCAAACACACCTATCTGCTTATCTCATGAAGAATACTTCTTATGTAGGTATATTTACTTAGTACCTAAGTATACCAAAATGTAACAACTATTTTTGGAAAAATTTGACTGTAGATGTATCAAAATTTAAAATTACGATTTTATCTCTACATGTAAGTTGAATCGAAATAAATGTTGTCAATATACTTTTTGTCTCATTTTATGTACTACCAGATAATACCTCTCTTAGGGTTGCGTATCCAAAAGGTACCAAATGGGACCTATTACTAAGCCCCGCTATCCATCCGTCTGTCCGTGGGCTGTATCTGTAGAGCACAGACTTCTTCTTCTCTGTCGTTTCGCTCTTGGCAGAGCGGTCGTGGTCACGTTGAGGCGTCCACATCGGTGATAGAGGCGGACACGGCTCTCCGCACGATCTCCCGCCATCTCTCTCTGTTGGCAGACTGTCTGGTGCAGTCAGATACGCGGTTTCCCACTGCAGATTTTACTTGGTCAGACCAGCGCATAGGTGACCTGCCGCGTGATCTGGTTCCCTCCACTTTTCCTTGTATGACCAGCCGTTCAATGGAGTCGTTATCCCGCCTAGAAACATGCCCAAAGTACTGCAGTATGCGCGACTGTACTACGGCCGATAAACGCGATAAACCTAGCTCCTGGAGTATGGACACGTTGGTCCGAAATTCCGTCCACGATATCCCCAGCATCTTCCTCCAGCACCACATCTCTAGAGCATCTATCTTCCCCTTTTCCAACTCGCGCACCGTCCACGTCTCTGCCCCGTAAAGAAAAATGGGGAATACAAGTGTTCGCACGAGCCTCAGACTACGGAGCATAGACTACGGAGGACATATTCTCGCTAACAAAAAACTGTGTCTATGGAGTCGGCCACCTCTCACGCACACCTTAGTTGGCTATTCCGCGGGAAATTAGACTCTGTCGCCGTTTACACAGAGTCGATTACTCGCGCTCAACTAATGTGTGCGTGCCGGCTTGTACGTACAGCGTGGTGTCCGACTTGAGTGACACAGTTTTTTGTTAGCGAGAATATATCCGACTTTTTTTTAATATCTATGCTGTAGAGTAAAAAAATTAATAGAGTGATGGCGTTAGCGTCAAGCAAGATGCATTCATGGAATCGTACACGAGGAATTTACTATCAGAAAAAAATTACGACATGAGTTCCTTTGTTGTCGGTACTAAAAATAAGACTTGAATGATTTTCACAGAACTTAAATTAAAGGAGGGCGGGCCTCCATAGCAAAGTTTCGTGTGCGAGTCAGTCTCGTATTTGGCAGGTGTTTTTATTTATTAATACAAGCTTGTTAGTAGGTCGAATCTTAACTGAATTTTAAACCGTTTTTCCCAACCGATTGAACTGAAATGCATACACGTTCAGTTAGGATGACAATGCATAGTTAGCTTAGTTATATTGAACAAAACCCTATTATAAATATATTTTTTTCATTAATCATTTATTTCTATATCAGAAACATTCAACCTGCACTGTCACAATTTCATGGCAATCGGAGGAATCAACAAATGACATAAATGCAAACATGTTACAGTAGTACTTGTACGTAGTATTTATATACTCTGAGGTAGTACCCAACTAATATGGCTTACCGATGTACCGGCGCAGAAGATACATTTTCAAAGCGCGGGAAACGCTATTGGTCGGCAGCTGCTGCCATGTTAGCGCGCGCCGTGTGGTGCGGCGTAACTTGCGAGTGAAACGGAACTAACAGCTGCAGTGTATTATGAACCTTGTAGTAGTAATCTAAGTTTGATTGTAAGCTTTAAGCATTCTTTCGTTAATCTTCGGGGCCATACTATCTTTTCTGTGCGAGCGAAGATTCACGACGCGCCTTATCAGTTGGGTAATACTGTAATAGCATATGTACGTCAAATTATTTACACTCAGGGTAATCAATCAATGCCCACGTGTAAAAAAAAACCCAGGATATCTTTGTTTTTATAAGATATAAAAAAATAGTTTTTTTTCTTTTTTTCGGAATATTGCACCGATTGAATAGAATTCAGTTAATGAAATTTCTAATAGACATATTGTTAGTTTGTAAGGTAAAATATTTACGCACTGGCCAAAATGCCTGACAACAAAGATTATTTGTATGAGAAAAAAGAAATAACTCAATAAAGGGCAAATGAAATAATAATGTATTATCAAATACGATAATAATAATAGTATATTTCAACATAAATATGTACACCACTCTTAACTAAATGGAAAGCTTATAGATATATTTATTCGACGTCTTTGATATAATCTTCATCCATCTTATGAAACTTATCTTTCATATCTTCTGGAACGTCTACCGTAGATAAATCTTCCGCACCAACTTCATCCTCCTTCTGTATTAGTATATCTACTACGTTCTCGCAAGCAAGTAACGATTTTGGATCCTTCTCCCATTTGTGATATTCCCGTAATACGTAATAAACCCCATTATCCCTAAGGAACTCTCTACCTTTCCGTTTAGTACACAGCTTATTCAGCGTCTCTAAAATCATTCTACGTATATCCACGTCGTTATCCCGTTTTTTTTCTTTCGGTAAGTATTGTAGAGAAATTGGAAGCTTGTCCATTTCATCGTCATCATACTCTTCGTTACCCATTAGGGGATTTAAAATGTAGGTTAGTAAATCCAAATCTGGGCTTAGTAAGAAATCATGGTACTCCGAATCAAATGATATGTTGCGAATAGTCCCTATTGCACCTCCCCGACGTATGTTTGACAGTTGGTAGTCACAAAACGGTAATAGTTTTATTAATGGCACATGTGGGTTTTCCTCTGTCAGCCATTTACGTATTCTATAACTACGAGATAGATTGCTGAACATTGGTGCCAGGTAATTCAAATTAGAACCTGTTTTGTTAAAATCAGTATGTACAAAAACGTTTAAAATGTCGTTTAAATATGGTTTCAGCGTATTTATACATATTTCCAGCTCATTCTCAAGCCTAGTTATATTCGATAGTATCATACAAGCAGCATCAGCGTCCTTTTTCTGAGGGTTTAAAATATAACCTACAAGAATTTCCAATATGTTTTTCTTACCGCTAGGTTTGTATTTTAAAATTTCTGTGCCGCCGTGATCACTCGCAGTTATATTAACAAGGAGTAGTAATGCGTTTTTAGCTATTTCTTCCACCCTATCGTTGGTTAAATCAATTATACTTTCAATGACTTTTTCGTGTTTTAAAAGTGTATTTATCCCATCTTCCGAGCCAGATAGACCGACTAAATGGTCTAGCGATATGTGCTTTAGGTCTATCCTGGATTCTGGCTTGAGGAATTGAAGGATTTCTTCCAGTGGATCTTTAGACATGATTGTTTTTCAAATATACGAAATTTTAAAAACGTGTTGTTGACATTAGTTTTTTTTTATAAATGTTGTGATTGTCATGACCATGGATAGTCCTTCAGTCGCAAACATTTTATTTATAATATCACTTTCATATAGTCCGCACATTAACCTTCACAAAGTCCACATTATCAGTCACCGTCCAGTCATGTTTTAGTAAAATGGTGGTCATTGTACTAAAACTATTCACGGACTTTTTGAGGCAACTTGTAAAGTCACGATACACATAATTCATTTCATTTCACTTCACTGGTGCATATGGATTGATCTTTATTGGATAAAATAGCACCGATATGCAATAAAACTCAAAATACACGAATTTATCAAAATAAAAATAATGAAAATGCAACGTCACTCTGCACGTTCCCGCCAAAAAGTCTTGACATTTGTAACAAAAAAAAGATAAAACCCTATGACTGTAGGTAATGGTTTTATTCAACAAAATAATTTAATATCATGACAGTAACAGAGAGTAATAAAATCAGGTAACATAGCAACGTAAACCGTTCACCACACAATTATTATTTTCTCATTGTGATATAAGCTAGCTATCTCGCATACATGTCATATTCCATCTATTTTCAGATTTTCATTAAAATTAGATATTGCCAATTAAACTATATTTTCTGCTTGAAATTCATATTGTCTGAAAATAAATAAGAATGAAAATGTTCTGGATTATCAAGATTTAGATATTATTACTCTCGTAAGAAAATTGCCTTAATAACAAAAGTAACTTATTATAATAGGTCAAAAGTTTCGAAAATTGTAGGAATTGTCTCGTCTGGCAACACTGAATTGAAAATATTTCTTGACATGTGACAGATTGACGAACACGCGGCCGATCTAATTTCAAGAAAAAATCAGTATCCCGTTTGCAAAATTCTGTAAAGTTGTTTATGAAAACTTATAAATCGTTAAATAAAATGAGCAGCTGAATAATAATAGATACATACATAGCCATCTAGTGAGGAGTAGATAAATCATCAGAATCAGGCATGCTGAACAGTTAAAATAGAACCAATAGATGGCACTGTATGCAATAAATAGTACCATCTAGTGTCGAATAGAAACAACGAACAAGAAACAAAATTCATTTGTTTATGTTTGTAGTTATTACAATTTTGTATAATTTCTGGCTCCTGAAACACAGTTTTACTAGTTTGGGAGCCTATGGATACAAAAATAAGCTGTAATGTTGTATGCCAATAAATGAATTATTATTATGAATGTTGCTTATATTTTTTTTTTAAGAAAAGCTGAGCTTTATCTTGAATTCTATAAGTCCATGTTTGTAGAGTTGAAGGTAGGAAGGGTTTTGCAAATGAATAAAAATGTCGTTGCAAAGCACATTGGCCATTAGTTTATACGTTTATTATTTTATACGTAGGTAGGTAGATAAATAAAATAACATAAAAACAAATCGAAAATTTATTAATTATTTAGCTCAAACGTACATAAAATAATTACTCTAAACACTCTTTCTACAATCAAGTACTTTATAAATTATTTTGTATTTCTAATAAACTGTGGAATGGATTTATTAATAAGCTCAATTTGCTTAAAAGCTTGGACGGAAATAATTAATACTGAAATTCTAAAACTAATCTAAGTACCTAATTACATATATAAAAAGACGGGATATTTCTGTTGAAATTGTCTTTAGTGGAGTTTATACGATACAAAATGACTTACTAAAATATTGTGATGTCATACCTGAAAAACTGTATTTTAACATTTTTATTTTATTTTTGTCAATAAAACTTTAGATGGAGAGAGAGCTTAGACTTTGATAATTTAATTAATGAAGAAAAAAACGTTACGTAAAATAATGTTGCTTACAGTAACCGGCATGAGTCGTGAGCACAAACTGACACCTGCGCAATTTAATTATTCGGTCTGTTTGGCGGAATGAAGAAAGGGGGGAGCGCCGAGCTGCACACGATTGGTTACGGCACGTAATTGTCAGACGATGTGAGTCGTCTATTGGATTCTTGCTTGTCATTTGGCTACTGTAATTTGGCCCCACTACTGCCTATCTGTGCTCACGTGCTCACGACTCGTACCTTATACTGTAGAAGCCGTACTTTTCAAGTGACAGTTGACAGGTGGACGTCAACCAATTTTGATCGCATTGTTTAAATACCCCGACTATTTCATTTCTAATTCACTGAGACTGATAGATACTAAATGCATTCGAAATGCAATACTGTATTTTTTTTGTTAATTAATTAATATAGTATTCTCATAGAAATAGATATACATAGAAAGAGCGTCGCCATACCACGCGATTACAAAAAACAGGCCAACTTTATAGGCTGGCGTACGTGACAGAGCTACGTTTTACGCTCGCTCTGCGTCATTCTGTTTGTCATAGTGACGTTCATAATGATAGTTGTTGAACTATTCCAATTAAAATCGGAAGAAAATGAAATATTAAACATTATTTTGCATTTTTATTTAAAAAGTTGCTTCCAGCAGTAAGGGGCTATTTTTTACGACGTGTGAACAGCTTCGACGCTCAATCTGGATATATAATGAATCAAAGAGTATTGTACTATGATTGTACTATTGAAATTCATACTAAATTCGTAGTGCATTTTTTAAAATATGTAAATCTAATTAATCAATGAAAATATTGTAAAAGATGTTATTTTTTTCATCAAAGAATATTAATAAAATACAAACTAGGTATGGTTATGCTTTTGTATTTTCTAATTCATAGTTTTTGTACTTTTCTATTCAGTGTGTGTATACTTATGAATATTTTTATTAATATTTTGTGCATATTCAAAATAAAATATTTACAGATTAAGCTTAATGCAATCATTAATGTAGTGATATATCAATCTTAAATTACTTATGATTAATATGAATTTTGAGTAAGCGAAATATATTTGTAAAATAAAATACAATTTACATTATTTCGTTAAATAGGTTCAGAAAAAAACGTTTGCATACTTATCGATTTTCGGAAAAATATTGTAAGATTTATAAGATGAACTTCTGGGATTCGTTTCCTGTGTATTTTTTAATACCTAGTGGAAAACATCAAGTGGAAGCATCGATCCTATCGCAGCTCCAAATTAAAACCTGATTATCAATCATATACCAACAACGTATTCTTTCGTATTTCGGCCACGTGGTGCGCAAAGGCGATAAAAGTTTGGAAAAACTGATCATAGTTGGGAACACGGAAGGAAAACGACTACGTGGTCGTTCACCAACTAGATGGTCCGATCAAGTTAAAGACTCATCGTCCTCCAAGTTTTACACGGTCGTAAGGGACGCGTTGGACAGAAACCGGTGGAGGCAGATCATCCGCTCTAGAAGCAAACCCGATGCTGACCACGATCACCTCAGACATGAGGGAACGACTATAGAGAGAGAGAGAGTGGAAAACAAGCATACAGTCCGCCTGATGGTAAGCGGTTACCGTAGCGTCAAAAAGACAAATATAGGGTGGCAATGAGAGACAATTCCTCATCAAATATGATTTCATAACTTGTTATTTATTTTCCGAAAATCGATTTACTTTTTTTCGACAAACAAATGGAAAAGCGATTTACAAAAATGAAAAGTGTAGTCCGGAAACATTTCTCTGTTTGTTTTAATGAACGAGTATTTTTCTTAGACACGACATGATGAAGATGGCGAACATTGATGTCTTGATGATGGCCGCGTCTGTAAAAAAAACAAATTGTTAAAAAAGGAAATTAAATTGTAAAATTTTGGTCCAACACTATCAAAGAGCTTTAGGTTGACAAGCAGGCAGAAAGTCCACCTGATAGTAAGTGGTCACCGCCGCATATGGACATTTGCAATACCAGGGGATTGCCAATGTGTTTCCGACCTTGTAGAACTCTTTTTAAAATTCAAAATTCAAAATTCAAAATCATTTATTCAAATAGACCTTCGCAGGCACTTATGAAAAGTCTGACTCTAATACTCTAATACCGGTTCGGAAGGTTGCATTTGCTGAGAAGAGCCGGCAATAAACTCAGCAATTACTCATTTCAAAACAAGCTTAGATTCATTACATAATATTTACATTCTAATCGCACTGACAACAATTGCGTGCCCCGGCGCGGCCGCAAAACTACAAAGTAGACTGAATCTATATTTAATAAGTAAATAAATAAATGGCAAACTTAAGCAGACCAACCCCCACAAGCAGCACCTGTTCACAAGTATGACGCGTGTGGCAGCCATCGCCCTCCTCGCCATATTGGAGGGAAGTGAGCGACCCGTCACACGACGCCGCCGCAAGCAAAGGCCTTAAAGTGAGCATGACTTACTTAAGTCTGGCTTAGAAATAAAAAATAAACTAAAGGGAAACTACTAAACACGCAATTTGTTATCACTGTGACTATTGACAAGTTTATACTAAATATCATTTAGGTATATGTATAGAAAATATAACAATTAAGGAGATAGACATTTACGCCTTTTTTGAAGAACCCCATATCGTAGCGCTGCCTTGGAGTTGCAAGCGTCCATAGGGGCGTGACTTGCGAGTGAGACGGAACTAACAGCTGCAGTGTATTATGAACCTTATAGTGATCTAAGGTTGATTGTAAGTTTTAAGCATTCTTTCGTTAATCTTCGGGGCCATACTTTCTTTTCTGTGCGACCGAAGATTCACGACGCGCCATATCAGTTGGGTAATACTTGTATGAATATTTAAGTAATTTATTTTGAGCTGAAACGTTTTATAGAGAGTACACCAGATGTAGTCTTCCTTCACCCCTTTCCGTTACATGTTGTATATATAAAACTGACCATTGCAAGTGTGTTCCTTCTCCTTGAACCCGTTGTCGGCGTCGCACAGACAGATCTTGTCCTGCGGGGAGTGCACGCGCAGGTGCGAGGGCGCGCCCGCCGCGCCCGTCACGTTGGGCGCGCCGCAGATCAGACCGTCGTTGCATTCGTCGCTGTTCGCGCACACGTGGTATAGAGCTGGAATCGAAACATTATGTTACAGACTGCTTCACACTTATTGGAGGCTGTGAAGTCATCCGGCCACACTTATTGGAGGCTGTGAAGTCATCCGGCCACACTTGTTGGTATAGAACGATGAACGAAACGCGTAAGCACCCTGAAAATCACGGTTTACGAGAAAAATACTCCTAAAAGCGTTCTGATAGCGCTACGTGTTTCTACTGTCTGCTTAAGCTCCGCTAAAGAGACCTTTAGTTGACTCTTCGTTAAAAAATGGGACATAACCTTATGATAGCTTCTCTATACGTAGTAATAATAGCTCAATGGGTATGCGGTACATTCGAGATGACTGTACCTGCGCAAAGCCAAGTTCGCAGCGCACTTCACTGCCGCCATTTTGGTTCGGATTCTACGACGACTACGATCGACATATTTTCTGACAGTAAATCAACGAGTGTACGATACCGATATATCTATCCCACCAAAACATTTTCATGTAAAATGTTGCCAAGACGAGACCAGCTCACACTGTCAAAAGGATATCAAAACTCATATAGAGCCTAGCTTATAAATTTACACGCCCTACTTTACAAGCCCTATAGGCTAATAATAATAATCCGATAGTCGTTTCCGCCCATAGCCAAAATCCTCGACAAACACCTCAAGAGGCTCGCGTTAGGCAGCTGGATCGAGGGCCAGATTCAAAAGGCAGTGCTCCTGGAAACGGCTCGCATTGTCAGAAAGTTCCTCAGCCTGGAGCCTTAACTGCCGGTAACTAGGACCCTGTTCCCGATGCCGGTTGGATGCTGTTTTTATATTTTTAAATGTATTTTTTTTTAAATTATATATATAATTTTTTTTTTGTATACCACTAAGGTGGCAAACAAGCATACGGCCCGCCTGATGGTAAGCAGTTACCGTAGCCTATGGACGCTTGCAACACCAGGGGCATCACTCGCGCGTTGCCGACCCTAGAGAAATCTCTTCAGACCCTTTTTGAAGAACCCCATGCTGTACTCCAATGGGAAAACCACGTCATTCCACAATCTGAGCGTTCGCGGAAGAAAACTCCTTTGAGCCCGCACAGTTCGAAACAATTCTGGTTTCAAAAAAAATGTAAATTATAGGTAAAGAAAAGAAATAAATGAAATAATAATCTAACTAATATTATAAAGAGGAAAGATTTGATTGTTTGTTTGTTTGTTTGTTTGTTTGCATTGAATAGGCTCCGAAGCTACTGAACCGATTTGAAAAATTCTTTCACTGTTGGGAAGCTACACTATCCCCGGGTGACATAGGCTATATTATATTTTCAAAAAAATTAGGGATCCTTACTAAAACTCCAATAATGTAACCCAAGGTGTAAAAAAATTACCTAAAATATTCTTTACATCGCGTGCGCTGCGAAAACTATTGATGATAGAATAAAATAATGTACTACGACTTTGTAGAACACATCATTATTTACAAAAAGTGTCGCGACAGTATATGTCTAACTATTATAGTTATGCCACAATAAGTGTTCTTTTATTTTAAAAAATTAATTGATATGCCGCCGCTAGAAAAGGCTCTTTATTTGTATCTTGGTATTAATCCTTATCAAAATAAATGACTTCATATTCAAGACTGCTTCAATACCTTTATATAACTTTTTGAATTATTCAATTCGGACATTCCATTCGAAAGATATCACGAGTTTAAATATGTAAGTATTAGAACACAGTGTTTGTAAAAAAAAACTCCTCCGAAACGGCTTGACCGATTCTTATGAAATTTTGTGTGTATATTCAGTAGGTCTGAGAATAGGACGTAAACTATTTTTCATACCCGTAGGGTAGGGTAAGGTAGGGTAGAGTAGGGTAGGGTAGGGTAGGGTAGTCTGCCGCCCATCAACATCGGGCTCGAGTAGTGGAGCGTGTGTTCCCGCACGCTACTCAGGAGGAGACGGCGGAGACAAGAGCTCCGGTCTCTGCCGTCGACGAAGAGGAGGCCTCCGATCAGGCCGTCGCTGCTGGATACGCGGACGAATGCTTCGGCGCCCCCGTATATCCAGCCGGCAGCGACAGGTAGGAACGCCGTGGGGTTTTAGTCAGTAGGAGTCTGACATAACCCGGCCGCTCCCCCCGGAGTGCCCGGGTATCCATGAGGATATCCCCACAAAAAAAAAAAAAAAAAAAAGGGTAGGGTAGGGTGGAGGCGGCGGAACGTGACAGGGAGGACACTACCACCCTGGCTATCCGCCGCAGGAGAACCTTTCCCCCCAACATGGGCCCAAGGGTGGCGGACTCGGGGGAGTCTGCAGCCCATCAACATCGGGCCCGAGTACTGGAGAGTGTGTTCCCGCACGCTACTCAGGAGGAGATGGCGGAGACAACTCTGCCTTCGACGAAGAGGAGGCCTCCGATCTGGCCGTCGCTGCTGGATACACGGACGAATGCTTCGGCGCCCCCGTATATCCAGCCGGCAGCGACAGGTAGGAACGCCGTGGGGTTTTAGTCAGTAGGAGTCTGACAACCCAGCCGATCCTCCCGGAGTGCCCGGGTAACCATGAGGATTTCCTCACGTAAAAAAAAGGTAGGGTAGGGTAGGTTAGAGTAGTGTAGGGTTTAGTCTGCCGCCCATCAACATCGGGCCCGAGTAGTGGAGCGTGTGTTCCCGCACGCTACTCAGGAGGAGACGACGGAGACAAGAGCTCCGGTCTCTACCGTCGACGAAGAGGAAGCCTCCGATCAGGCCATCGCTGCTGGATACGCGGACGGATGCTTCGGCGCCCCCGTATATCCAGCCGGCAGCGACAGGTAGGAACGCCGTGGGGTTTTAGTCAGTAGGAGTCTGACATAACCCGGCCGCTCCCCCCAGAGTGCCCGGGTATCCTTGAGGATTTCGTAGGGTAGGGTAGGGTAGGGTAGGTTGGGGTGGGCTGAGTAGGGTAGGTTAGGATAGGGTATGGCAGGGTAGGGCAGGGTAGGGTAGCACCACAGGTTAGGGTAGTATATTATAAGTTAGTTACGACGGGCATTTAATGTAGTTTTTTTTTACTGTTGATAGGCCTGTGTTTGGCCACAATCTCACCATGGTAAGTGATGATGCGGCCGAAGGTGGTGCGCACACAAAGCCTAGAAGGAGCTGGCTCTCAAGTGCAACTGTCGGAACACACCGAAAGATGCTTGGCGACAGATTTTCAACTTGAGGGTGGTAGCCAGCCAGGCGGGTACTCCAAAGTACCCTAATGGTTTCCTCACGATGTTTTCCTTCACCGAAAGCTCAAGCTCATTATAGGATTCGATCCCGGGACCTTCGTCTCGGTATCCGACGTCACTACCACTGAGCTATCATCGCCTTAAAAATAATGACGCCTGATAAAGTTTGCTTTTTACAGAAAATCATTATCATTTATATTTTAAAAGATTCGAAATTAGCAAGAAACAGTAGTCGCGATACCGTGACGGGGCGGACTGAGGCGGGCGCGGGCGCAGAAATCTATCGACACCTCATTCCGACATTGCACCCGTGCGAAGCCGGGGCGGGTCGCTAGTATTAAATACATTTGTATGTTGTTCACTTCAAGAAGCCATCTTGCGAAGTTTCGGAAACATTTCATGATAAGTTAGTGGCCTTTTTATTTGCTCGTCAGTGTATACTACAAGTTACTATGTACTTAAGTTACTTACACTTCGAGTTTCTTATCACTTAAATCAAACCATTACAAAGTTAGGTGTACCATTATACAAAATAAGGAGTTGAAATGTCACATTAAAAACGACCATTCGTGTAAGATTCAAATGGATTGTTATCACGAGTTAACATGCTCTAGCAATAATTAAGCATTTACAAGCTTACTGTATTGGTATAAGGTTGGTTTTTGGATATTTAGAATTGGAATTATTAAAAGCCTTAAAGTATTAATTAAGTATGTTTCGATAAGATATGATAGTTTAAATGCCGTGGCAAAAGGTCGCGGATTAAAACGTTATTAAAACTTGCTTTTCCCTGCGGTTTTATCCGCGTTCTCGGGATGGAAAGTAGCCTAGAACACTCGGAGATAACGTAGCTGCCTATTTGTGAAATAATTTTGGAATTAAAAATAGAAACAAAAGAAAAAATTATATCGACTTCAAAATACACTAAAAAGGTTTAAATAACTCTAATCTGGGGGCACGGGAGTGCCCCCCGCCAAGACAGCCAAGCGAAGCGAAAGGGCACTACCTACCTTTTCTCGAAGCGCTTCGTCGTTTTTTTGAACCCTCATAACTTGGATTTGGATTATACCAGATAAACAAAATTCTCGGAACATGATCTCAATAGTGAACTTATTAAGCATATTAAGTTTCAATAACATAGCTCTTATACTTTAGATTTTATTGATATCTAAAAAACCCCGATTTCGTCACTGACTCACTGATGATCATCAAAACTCATAGGGTACTTCCTGAAGTCCTAGAAAGCTGAAATTTGGTATTTAAGCTTGTATTAGTACACAAACAACAAAAAAATTATAAAACTTGGAAATTTCAAAAAAAAAAAAGAAGTGAAATCCCACCAAAAACATTTTCATGTAAAATGTTGCCGCCAAGACATATGGCTCGTACTGTCAAAAAGTTATCAGATCTCATGTAGAGCCAAGCTTATAACTACATGCACTTACTATATAAGCCCTAACTTCACAACCTCTACACACCGTAGTCAAAATTTGTGGCTTGGCCGTTTCACTACTACAAGAACTATTGAATAACAAAAAAGCAATGAACAGTGAATACATTTTTCACCTTACTCCCATGTGATGGTAGCGAAACGGCCAAGCCACAAATTTTGACTACGGTGTGTAGAGGTTGTGAAGTTAGGGCTTATATAGTAAGTGCATGTAGTTATAAGCTTGGCTCTACATGAGATCTGATAACTTTTTGACAGTACGAGCCATATGTCTTGGCGGCAACATTTTACATGAAAATGTTTTTGGTGGGATCTGACTGTTTTGAAGTCAGCGAAATATTTTCAATGGAATAAGTCGTCCTCTTTCGCTGCCTTCAAAACAGTGTAGTTCTAAGTCGAGCGTTGAACATCGACGTAAGGTTTCATGTATGTCGGTCATCTATAGGATATTGGAGAGTGTGCTACAGAATTTGTTCTACTTAATTCCTCCATCGAACCACAAGACACCGGGAGAATTTCCACCGGCACGTTATCGACTTCCCGCGAGTAAATGACGGAGTTCTGAGGTAACAAACATAAAAAAAACTTACAACCGAATTCAGAACCTCCTCCTTTTTTGAAGTCGGCTAAGAAGAAAAGACGCGCGTACTTTCGGCGAGCCAACGAATCAAATTCGACAATGGCCCTGATTCTGTTGTTTACAACTTAACTAATTTTAGTCTCACTATGTCTCTTTCTAACAAAGAACATAAGAAAAGGATGTAAGTAATTTAGTCCTGTCAAATTAGTCCAATGCTTCTTTTCAATTTAAATTTAGTCGCCATCTATCGCGGTTACGTCTAAATACACGCAAATGAAGACGGCAAAGACTAATTACGACGTATATGATTTTAATACTAGGGCAAGTATTCAGAATAAACACAAATTACCAAAATGCAAAACTACCAACGGTAAAGGAAAGAAGAAGAAGGCAAAAATTTGGAATGATCTGCCACCCCCTTTAACAAACATTAAGTCCCTCAATCTTTTTAAAAATAAATTCCGAGAGCTACTACTGGCAAATCAAATTGGCAAACAGTAACAGCCGCTCCTACACTCTTTTTTCATTCGCCGTACGTGTCTTAATTTAGTCATAATTTTTTTAAGTAATGTTTTCCCTTATAATGTAAATTATATTTTTTCCTTTGAGTATAGAATATTGAATGTAAGCAATAGTAGGTACTACCATACCGCTACTTTTTAAATCCAACAGTGAAAGTCAAACGGGTCTAAGCTGAAAACCAGCGCTGGACGTCGGACTTGTAACCCGAGTTCGTCTCCAGCATAAAGCTGAGCTTGTGTCCCTTGCTGCAATTTTTTTTTTTTTTTTTTTTTCTATGTTTACGCTTATTATAAATATGTCATGTTAATAGTAAATTGTAGCAATAAAAGCATTTCTATTTCTATTTCTAATTCGACAGCTTTAAATATGTTCTATCCTTTTTCAACAATGTTTGTAAGAAAGAGATGTGATGTGACTAAAATTAGTTTAGTGCGATTTACAACAGAATCGGCACCAATGACAACGCAACTACTTCGTAGACAAGTGCTACGAACTGTAGCAGAAAGAGTCATACTTAATAGAGTTTTTTTTAAACTTCTTTTTAGTCAGTTTTTTTACAGTTGGTTTAAAGTCTGACGAATAATGAAGATTCATCATCATCATCATCAGCCTATAATGTCCCACTGCTGAGCACAGGCCTAATTTCACAAATGTACGTGGGCGGGAATGGGCAATACTCCACCACGCGTGCCCATTGCCGTTTGTGGAGGTAGGCTAGTGGTCAATCTACTGTTGAAATTTTTCAAGCCTCCTAGTAGGCCTCCAACTAGCTTAACGACTATCACAATTAAGTGATAACCGGGACCAACGGCTTTTCGTGCCTTCCGAAGCACGGACACGCTCGATTTGAAATAACACTAGGCGGTCTCCCATCCAGGTATCGTCCACGACGGTGGTAGCTTAACTTTGCCGATCGATTAAGAACGGCTAATCATGCTACACCACGAGCGCTTCAATGAAGAGATTCAAGGGCTATTAGAGTCTACAAAGAGCTTTAGTGCTCTACGATTTGCAAAAGAATTGATTGGAATACGAAGTTAGGAAATAGCGCACTGGTTTCCTAAACCATGGGTTCCTCCTGAATTGCGTTGTGCGAAATACTATCGGGAAAATCTACACAATTAGTGATTTTTATTATTTTGTTACAGAATTTTATGGCAGTATAAACGCGTTTACGTGCCATACCAGCGACATTGTACTTACGTAGCACGCAAACCCGAAAATTCTGTGGAAATTTATGTTAGTACTGTATTAACCCTGTTTTCTTGTTAAAGGTCAATCTTCCATCCCTTTCTAACACGAACAGCGGTATATTTTGTTTATTTACATATTTGCCTTGAGTTTTGAAGATGTAAGTGGATATACGGGAAGAGGAAGACCGAAAAAGAGATGGATGGATTGTGTGAAAGATGATATGGGTAAGAAAGGAGTGGATGCTGGTGTGACGGATAGAAGAGATGAATGGAAGAAGTGGAGTCTTACCCCGACACCAAATAATTGGGAACAGCCCCTAGACAAGATGGTTGCTGACAATCGTTATCGTTAGTAAACGATCAACCTTTTTATGGGATTGACGAGATTGTTAAAAATCACGTGATATTTCGATTTGAAATGTCAATCCCATACAAAGGTTGATTGTTTACTAACGATAACGATTGTTGACAACCATCTTGTCTAGGGGGGCTGTTCCCAATTATTTGGATTTCTTTTTTTGATGTACATGTGGTTTCCCTAAATGAACTGTGATCTTGGGTCCAAATCTGCTATTACAACTATGCTCCACATCAACACCGACAAAGTGCTCTGTTGTCTAATTAAAATAAAAACCGGCCAAGTAAGAGTCGGACCCGCACACGGAGGGTTCCCTACAATATTAATAATAATGTAACCTTACTCAAATTAACAGTGAAATTAATAGTAGGCGCAAAATTTAAAAGTACCAAAATTTACCTTAATTTTCAACTTTTTTTATTTTTCGAATTTTTCCCTTTACTGGTACTGTAAGGCCTTGCTTTTTGCCAAATTTCGTGATTCATGGTCAACGGGAACTACCATATAGGTTTTCGACCCAAAACCTAATCAAGAAAAGGGAAAATTCCGAAAAATAAAAAAGTTGAAAATTAAGGTAAATTTTGGTACTTACAAGTTTTCGCGAAAATCTTAATATGCCCATATTTTTTTATCGTGTTTACTCAGGACCTCGATTTTTATACATCTAATAGGAATGATAGACCTCAGTATCTGGTATAAATTTCAACTTGCTAGAGCCACCCGTTCCTGAGAAAATCAGTGGTGATACACGAACAGACGGACAAGAGAGTGATCTTATAAGCGTTCCTTTTTTACCTTTTGAGGTAGCTTAAAAATAAATGTATTATCTGTATTACTGTAGTATGACGGGAAAACTCTACGCAGCTCTAGCATATCAACTTCCAATAGTCGAATTGAAGTCATCGGCTTCTCTCTGTTCCCGTTTGTAGTACCTACTGTACACGAGTCATCTTGACTACGTTACCTTTAAAGCTAATCTCTCGAAACTCGACCAACTTTACATAACAATAAAACTATTTTTAGCATAAATACCTTTGGTCTGCGCCTCGCACTGCCCATTTACCGGCGGCAGGTTATCACCGCAGAGACACCGTGTCACGGAGTCATAGTGTGTCCTCACGCAGGAACTGCTGCTGATGCCGGCGCATTCAGCCTGTCGCGAACACGGGCGTGCTGGAAAACATTAACATTAAATATCTTGAGATGAATAAGCTATGTCCCTATTCGTTACCATAGTTCTGCAGCTTTCAGGTATTAGGTCATTCCCACACGAGTATCTACTCAATAATAACTCGATTTTATAACCGTTAAATCTCAATTGCCATTGAGTTTGAGAGACTTTTATTGCATTTACATAATAGATACATAAATGCTAACAGTTTTTTAACCGACTTCAAAAAAAGGAGATGGTTCTCAATTCGGTTGTATGTTTATGTTTGTTACCTCATAACTCCGTCATTTATTAACCGATTTGGAAAATTCTTTTTTTATTTGAAAGAGTTCTCGTTGGGTCCCATTGTCATCAGATCAGGAATTGATTACATTTTAGTGTACTTTGAAGTCGGTTTAAGTTTTTTGTAAAACAGTTCAATTAATGTATTTCTGTTTCTACTGAGACATTCTTTCTTGTTTAATAACTACTGTTTTGAGTCCTCAATTTGAATTAAATGACTGTTTAAACTCCAAATAATTAGAAAACAAAACCAGAGATAATTATGTTACCTT
Organism: Polyploca ridens; assembly: GCA_951394255.1. NCBI lineage: Eukaryota > Metazoa > Arthropoda > Insecta > Lepidoptera > Drepanidae > Polyploca > Polyploca ridens. The sequence goes on from OX596272.1 coordinate 6,839,717, forward strand.
AAAAATATAAAGGATGAGTAGTAGTAAAAATTGCACAGTTGCGTCTACACACCGGTAGATTCTCGTCTTCTGATAGTAATAAAAAAGCACCTACTTGGAATTCGTTCATTCAATTTTGGCCCGCTAAGTGCCTGTCCATGTCCGATTCTCGTAATATGAAACGATCCAAAAGTCGCTAGAGTTTAGAAATCTTCCAACTAAACATTAGTTTTATCGTATTCCCGTGCTACTTCAATCGAACGATAACTCAATATATAGGATTGAAACTCAACGACAAGCAAGGCGATTTTAAGGCTATGATAGCTCAGTGGTAGTGACGTCGGATACCGAGATGAAGGTCCCGGGTTCGAATCTTACAATGAGCTTGAGCTTTCGGTGAAGGAAAACATCGTGAGGAAACCATAACGCGGTGGTAGGGTACTTTGTAAGAACCCGCCTGGCTGGCTACCACCCTCAAGTTGAAAATCTGTCGCCAAGCACCTTTCGGTGTGTTCCGATAGCTGCACTTGAGAGCCAGTTCCTTCTAGGCTTTGTGTGCTTACCACCTTCGGCCGCATCATCACTTACCATGGTGAGATTGCGGTCAAACACAGGCCTATAAACAGAAAAAAAAAAAAAAGCAACCTAACTACTCATGTGGGCATAAAAGAAATATTGCCATATTAATCCTAATTGATTTACCAATTTAAACGTTACTTTTTCGATTATTCAATTCGATCGTTTAGATGTCGTTGACGTTTTGTTACGAGAATCAGGCTACAGAAGGGACGAAATCGCGGCGATTCACTCACGCGAATGCATTACGCGCGTTGGCGAGATACTGGGAGCCCATACATTGCGAGAGAATCGCGGCGTAATCGCCCCTTCTGGACAAGGTCTAAAGCACTTATGAACGTGACAGTTGACTATACCAACAGTACAGTAGTACCCATCTGATATGGCGCGTCATGAATCTTCGTTCGCACAGAAAAGAAAGTATGGCCCCGAAGATTAACGAAAGAATGCTTAAAACTTACAATCAACCTTAGATCACTACTATAAGGTTCATAATACACTGCAGCTGTTAGTTCCGTCTCACTCGCGCGTGAGGCCCCTCCGCACGGCGCGCGCTAACATGGCGGCAGCTGCCGACCAATAGCGTTCCCCGCTATTTGAAAATGTATCTTCTGCGCAGGTACATCGGTAAGCCATATTAGTTAGGTACTACTTACTGTACGCTAGCTTTAGTCCTTGTTCTGAGGGTACGCTACACACCGGCAAGAAACTCAGCAGAGCTATTTTGTGTAGATCTTTCTAATGCATTCATGTCTTAATCCAAACTCTAACAATGTACTCAACCAAACGAGTTTAGTCTCTATCAATTTTAGTTTCGAAATAAAATCATCAACTTTGACCCAGTGAGTCTGAGAGTAGGTAGGCATGCCTACCTATCGGTGTTCTACAGAGTATATTTTGAAGTATGTGTGCAACAATTATTCCAACCAATTCCACCATTTCTATTCTCATCCCGAAGTACAAGACGCCGGGAAAAATGTCACCCGTAAGTTGTTGACATACTAAATATACCATAGATCACGACTGTGGAATATAGGTACCGACAATATTGCATCCGCAGTGGTGGGGAATATTCATGTAGGTATACATAAAAACATGACACCATTATACAGGAATGGTCATTGAACAGAAAAATGCTTTAGATATAATTTTTAGTTCGTTCTCCTATTATAATTCCCATTTAATCTATAAAGAAAAGGTCTAATTTCATTGCCACGTTGGCCCACACGTTCAAACGTTTGTACCAATACGCCAACATCGCGTGACGCGAAATGCAAATGGCGGCTACGTGTACTAAATAAATGATACATTTGGATTAAAACAAAGGTTAGCTCACTAGAAAGGACGCCTTATACTCTGTAAAAATACTTAAGCATACATTTTTTGTATGCATTTTGTAAGACCAAATTCCTATAAACATACCTGTTTAAATTGTTAGGCTTAATGACGCTATACCCTTGCCACGTATTTGTATACCGAAATAGAAACAAAACAATTGAGCGCGAATTTTTTCCACTAATTGCGTTCTATTGACAGTTCTTTCTTTTTTTATATCTAATTGTAAGCTGCCTATATTTATTATGATATTCTCGATAGTTTCCACCGATTTTAAGGCTGCATACATACTTACTTATTCTCTTATAGCAGGAAAATAAGAAATAAAGTAGTGGAATAAAAAAAACGCGGTAATGCCTCAACATAGACCTCTCCCCATAAGCATAACGTTCAAAGTAAGTTTTGAAACGCATTCAGTACCTATGAAATTCAAATGTCCCTAGACAGAGATAGATACAGTGGCCCCTGCGTCCGGCACGGCATCGGACAACCGACCATTCTAGTTTGACCTCTGTAGTGACCTTAGCCACCCCTACTCTAGCTATAAATATAAGAAACTGGGGAACCGAGGCAGATCAAGATAACTGGTAATTGTTAGGTGTAAATCTAAAGCCGCTTCCGTAAGTTATCTGACAGCGCCATCTATTAGCCATGAAAATAGGTTAATAATATGAAATACGCGGGAAACGGTAGATTGTTTCGGTACAAAATCAATATTGCTCGGAGTCTATATTTATACTCTGTTTGCTGTAGCATGGTTAATTTGACAGGTGATTAGTAGTGACATGACGTTATAAACTGACATGTATCAAATTAAGTTTGTATGGAGTTTATTTTTTATTTTATTTTATTTATTAAGGGACAATAAACAGCTACAATACAAGGTCTTACATATAAACATTTTATGAAAGTAATAACAATATTGCAGCCTACTATATTATCCACAAATTAAATTATGAAATTAGCTCAAATGTGCCATTAGGGGCATCAAGTGATGCTCAAAGGGTTGAAAAATAAAAGACAAGTAAAACGAAATCTAAAGTAAGTACCTAAGTAAGAAGTGAAGTAGTTATACAAAATCCAGTGCATAATAATAATCTAACACATAACACAACGTCTAGACGCGTCTCTTTTAAATTTAAATTTCGGACATGCAAATATATCAATATCTATAAAGTTACTTGATATCTATCTATAAATCTCTAATACTTTTTAGCACGAAGGTAGGCTTTGTTTTACCCCCTGGCTGGTTACCAGTATGATCCCGCACCTGCACTTGAGAAAGTACCTTTCTGGTTCTCGTAAACTTATCACTTTTGGCCAAATCACTTAAAATGGTAAGACTTTGGTCAAACACTATCAATAGTAAAATATAATTATATTGTTGCAAATACGTGGGGTGGATTATTACCCCGAACATGCAAATAATCACTCAATCAGAAATACCACACAACAGTGCAGCATAATTTTCTATTATTGTATTCTGTTATATCAAAATATCACTAACTAACTGGCTAGTTAACTAATTTAGTCTTGCTTTTTTAACATTAGACGATGAGTCTATTTTTCTGAGATTTTCTTAAAAAATAATAATAAGAAAAGTTCAATTGCTTGTTTTCTACATGAATTTAAAGTCGGAAAGATATAATAGGTCCCGTTTGACAGCAATTATACTTTAATGAAATGAAATGAAATAATTTATTCATTCAAATAGGCCTTCACATGCACGTAAGAATAGTCAAACTCTAATAGGTACTCTATGTAATGTGTCAAAAAGAGACAAATATAGTACGAAAACATGAAACATTTCTTGTTTGCATATACTAATTTAACAGCTACTAATATTTCCTATCATTTTTCAATCACGCTTGTAAGAAAGAGATGTGATGAGGACAACGACACAAATCAACTAAAAAAACCTTCGCAGCTCTGCTTAATTTATATCTTTGCGCATTCCCTTGGAAATAAACACCGTGTAAAGTATTTTAAAGTGCATTTTTCACACCATTAACTAGAAGTAATTTACTGTGAAGTGTAAAAATAAAATTGGGCGCTATCACGGAATGTCATTACGAATTTTCAGTCTGAAAAGACACGAAAAGACATTTTTTAAGTTTTAATGTAGCAAGAATTTACCAGCCGATTTGACACTAGGATTCTGTCCTTGTCTCGCAATGCGTGTCTCTTTTAGGCGTATATGGGCTGTCAAAAAGGACATCGTAGCATGCCAGTAGTTTAACATTGAATTGAGAAACTGATAATAAATTAAAAGTTACACTTTGTATTTAGTGTCATGATAGTTAATTAGACGGACTGTTGGTGAAGATTCCACCTACGCGCCGCAAGTCGTGGGTTCGATTCCCACACAGGACATGATTTTGTGTGTATGAACATGTCTGTATGTCCTGAGTCTGGGTGTAATTATGTATATTAAAGTATGTATTACAAACACAAAGTAGTATATGTATTATATCAGTTATCTGGTTTTCATAGTACAAGCTCTGCTTAGTTTGGGATCAGATGACCGCGTGTGTAGAATGACTCAGGATATTTATTTATTTATTAATTTAATATTCTTTCCGAACAATTTATTAGCCGCTTGCCTTTCATTGTGAAAAATGAGATTTTTTCTATTATTTTAAACATTATTTTAGTTACTAAAAGCGTGTATTGTCAAGATGGTCCTCGTAATATACAATTATAGTTTCAAAATTTCGAATAATGCTCACAGGGACTTCAGAAAAACTTTTTAAATTTAAAATTATCCTTGCATATTATAGAATATTGAAAACAACGTAGCCCCGTGCTAACTGCAAAAAACTATTTATTATTTATCAAGATGAAAATATTTGTAAATGGGATAAAAATATAAATTATATTTACAAAGGGATAAGAAAAAGAGAACACAAATAAAGGGGAGATGGAAAGTTGATTGAATTACGAAATTTAATGGCTAGTAATTGTCAAACATTGTCATAGAATATTCATCAATATATATATTAGCAGCAGTGAGATACATCAATGATTAGCAGATATAAAGACAAGTATCAAGAACTCTCTCTATTATTTTTAAATGTCAAACGTTTACATTTAATTCCAAGTAGGTACTTCTATTTTATCAAATGAATATTTAAGTAAAGCAATCCGTTTTCCTTTGTTATGCTCAATCTCTTTACTGTTGGCTGTTGGCGTAAATTGGCCAATTTGTGTTGCGGCGTTTTCAAGTTTGGCTTTTATTGTCGAGTGGCTTTTTAACATGGTCGGCTAATCTAGCTTTTAGTGAATTTCGTGACGTTTGGTACTGTTAATATCTAACTGTTAGGGTGACTCACACGAGCGATAATCACTCGGCGACTATCGCCGCGTTAAGACTTTCATTACCAGTATTACTTATAGGCTTAGAGACTTTAGAACCTTGTAGGTCAAAATACATGTCATATCGATAAAAAAAAACTGTTAATAATTAAACCAATTGATCCTGAAGTTTACGATTTGGCAGGTATTTTGAGCATAGAGGTATCATGAGGATAACGCTAATTGATTTTGATGCAATTGTGGTAGAATTTAATAATATAATCTTCATGTGGTAGAAAAAAAATGTAAGCTTCTGTCACAAGTGACAATTGACAATGGTAATTAAAGGGTTAACGTGGCGATTGTCGCCGAGCGATATCGCCCGTGTGCGAGCTCCTTTAACATTTCAAACAAAAGTACCTTGGCTCTGTTCTTACGACTGATTCCCGCGTCGACTCAGATGTTAGCCATAGTTAACACTGCATGGCTGAAATGACTATAACTGGACACTGAACGTCAGTACGAAACTACGAACCAAGAGCAAAATCTATATAACGACTGTACGACCTGCAATGTTGTATGGAGCGGAGTGCTGGATAACACACTGAAAAAAATGATCTACAAAACTAGTTATGTAAGGTGACGTTTTGTTGTTGGGAAACTAACTTTAGTTGTCATGAAACTAATTTTAGTTACATTTAATCAAATAATTTAGTAACGAACAAAATCTAGTTTTGTTACTGATAAGTTTAGTTCGCAAGTCACTCCGTTTAGGTTATTGGTCATAAAATTTTGTGTTACTGTTAAATAAAATTTTGTTGTCCATTTTTTTTAGTGCCCCCAAAAGGCATGAACAACAATTGCACACAGCTGAAATGAAGATGCTCCGCTGGATGGGCGGTGTAACTCGTCTCTGGACAAGATACGCAATGATGTAAGAAGATCATTTGGAGTGGCTCCAATAACGGACAAACTAAAAGAAAGCAGGCTTCGATGGTACGGACTACGGCCACACAATGAGAAGAGATTCTTAAATATCCCTACGAATTGCATGGGAAGAGGAAGACCCCCGCTACATGGTGGTCTAGTATTGAGAAGGAGAAGAAAGAGCACAACCTACCTCCTATCACAATCCAGGATCGAGCGTCCTGGCGCCGCTGTACAAGACCCGACCTCAGATAGAACTGGGATTAAGGGACAGAAGAAGTTATATTTCATCTATTAGAGAATTTAGATTCCAGTTTTCAAATCAAGAGAGATTATTTTTAATAGAATGAGCGTTTGGCCTTAGAAAGAGCAATGATACGATTGTTTGATCTTATGTCCCCAGTTGTAAATAGAATTTAACTAATCATATCATTGACAAATTGTCCAAATAGGTAGGTCCAACTTCGACAAAGAGGTCAATCGAAGAATCCAACTCGGCTGGGCAGCGTTCGGGAAGCTACGGCATATCTTCACGTCCCGAATACCTCAGAGTCTGAAGACAAAGGTCTTCAATCAGTGCGTGTTACCAGTGATGACATACGGGACAGAGACGTGGTCTTTTACTGCTGGCCGCATAAATAAGCTCAGAGTCACTCAGCGAGCTATGGAACGAGCTATGCTCGGAATTTCTCTACGTGACAGGGTCCGCAATGAGGACATTCGTAGGAGAACGAAAACGACGGACATAGCTCGTAGGGTTAGTAAGCTGAAGTGGCAATGGACAGGCTACATCGCTCGAAGAGCCGATAACCGAAAGAAAGGTTCTCGAGTGGCGGCCACGTACTGAAAAACGCCGAGCAGGACCACCTCCCACCAGGTGGACCGACGACCTGGTCAGGGCCGCTGGGCACCACTGGATGCAAGCGGCCCAAAACCGTTCGAAGTGGAAATCAATGAGGGAGGCCTATGTTCAGCAGTGGACATCTCTAGGCTGATATGATGATGATGAGCTTTTGGCCTTAGACTCACTCTAGAAAGAGCATTGACAAGATGGTTATACGCTTATTGAGAAGATTCATATGCGTGGGTGGAAGAAACCATAATGTTTTTTGATCTTATGTCGCCAGTCGTGAATTGAATTTGACTAATCGTGAGTTGAAATACCACTTAGCCGGTCACCCATCCAGGTACCGCCCTTACATGCTAGCTATTTGATGATTGATTAAGAACGGCTAATCATGCTACACCACGAGCGCTTCGTAAATTATATTTGACCTAAAATACCATAGATATTCCGTTTCTAGAGATAAAGGAATATTAGCATACAGCCTTGTTTTCAGTTATACTAGAGACAATGTCATCCGATAAAAAACAATATTTATTGATATTGTAAGTTCGTCATGCGATCTGTCTGTTAGATTTTTATGACCATCGGTGTCTTGGCAGTGCCAGCTTAGTTAAAATCAATGTCATGTTAGGTTTTGCAGGTTTAGTAATGAAATATGAGTTATTTTTCGGAGACTTACGTAAGGAACCATAAATTACCTTAGAACCTTATTACATGCGATAGTCTTGTAAAACACAGGTTGTATCCCCGGATCTTTCTGTTGTGTGACGTTAAAAAGGGACGGATATATTTAAAAACTGGGTTTTACTAGGCTTGGTTTTAACCAACCATCCAAGTAGGGGTACCAACTTTAATTTAAAATTTATAAATTCTTTATTTAAAAACAAAGCCATGAAAGCCACCTAGTTACTTTTAAATTGGTGTTCCGATATCGATAAACTCTTTAATATAGCAGCGTAATGGCGGTCTGCCAAAAATACTTTAAACTTAAATCCTACATTATTTCTGCAATCACTCGTCAATTTTTAAATTCCACTATTTAATCTTATAAAACAAATGTTAAATAACATTTACGAACTGTTATTTCAATTCTGACTAATATCAGACTTATCTGATTGAGTTTAGTCCAAAAATAGGAAATCTGCTATTGGCCGTTATACTCAACGAAACTCCAGTCTATTTATGCGTAACACGCAAATACATTAGGCAAATTCGTACGGCGATCAATACAAGCTTTTGAGGTTACGGCCCCAGACCTTTTTCTATTAAAATGTTACGTTATAATTAGACGTTTTCGCTATTCATTGTACCAAATGCTTCATAGTTAAAAAAAAGGTATTTCTTTCAGGCTACAGTCCACTGTTATATCTAAATACCTACCTATCTACCTATATAATATGTTACCAAAGAAAATAGTAGTATATGTAGAAGGTGTATCAGTTTTCTAGTTTCCATAGCACAAGCTCTGCTTAGTTTGGAATCAGATAGCGTGTGCTAGCTCAGCTTAGTGTCACAAGTCTCCAAACAAAAAAATATTTTTCCAAATCGCTTAATAAATGACGGAGTTCTGAGGTAACAAACACAAAAAAACAAAACCATCGAATTGAAGCAGAGGCTATTTTATTAAATGCTGAGTTTGTCTTGGTTTAAAGGGTAACTTAACAACGATATTATTGCAGTTTATTAAAAAAATAACTGGCGAGTTTTTATATGCTATAAAATAAATCTGGTAGGCTATTACATTTTAAAAAGGTCCTACTACGTAAACTTACACGTGTTTTTTTATTTTTTATTTCAATGGGCTTGCGTTTGGCCACTTACACGTGTGGTAAAAAAATATTAAAAATTCATAAGCCATTCCTATACCATTCAATTCAAGTCATTAGTATCATTAATCAAAACGTCAAATTCTTTGCTACAGGATGACAAATTGGAAAATGATTGTTATTTAATACAGTTACGTAGTCTATTAATATTTAAATGAAGGGTGCTCCAAAATGGTCTTGCCGTCAAAATGTTACGGCATTATTACCAACTAGTTCTGTCTATATATTATCCAGGTTATGATCTAACTATGTGCCAAAGTTAGGTTTTGCCATTGAGGCGTCTGGAGATAACGATAAACTCACGCTTTTATTATATTAGTAGTATATATAGCATTGAGACACACTTTAATGGATATGATTGATATCATTAGCCTTTTTTATATCAATTTTAGCTATAATATATTTATTTATTTATTTAAGTATATAACAATGTGTACAACTCGAAATAGCCCTGATTCCTGAACTAGCGTGAGCTGTTTCAGGAGACAGTTATACTAGTGTTACCTAAATAAAGATGGAGTTAAACAATCATTAAATTTTCATTGATGTCTCTTAATATGACCTTATATAGATTACTTGTATCACGTTCCGATAATCTTAGTGTATTATAGGTCTTATTTGCTAATCCTTCAAATATAAAATATTTTCTTTGTTTCGGTTTTAATTACTCGAAACAATGTAAATAAATATTTAATGTAAAAACTATATTTAGTATAATACAATATACACAATAAAGCAGCTACATTCGAACACAACATATTGAAAGCAGGTTGCGTCAGTTATGTATTATGATCTTTGCTCGCAGCATTCCATAGACACTGAATTTGTAGGCGTGCTAGCACAGTTTCAAAATGAGAACTTACCTGGTGGTGCAGTTGGGGCCACATCTTTTGGCGCTTGAGTATTGCTCTTCCCAAACGTAGTCAATGCTTCAGTATCGCCGGTTAGCCAACTAGCGAGAAGCAAAGGCAAGATAGCCGCTGCCGCCTGCTTCCTGCACCACATCTCGAGCCGCCAGAATACACGCATGGTTTGACTTTTTAATCACTCAATTTATATTCGAGATCCTTGGATTTTTAGCACGTTCGGAATTTAAAATGTATAAACTGCCAGTGCGCGACTGACTTTTAAAACCTGTGCTGAGACAATGATTGTCTATTGTTCTGTTTTTTATGATCGAAATTTAAAATTGTCTAAAAAATTGCAAGCTAATTGTGGATAATTAATAAATTTCAACTAATAATTACATCATATTTGAATAGTGTGAAGATTGTGAGCCAATAACGTTCAAAGTTACTTAATTTCACATTCAGGAAATAAGTGCAAATAAGTTTATTTTCATAAAAAAAAAATACATACAATTTCTTAATTTGAGAGTATAAAAAAATAAACAGAACTGTAAAAAGCTAACAGATAATATTAAAGACAAGATAAATGTATTATTTTTCTTATTTTATTTATATCCAAATAAAGTTTTTGGTTTTTAGTTCAAGATGTGGTGTAGGATATTTTTTTTTTATCGCGAGTGTACTGTTTTTTATAAAAAAAAAGTTTTGTTGTTGTTTATGAATGTAGTATGTAAATTATGAGAAAAAGTACATTAATTATACTGTCTTGAAGTGTCCTGTAAGGCTGCAATAAATTACATTACAAATACCTTACCTTTGTAGATATAATACAGTTGTATACATATAAATTGCTTGTTTTTCACAAAAGCTGCATTTTGTTGTTTTATTCATGTTCAGTGCATGTATGGTCATTCCTAACATTGAAAGCGATTATTTGGTATATGTTTTTTTTTGGTCATGCGTATATTCACAGTTTAAGCCTTTCGCAAAGTTTGTGTTTCAGTGTAGTATGGATGTGTGTGGTATTGATTTATAAAAAATATCTGTTATAAGCCTTCCAAAATTTTGGATAAATCCTACACATAAATATTGTAACCAGAAAAATCAATACCAACAATGAGTTTGCGTCTTGTGTCATTAAACATCAAAAGCATTAATCTCGTCCTATTATGAAAAAAAAAAATTTCTTACCGGGTGATGGCGTCGCAGTCGCAGGTTTGGGTGGGTCAGTGTTAGCTTTCCCAAATGACGAGATGCCAAATGCTTCAGTAGACTGAATGTACAGCCATCCGCAAATTAGCAATATTACTGCCACTGACTTTGAACACATTTTGTTTTTCAAGAAAAAAAACACTGTCTACGATTGTTGTTGAACGTTTTACGTATAGTTACGTTCTATAGTCTTGTCTGTGGAATTTGTGTTTCGTATTTCAAACGTTGATTAACGTATGTGTGATGTGGAAGCGGTGTTTTAAATTATATAAAATTATGTATTTCGTCTGTAATGAATGCTTTGATGGTTGAATAAATGGTATTTTTGTGTACATGTTGTTAGTTTATATGTGAGTCGCATGATTTCAATGGTATATTGTCCAAATGTGTTTTTTTTTACAACGAAGTACCTACCTAGTTGTTTTGGGAGCATTTTATATGTACGAGTAGGTATGCATGTAGTATATAGAGTTAGTAATTTTCTTTAAATATCTTCATAACGAATTTGTATGTGGTTTGTTTAGTTATCAGTCAGTTTGTATTGTAAGTTATTTATAATTTTGGAAAAGAGAAAAAAATATTTTGAATCGCATATTCAAATTAGGCATTTATGTTAACAAAATATAGACAATTAAAGCATATTATACAAAACAATTTTGCTTGAATTTTTCAGATAATTTGTACAACATCAAGATTAGTAACAAAGAAAGATTTAGGAAATGCCTTTATACGAAGAAAAGGCTTACCTAATGGGGCGGGTGTTGTCGGTGGGCGGGGAGGTTGTGTCTTAACACCACCAAATACTGGACTAAACGCCCCATGACACACTCCAATAAGCCAAATACATAGTATTGGCAAAATAAGGGACTGAGTTTGCCACATTTCTTATTGATAATATTGAATTTTTTTCTGGAAAATAATTTTCAGTTAAAATTTTGATTAACTTAAAAGAAAAACACGAAAACAGCTTTTGTATTTTACAGTTCTTATTTTATGTGCAAGATTAAAGTTTATTAAAGAATAATAGGATTTTATAATAAATAAATAATTTTACATAATATATTCTGTTTAATTACTCCGCCGGGAAACATTTTTCTCTATATAATGGGACAACCAAATATGTTTTATATTGTTTTTTTCTTGCTTAGATTTATAAAATTTACCAACTTCTGAATCAATAATACCCTTGATGAAAATGTTAATGAATCAGCAAAAATAATAGACATATGGCTGCGTGAAAATAAAGCACGTATTATTTCTATTATAAGTCATTATTTGGACAAATCAATCCACCGTGTAAAGTTACACTGATAATTCTAACAAATAAAGAACACACGCAGTCTCAAACAATTAATGTGATTGCTACATGGATAGAGAGCATAAAGATGAACCGTTCTGCAGTTGAACTTAAGAACTGCACATGTCATACGGCGCAATAGGCTGCAGTCAAGTGCAGTTGTGCCTTCAACAACTGTTTGTCATGCGAAGTTCTTAAGTAAACTTCGATAAGTGAAGTTTAGTTAAAACCCAACCAAAAATATGATACCATACATAGTTAAGATAGTTTTAGTTCCTAAAATTTCCGCAAGGTGGCTAAGTGTTTTATTTTTCTGGTTAAACTTTAACTACTAAAACTGCCAACAGTTCATCTGTACGCGCTCTAAGTGACGTCAAGGCAAACACACGTGCAAAACATAAGTATATTGTCCCATTTTATGAGAAAATAGTTTACCAGGACGTGGAGTGGGGGCCGCTGAAGGTGGTCGAGTATTTGATACGCCAAAAGTACTCAGAGCTGATGAGGACTCCTTTACCAACCACGAAATGGTCAGTAAAACCAAAGCAGCGCCTTGCCTTCGTAGCATCTCGAACAATCGAAATAAATTACACTCTCAAATTAAGTTTTATAAAAGAATGACTGAATCGGGAAGTGTCGAATCATAATTCTACTTCGTATTTAGAAACAGAAAATTAAATAATAATAATAATATAACCAAGAAAAGCACGATAAAAAAAAAATTAAAATAAAATTTTGAATGTATGTACATTTTCTATTCGGAAATGTCATTGCTATTCGGAAATGACTTATAGTAAAATTGCAATTTACGTTCTTAGTCGTTGTCTATGCACTTATTGTGAAAAAACATGTCAGTAAGGCCGGCCTCACACATCCGGAATGTCTCTCTTAATTTCAGAGGCGGAATTCATGCTCTGGATTCCGGCACTTGACTCACACATATCTTATAAATTCAGATTGATCAGTAGTCTTCTAGTCTCGGGTCCCGGCAGACGTCTCTGTTTTAATATGAAAGACGAAGTATTAATTATCATCGCCCTACTTTTAGCATTAAATAATAAAAAAAAAGAAACTCAAACCAATACATTGGATTCATCCTCTACATTTGAACATACCTCCACCAACCTCTCGGTCATAAAAGATGGCACACTATACTTATGAAGGTCACATTTACTGAAGTTACCACCGGCTCGGAACTCGGCCTTCAACTGAGAAGAATCCGGCAAGAAACTCAGCAAGGTTACATTTTTTAAATATTTTTTGGACAATCTAAATGTATAGGTCATTAGTAATAAAAAAAAATAGAAAAATAATCCGTACATTGAAAACACTCCATTATTTATAAATTAATTCTTGGTACTTAAATAAAGTTCAACTATGCTTTTTTTTCTCTTGAACCATCAGACTGATTATTTTTCAATTTTTTTTTTATTACCAATGACCCCTCAAAATATCCGCCAAGAATATGGATTTAAATGAAATGCAAAGCTATTAGCGACAGAAAGAACATTAAGTTTCAATTTGTATCGTATATTCATTAGTGAATTGTAAGTTTAATTAAAAAGTAATTTTACGCTCATGTAACATACTTTTGAGTCTAGAATTTGTTTTTTAAAACATGAGATCTAATATCAAATTGCTTCGCACTTCCTAAAGAACCCGATTTTATGGTTGTAATTAAACTTAATTTACGAGAATTAGAGCGTAGTGTTTATTCGCTCAAAGAGCAGCTCGACTGGGGAAGACTTACAGAATACCGCAGCCATATAACTTTATGTTGTGTTCCTGCGCGTGAGTAAGGTCGCCAGAGCTCATTGGGGAGGGAAGGGTCGGTAACGCGTGAGCGATGCCTCGTGTGTTGCAAGTGTCCATATGGCTACGGTAACTGCTTACCTCCAGGTAAGTCGAATGCGGGTATACCGACTTCGTCGTATAAAAAATATAATTTTAATTTTAAACTAGTTCTAATTTTGTTTCGTTTCAATATAACCGAATAACACTTTTTAGACTAATACTACTGGAAAATTGAAATTTTCCCATGTTGTTTTTGTTGGAGATAAGTGCCCTCCCCTGCCAGATAAACGGTTGTTTATGGATGTGTGATAAAAATCACGGAAGTGAAATATATAACGAAGTTTAATGAAAAAATATCACAGCTAAGTAGGCTTTACAGTTTAACGAGTATTAGTTTACTTGTTTTTTTTTTTTTGGAGAAGAATAAATGATAATTCTTACAAATTATATTGACAATTACTTGGATGAAGTTGTTATAGTTGTGTACAACAGGTAGTACATAACCCACTTCTAAGTTCGCATATTTTGACGAGCAACTAAGGAACAGGCGTGGCCCGAAACGCCTATAGGATAACGATTTATAAAAGTATTCCCCATACCGTAAATATTAAACAGGTATAATCATAATCAAAGCTGAGAATCAAAGTCATAAATGATTACATTATTGTCAGCTGACAGAAAGGCTGTCAGAATTATAAATCACTGTGAATAATTGAATAATCTGATAAGTTATGCTTATGCTATTATTATTAATCATTTAATAAATATAACTACTAGTTCCGCGCGGTTTCACTCGTCATCAGCCTATAATATTCCACTACTGAGCACGCGTCTCCTTTCACAAATGAGGGTCAAAGGGAGTTGGCAGATACTCCACCACGCGTGCCCACTGCGGCGAGGTGGAGGTAGACTAGTGGTCAACCTACCGTTGGAGATTTATAACTAGCTTAACTATCACAATTAAGTAGCGATGGGCGATTGTTCCAAAAAAGTAATCGAAGTAAAACTGTACATTCGATTGTCGATTCATTCACGAAACAACAATCGACCTTTCGAATGAAAATTGACGCATACAACGCAGGTTGCAATAGTATGCAGAATCGACGGGTGAGCGCGGGGGATGCACTTCGCGCGGCGCATTTCCATAGGTATTCTTATCCGCCAAATTTGACAATCGACACAAATAACGAATAAATCGATCGGGCTAATAGATTCATTCATTCCACGGACTACGGACAGCCAGCACACATGCCATGCGCGCCGCACGAATCGTATTATTTACAATTGACGGACAATCGAATGATGTTGATTATTATTCAAATGATTCGAATAAATGGAACAATCGAATAATTCGATTGTTTTTAGTAACAATCGCCCATCGCTACAATTAAGTGATAACCGGGACCAACGGCTTTACGTGCCTTCCGAAGCACGGGACGCTTAGTTGGAATTCCACTCCACAGGCGGTCACCTCATGGTGCAAGTGGTAGCTTAACTTTGCCGATTGATTAAGAACGGATTATCCAGCTAAACCACGAGCGTTTTAATCACGATCCCATAACTTTACCCCCTTAGCCGAGGGGAGAAATGTTGTAAAACCTTAGAAGTGTTCACAAATTACTCGGATTACAATTTGGGTAGCTCAAACTGTCATCATCATCATCACCAGCCTATAATATCCCACTACTGAGCACAGGCCTCCTTTCACAAATGAGGGTGAAAGGGAATGGGTAGATACTCCACCACGCGTGCCCACTGCGGCGAGGTGGAGGTAGGCTAGTGGTCAACCTACTGTTGGAGTTTTCAAGCCGCCTAGTAACTAGCTTAACGACTATCACAATTAAGTGATAACCGGGACCAACGGCTTTACGTGCCTTCCGAAGCACGGAAACGCTCGATTTGAAATACCACTAGGCGGTCGCAAAAAGGCTTAAACTGTACTGTATCGAGGTGGCCCATACTGTCATTATGATTTGAACATGGATTTTGTAAATATGATGGAAAATACAAAGAATTTTTTAATGATAGCATATCCTCGGATACTCGGTTTATAAGAAAATCAAAATATATATATCTATACATACAAATAAATAAAATGAAGTGTGTTTGTAATATCAAAGTACCAGCCTTTTACTAAATGCATAATGTAAGTATACTTATACAAATGTACCAAAAAAAATATTTTTTTGCCTGTCTGTCGATTCCAGCTGATCTCCGGAACGGCTGGACCTTGGACGGGACTTTCTCTGGCAGATAGCAGATGTTATAAGGAGTAACTGTTTTTTTTTAATTGAGAAAAGTAGCCAAAATCAAATTGTCTTTCTTGCCTGGCTTAAAAAGCGTATCTTGCCAGTTGTAGGTCGACTTACGAACTGGTGGTTCAGTAGCTTTGACCTTCATAAGTACCCTACATTGAAATGGCTTTGTCTTTGACTCGACTTTGACTTACTGCAACAAACCTCTATTTCGTAGAGGCTCTACGAGAGAGCTACGACGTTACAGTAGTACCCAACTGATATAGCTTTCCGATGCACCTGCGCAGAAGATACATTTTCAAAGCGCGGGAAACGCTATTGGTCAGTAGCTGCCGCCATGTTAGCGCGCGCGTAGTGATCTAAGGTTGATGGTAAGTTTTAAGAGGACTCAATTCGTCATACTTGTCATACAAAACCTCTGTACTTATTATGGCGTTGTTAAACATTTTTCGTTAGATGTTTTGAACAAATTAGTATCTTGTGCACTATATCTAGCCGTGTATATCTAGGCGTAATTTAAAAAGAGTGTGAAACAAATTCAGTCAAAGCCTCCGAAAAACAGCGTTTTTGCCTGAACTTTGTAAAAGTAAAGAAAACATTTAGATATCAGGCTTGCAAATGTATTGGAGATTCTAAATAACTAACTTTTTTTTCACAAACTGGTAAGATTTTTTCACAAGAAGTATACTCCTGGAACAAGTTTTATGAATGTGAAATCATGAATGACGACCTAGCGAAGCGGCCGCGAGTGATCAGCGGAATTTACCGACTGATAACCGACGGCTCTGATGCTGTCTCTCATTTTTCGCAGTCAAACATTACGTTGGATGAAACAATAAGCTTTTAGACTATGCTTGCGTTGAAGTTGCGCCGGCCACAGAGGGCCACCTTAAGTATTCTTTCGTTAATCTTCGGGGCCATACTTTCTTTTCTGTGCGAACGAAGATTCACGACGCGCCATATCAGTTGGGTACTACTGTACTCTTAGTTAACAGTTAGAAAGTATAGTCGGCTATAAATAGTTTAAATCAAAAATGTAATTTTGGCACGATCCCATTAAAACGCCACTACCAATGAGCCAATGTGCGTTATGAACTAAATTCATAATGATTTTCGACGGTGTTGAATTAGCCTGTTAAGTCTTTTTGACACTGATAGTTCACACAATTTTAATAGCAGACTTGGTGTGATCAGGGGGGCTAAAAAGGAAGCAAAGCATTTTTTTTTTTTTTCTATTTATTTTGTCAACAGACAGTCAATATTGCTAACGGAATTCATATTTTCGAATTCTCGGCAGATCCTACGTAATTTCAATATTTTTTGGTATACTAGTCACTCATTATATACAATTCAATTCAATAATAGATTCGGAATTGATGAATTACATAAGAACTGCTGTAAATTCAAAAAAAAAAAAACCTTTGACAATATTGCTTTAGCTTTCTTTTTAGGGGGGCTGGAGTGACTCGCTGCCTGCAAAAGTCTTTCCGTTAGGCGCCGATCCCACAGAGAGAGTTCTAGAGTTCTGCGTTCCGCGTTCAATATTGTACACACAGCAAGCATTCTAGAGTTCTGCAATATTCGCAACCATACACGTTTCACACATCATACACGTTTTTCCGTACCCGAACGGGACCCTATTACTAGCCTCCGCTTTCCGTCCGTCCGTCTGTTAGTGAGCTGTATCTCAAGAACGGTAATAGTTAAACAGCTGAAATTTTCAGAGAATGTGTATGTCTATTGCCGCTATAACAACAAATAATAAAAAAGAAATAAAATTAAAGGTGGCGCCAAGACAATACAAAAAACTTCTTTTTTTGGCGTTTTTCATAGCAAAGTTGAGTTAGTTAATATTGTAGTTAGAGCTTATTTAAATCGAACAAGCCCTAAAAATAATATTAAAGACACATAATAAAACTCTTCCATGCACGCGGGAAACCATCTTGTTTCGATCTGTCAAACTCTTAATAGTCCTTTAGTGACGGGACACGCTGATGAGAGAGTCGAGCTAGTGTTGTGACCAACTCGACTTAACAGTACGGAACTCTCTGTGTGCAAGTCCGACTCGCACTTGACCGGAGGCGATGCATCGAATACAGTGAGAGTGGAACGCAAAACTCTAGAACTCTCTCCGTGGGATCGGCGCCTAACACGTAGAAGAAGTATTAAGATATGTTTCATTAGAAGGGATAGAGAGCAGTGTAATTTGGTACTACTGTCTGATCCCCGCACACGCTCTGGAGACCTTACTGACTGCAGGAGCACAAAAGCACATTACATTTATATTATTTAGGTGTGATTATGGTCGGAAATACAGAGAAACGGGAGCAAATTGAATTGTTCGACTTGATGCCCACAGCTACTTTCCACCATCGCAACTCTCGCCATCGACGGGGAGTACATCCTCACATATTAAAACCAGAATTGTTTCGAACTGTGCGGGCTCAAAGGAGTTTTCTTCCGCGGACGCTCAGATTGTGGAATGAGCTCCCCGCCGTGGTTTTCCCATTGGAGTACAGCATGGGGTTCTTCAAAAAGGGTGTGAAGAGTTTTCTTCAGGGTCGGCAACGCGCGAGTGATGCCCCTGGTGTTGCAAGCGTCCATAGGCTACGGTAACTGCTTACCATCAGGCGGGCCGTATGCTTGTTTGCCACCTTAGTGGTAAAAAAAAAAAAAAATTGGGAGACAGTTTAAGATGTAACCATGGGCGTACCCGGGGGGGGGGACAGGGGAGGGCAGCTGCCCCCCCCTGGATTTCGTATGCCTACGTACCTACTGTTGTCGATAAAAGTTCTTAATTTACAATATTATATTATGCGTTAACTTTGCATTCATGCATAACATAACCATATTTTGTTTTTGGTTTCACTGGTTTTGAGATTTTATTAGAAAACTAAGAACGATTTCTTTGCTTTCACGTTATAAGTACTTAGTTTGTATTACATGTTAGCCTTAGTGACTTGACTTCTAAGTTCTAACGTCGAAGCAGTTGTTTCGTATTAATATGCAGAACAAATCAGTTACAAAATATCGGGTCTAGTTTTCAAGTAAAGTAGGAAGTTAATTAGAGAAAAAACTTCTTCGGACCAAAAATAATAGACACCTACCTAAATTAAATAACTGTTTGGTCTGTTTTTGAAAGCGAGACATTTTTGCCCTCACTGGTGACAAAGGGACAGACAGCCTGAAAGCGGGACGTCCCACCTGAATCCCAAAGTATGGTGTGTGTAAGGCAAACCAAGCGCAGGGAACCCGGCTTAAAAAAATCTGAATTGCCCCCCCCTGGGTCAGAAGCTGGGTACGCCCATGGATGTAACGTCAAGGAAGATGTATTTTTTTACGCTTTGTTCCAATAATCTGCCTAGTTTGTGTAGAGAAAGATAATTAACTTATTATTATACTGCGGATCTGCCCGGGTGGTCAATGAAGCTTTGATAGATGAATATAAGATATGTATAAAATACAATCTATATATATAGAAAATTTCCTCAAGTCTGCCGCTGCTTCCGATTAACGGCAGGGTTCGCAGAAGGCTGGCCTTTTTGTATTCCAAAATTTAAAAAAAAACGTTGAAAAAATCACTCGATTTTTTTCAACTGTTTTCACTCGCTTAACTAACACTCGGCCAAATAAGCTTCACAAACTCTTAATTTTTGATTGGATTTTGTAATACAAAAATGGCGTAGGTCGTCCTTAGAACGGACATGGGTATACTATCGCGAATTATTTCGTAGGACTTTCTAAAATACATTAAATTGATGTACCTTTATAATTATGCCAACGCAAGCCATGTAAACGCCATAAAAATGAACTTTTATGACTTAATTACAAAACTTTGAGATTGCTTTAACATCTTTTAATATTACAATAATGTATTATACACATAACATACTGGAAGAAATGATCTATGCGCGGTATAAGCCGCATGAAGATCTATTGCGTAGTTTAAAAGAACGATGGGGACAAATAGACGGACTGAAATAGCGACTCTGAAATTGTTTAGTTAGAGATATATGGTAAGTAATGTTAGTATTACAGAATTATCTGTCTTTACAAACAAAATGAATGGATCCGACGGGATGGCGGCCTATGTATATTTTACGAATGATAGATCGTAGATACACAATATTCACAGTATCTGAGATAAAGAAATTGCAACTTTACTACCTGTCTGAATCCAATGTTTTAAATACGTAAGAAACTATTATAATAAAAAAATATACAAAATAACTATAAAATTATAATAGTTCATTGCAATCAACTTGATAAAAAAAATGCCGTGACAACAATGAACTTTATAACAGATGAATAAGGTTAAAAATATAATAATGGTGTAAAGCTCGTAAATTCACTTTGTATGTGCTTAAAAGCAGCGTGTTTCATGCAGGAAATTAAAAAGTAAAACTGCCATCAAGTCTTTCGAGTTTAATTAAAACTTTTTTAACACGGATAATAAAATTCAAATAGCTGGCACATTATTCGAAACTCGAAAGACAATAAAAAAAACGAAAGCTCAAAAAAAGATAACCGTGCGTCAAGCGTGCGCGTATCGCATTACGAAAAATTTTAAATTTCGCATTTAGAATGTCCGCTTTATTTGTACCAGAGACAAACTTTTTAACTTCTTTTTTTAATGTTCTTGGTTTAGGTTACAGTTTTTTAGGTCACTGCTGGGTGGTGGTAGAATTGATACTGGTTATTTTAGTTACAATTTTGTTGTTCTTCGGCTGGCGGGTCGTCGTAGTGGTACGGTGTGTTGCGCGGTACTAATGTTGCCCAAGGTTCGTATAAGCAAGGTTGCACGCTTTCTTGATATACAGGCTGCTTGGAAATGTTACTTTCCTTTTTTATTCTTTTTTTTTAAGAGATAGGGCGACCGGGGAACTTCCTCCACCTGACAGAATACCGCAGCCTAGTAGGTACCTTTATGTTGTATTCCTATATATATATATTGCGAGTAAGGTCGTCAGTCCTTATTGTGGAGGGGGAAAGAGTCGGTAACTAGTGAGTGATGCAAGCGTCCATATGGCTAAGGTAACCACTTACTATCAGGCGGGCCGTACCATCGCTTGTATACTTCGTCGTATAAAAAAAATTGTTTGCCTTGCCAAAATAATTCACATTCAATAATCGTTTATTCAATATTAGCTCTAATGGCACGTACAAACGTTACAAATTGATTCTACCATCAGTACCCCGAGCGTTTGCGTTAAGGTGGCCCTCTGTGGCCGGCGCAACTTCAACGCAAGCATAGTCTAAAAGCTTGTTGTATCATCCAACGTAATGTTTGACTGCGAAAAAAGAGAGACAGCATCAGAGCCGTCGGTTATCAGTCGGTAAATTCCGCTGATCACTCGCGGCCGCTTCGCTAGGTCGTCATTCATGATTTCGCATTCATAAAACTTGTTCCAGGAGTATACTTCTTGTGAAAAAATCTTACAAGTTTGTGAAAAAAAGTTAGTTATTTAGAATCTCCAATACATTTGCAAGCCTGGTATCTAAATGTTTTCTTTACTTTTACAATTTATAGGTACATTATTTATGGCCAAAGTTCAGGCAAAAACGCTGTTTTTCGGAGGCTTTAACTGAATTTGTTTCACACTTTTTTTAAATTACGCCTAGATACACGGCTAGATATAGTGCACAAGATACTAATTGGTTCAAAACATCTAACGAAAAATGTTTAACAACGCCATGATAAGTACAGAGGTTTTATATGAAAAGTATGACGAATTGAGTCCTCTTAACTATAAAGTATGGGAGAAATTAGTACCATGAGTATTCCGCTAGAGGCGCTGTGCTTTTTGAATTCTTTGCAGTTCGTAATAAATTGAGAAGCAAGATTTTTATAATAAGTTAATGTAATAAAAAAAAGTGAGCGCCCTGTAGTTTGCTATTAAATTAGGGGTCGCCCTCCCCCCACCTCGTATTATAATATCCTACGTAACCAAACTTGCTGTGGCTCAGGAAATACTAACACTAGTTTATGGCCGCGTCTACACTCCTTCGGAATGTTCACATTAATGTTAAGGTATTAAGTAATATTTACCTATTTGATGATTCAATCTGAACGAAAACGACGGACATAGCTCGTAGAGTTAGCTGAAGTGGCAATGGGCGGGCCAGATCGCTCGAAGAGCCGATAACCGATGGGGAAGAAAGGTTCTCGAGTGGCGACCACGTACTGGAAATCGGACCTACTGGAGGTGGACCGACGACCTGGTCAGAGTCGCTGGGCGCCGCTGGATGCAAGCGGCCTAGAACCGTTCGAAGTGGAAGGCAATGAGGGAGGCCTATGTTCAGCAGTGGACATCCATAGGCTGATATGATGATGATGATGATGATGAATCGATCTGTGGCAAAATTTGTAGTTGTAATTTTTTTTATACATATATATACTACTTTTTATTAACTTATTGATATGATAGCTGAGACAAAAGTCCCGGGTTCGAATCCTACAATGAGCTTGAGCTTTCGGTGAAGGAAAACATCGAAAACACCATAGTACGGTGGTAGTTTGTAGTACCCATCTAGCTGGCTACCACCCTCAAGTTGAAAATCTGTCGCCAAGCACCTATCGGTGTGTTCCGACAGCTGCACTTGAGAGCCAGTTCCTTCTAGGCTTTGTGTGTGCACCACCTTCGGCCGCATCATCACTTACCATGGTGAGATTGGGTCAAAAACACAGTCATATAAAAAAATGGCGCACATATTGACTAGGTAGGTACCTATCAAGACGTATATGTGCGCCATTCCATAAGTACACACGGCAACACATCAAGCTATACATTTCCAGTATAAGCTGATCTCGCATTGTATAGGATTTCCCTGCAATGAGAGGTCAGCATCTATTGGAAATGTATAGCTTGATCTGTAGCCGTGCGTACGTATGGCATATCGAATTCCAGGAACTACTAATATTCAAGTAACTAAGTTTATTTATTTATTGTTATGTATGAATTACTTAATTTTTTTTTTACACAATTCATATTTGTATCAAATAAAACATAAAACAAGACTATCATTTTTTAATACTTATTTAATTTTTTTCTTATTTTTCTCAATACACACAGACATTTTAAGAGATCTCCCAAGCGTTTTTTTTTTTTATTTAGTACCTATTTAAACTTCGGCGAGGTTGGTCAAGCCCTGGGTCTCCCCTAATACAGGTTTTATAAACTTAAAAGGGGAGTCCCAACCCATGTATCTTAAAAATTTTGAATTTGTTTTTTTTAAGCCCAGAAACCGGCCAAGTGCGATTCGGAATCGCACACGAAGGGTTCCGTAAAGACGTTTCTTGTATGTCCCTTTAAATTTTTATTTTATTTCATTTTGGTTATTTGTTATTATAGCGGCAATAGCAATACATATTCTGTGTAAATTAAACTGTCTACCTATTACGGTTCATGACATACAACCCGCTGACTCACAGACGGACGGACGACAGCGTAGCCTTATGAATAGGGTCCTGTTTGGCACTCTTTAGGTAGGGAACCCTAAAAAGCAAAGAATTTATTATATATGCGAATGAGAATCCATTTTGTTTCCAATCTACTTTGTTATTGCATGCTGATAATGACTTAACAATATCGTGAGGAAGTAGAGGGTGCAAGTTAGAAGTTAGAGGAGGCATCCCGCTCACAGACATATAATATTTATAAGATCCCGCTATACTTTTCATACAAAAACTCTGTACTTATTATGGCGTTGTTAAACATTTTTCGTTAATGTTTTAAGCAAATATGTATCTTGTGCACTATATCTAGGTCTGTATATAGGTAAAAATAAAAAAATGTTTGAAACAAATTCAGTAAAAGCCTCCGAAAAACAGCGTTTTTGCCCTAATTTTACCTGAACTTTGGCCATATCTAATGTACCTATAATAAAAAGTAAATAAAACACCTTGATCCGGCATTGCAAATGTATTGGAGATTCAAAATAACAAACTTTTTCTTCACAAACTTGTAAGATTTTTTCACAAGAAGTATACTCCTGTAACTAGTTTTATTATATGCGAAATCATGAATGACGACCTAGCGAAGCGGCCGCGAGTGATCAGCGGAATTTACCGACTGATAACCGACGGCTGTGATGTTATCTCTCTTTTTTCGCAGTCAAACATTACGTTGGATGAAACAACAAGCTTTTAGGATATGCTTGCGTTGAAGTTGCGTTGGCCATGAAGTCCCTTAAGGTGGATGCTCAGCATGAGGTTTGAAGTTTGAAAATTTTCAAGTTTTTTTCCTTCGTAGAACAAAATGGCTAAATATTTCAGTGATTCACGACCGTATTGGTTCATTCGTGGATCGGCAAAGTTAAGCTACTACCGATGAGGCTGTTACCTGGATGGATGACCGCCTATTTCAACTCAAACATTTTCCGTGCTTCGGAAGGCACGTAAAGCCGTTGGTCCCGGTTATAGTCTTTAAGCTAGTTGGAGGCCTCCTAGGCGGCTTGACAACTCCAACAGTAGGTTGACCACGAGCCTACCTCCACCGATCCGCAGTGGGCACGCGTGGTGGAGTATCTGCACATACCCTTTCACCCAAAGTGAAAGGAGGCCTGTGCTCATCAGTGGGACATTATAGGCTATTTGTAATCTCACCATGGTAAGTGATGATGTGGCCGAAGGTGGTCAGCAAACAAAAAAGGATGGCTCTCAAGTGCAGCTGTCGGAACACACCGATTAGTCATTGGCGAAAGATTTGGCGGGTACTTCAAAGTACCATACCACCCAGCTATGGTTTCCTCACGATTTTTGATGAAAACGCGAGCTTACTTATTATTAACATCATTACCACACATTATACTTAATTCGACAGAAGTGATTTTCAGAAATTAGGTTGCTTCTACCTACCAAAATCCAAATACCAATAATTAATGTAAAAACCTCCCCAATACACAATTTATTCTGTTTCCTTTACCCATTCTCGTATCGCAGCTCTAAAAAGGTCAGTAAGTATAAATAATTCCAAAGTTTGCCCTAGCCGTAGCTGTAACGTCCGCCATGTTTTTTCAGCAAACAAATCGAACTGTCGACGAGCTGTCTGGATTCCCGCGTTTAGCTTTCAATGTAATTGAAAAATGTCTATGGTTTTTATGTATAGCGTTTCGAGAATATTAACCACCTTTATGGTAAAAAAAAATGCGGTTTCATTGGAGCTTCCTTCCGCGGCCGCTCAGGATAAGCTCCCCACCGTGGTTTTCCCAAGGGTGTACAAACATTGAGCATCTACTACTACGTATAGAGAATCCATCATAAGCAAAGGTTATGTCCCATTTTTTTAGAGTCAACTAAAGTTCTCTTTAGCGCTGAAACAATAAATTTGTCGTCTAAGCAGACAGTAGAAACACGTAGCGCTATCAGAAGGCTTTTAGGAGTATTTTTCTCGCAAACACCGTGATTTTCACGGCGCTTACGCGTCTCGTTCATCGTTCTAAAACAACAAGTGTGGCCGGATGGCCACTTGAACGGAACATAGTTGTGATGTGAGGCGTCTCCTCTATACGTAGTAACAATAGCTCAATGAGTACAAAGGGTTTGAAGAGATTTTTGGAAAAACTGCAACGTGCGAGTGATACCCCTGATGCTGCGTCTATAGGCTACGGTAACCGTTTACCATTAGACGGGCCATATGCTTATTTGCAAAATACAAAAATTCAATTGAAAGGTGAATGTCGGATTTTTCTTCTGCTTTCATAATTTATCACTGTTTGATGAGCGATGATAATATTTTTTCAATCTACAGGACATACAAATTTAGTTATGTACATTTATGTAAACTAGCCTTCCAAGACGTTGTCGATGACATATGTCATAAAATGAGTTTGCAAAAATATTTAAGAACTTACTAACTAACTATATTCTACCTATGTCCACACTATGGCACAGATCCGCAAGGGAAAAAAGTGAGTGGAAGAAGAAGGGGGAGGCCTTTGCCCAGCAGTGGGATGAAATATAACAAAATAGTGAAATATTGTTGAAATAAAATAATAATTATAAGGTTTAAATAAATAAATAAATAATAAATACCCACGCTCCGTGCTCGAAATACGCTTAAAAAGTGGTACCTACGAAGATATCTCTTAACGTATTTATACTACGTAGTTTCAAATTAAGATACCAAAGTGTTTGCAATTCGTCTTCTTTAAAGTCTACGCTTCAAGTATAATGGCGTGACAGTATTTTTAATAACAAGAAGTATCGCTCTTATTCCAACAAAAACATAATTCTCCAATAAATTTCAACACAAAGAGTTACTGTTTGACCTTTGGCATAACACGAGACATTCCTTGCGTTAGGGTTTAATTTAAAAAATAAAATAAGCCAGTTTCCTCGCACACAAATTTCAATCAAAACTGTTTAGAATAAAGTTTATTTTCATTTGCAATTATATCATAGACATTTTCCTTATTTTTTAATTGACCTTGCGTTGCGTGATTGCCCATTACTGTTGATTTTGAATTCAGAATTTTGGAACCACAAGTACGAGCATTCTTCTAAGAGTTTAACATTTAAAATAACACTTTAGGAAACGGTTTTAGTATTATTATAATCGATATTTTTGATATTCAAATGTCGTAGACTGAATGATACAGGTTCAAAATTGATTTGAAAGATTTGATTGCACGGTGAAGTATTTAGTGTAACTTGTGGTCAACGTGTTTGGTGTCATATTTGTTAAGTTTCGACTTTGTGGGCCCGACTCACTTAGTACAATGAGCTGCGGCTTTCTGAGTTTACCACCTTTAGTACATCACGGAATTAATTAATTTAATTTTAATATCTTAAATTAGTAAGCATCGTTTGTTGAAATAAAAATGAATGGTCGGTTTTTACAATCTCAAAACGATCAATCGGAAAAGTGAAGGAGTTTTTTTTTTAATCCTTGAACGTTGGCTATACACAAAGACCAATATAAACGAACCTTATTAGTATTTTGGAAACGACTAGTACCTATCATACTTCCGGCCCACCAAACGCACGGCTTAACTAAGATTTGTTATCGTTAGAAAACACGCGACAAAATCGTGCTGTAATTTTTTAATAAATATAATAAAATGGGGTAATGCCCTTGATAAGGTAATGTACCTTGCGAGGGTCAAAAACTCTTTGGTAAGCATGATTAGAACCAGTAAAAAAGGTTTATTACACGTAGAATAGAAATATCAAGTTCATAATGTATGCAACAACTGTCCAATAGCGCAATCCAATCAATTTGATGAAATATACAACGATTGCTGAGATATAGGTGGATTAGAGTTGCGTTTCTCGCCGCCATTTTTCTACGAGATGATTTTACTAAAATATCATCTCCACAATATTGTACAATTACTGTCTCATAGCGAAATACAATCACATTGCTGTAATATACAACGATTGATGAGATATAGTTGGATTTGATAAAGCTGTTTGAAAGTATCCGCCATTGCAATCAACAGTGACAGTAGAAAACGCATCAAAAGAGTTTTTAGTCAGGTTTTATTCAACCTACATTCTTAGATTTTAGTTTTTTGTCTCATAATCCACAACTACAAATTTCATGAATTCTTACCAACTTAAAATGAGTCGTTAAAAATCAATTACTTTAAAATAATTAATGGAAAACATATTTCAATTTTCAGCCACGTGAATGGCGTGTATGCAATTACTTTATTGACAAAGAGAGTATTTAATATTAGATTAACATTAATTATAATTACCTATGTGGTTTTTAAAGGAGAAACAAATAATGGTGACCATGTAGATCGTGAAATGGTTTACTTGAAACAACTTACCAATTAAAAAATATTACGAAAAAAGTTAAGGTAGGTAATGGTGCCAATTCTGTGGTATATCGCACTAAACTAATTTTAGTCACATCTCATCTCTTTCTTACGAACATTATTGAAAAAGGATAGAACATATTTTAAGTTGTAAAATTAATCTTTGCCGTCTTATTTTGCGTGTATTTAGGCGTAACCACGATAGATGGCGACTAAATTTATATTGAAAACAAGCATCGGACTAATTTGACAGGACTAAATTTCTTATATCCTTTTCTTATGTCCTTTGTTAGAAAGAGACATAGTGAGATTAAAATTAGTTTAGTTGTGAACAACAGAATCAGGGCCATTGTAGATATACTGATATGGCGCGTCGAGAATCTTCGTTCGCACAAAAAAGAAAGTATGGCCCCGAAGATTAACGAAAGAATGCTTCAAACTTACAATCAACCTTAGATCACTACTATAAGGTTCATAATACACTGCAGCTGTTAGTTCCGTCTCACTCGCAAGTCACGCCCCTCCGCACGGCGCGCGCTAACATGTCGGCAGCTGCCGACCAATAGCGTTTCCCGCGCTTTGAAAATGTATCTTCTGCGCATCGGTAAGCCATATCAGTTGGGATTTAAATGAAAATAAAACAAAGAAGGTTGTATAAAATATAATTTATTTAATAAGTAATCTAGCTCATATATAGGTACATTAAAGCTGTCGTGATGATTGAGAGGCTGCCCAGGATGTTTGTAGCTGATGAAACTGAAACAAAGATTTTTTTATTATGATTAAAACATAGAGATAGTTTTACCTAGAAAGAGCGTCGCCGTACCTACATGACTATACAATAAATCAGGCCAATTTTTTTAGGCTGGTATAAATCTTTTTTTTACTATTTCTCTGCGTCATTCTGCTTGTCATACTGACGTTCATAATTATAGCTGTTGCTGAACTATTCCAATTAAAATCGGGAGAAATTTAAATAATTATAAAGGATATTTTTTTTCGACGCGAGAACAGCTTCGACGCTCAATCTGGATAATTATTAATCGACGGATTAAAACAAAAAGAGGATGAAACGGCCAGTCAGCCACTTGACACACAGTGACTCACTTTACCTCTTTCTAATAACAAACATAAGAAAAGGATATAACAATTTAGTCTTGTTTAATTTATTTTTAAAGTGAATTTACTGCCGCTTTATTTTGCGATTGAGAATTTATATTAGATACATTTAATATAAATAGAGCCATCAAAAATGTTACGCCTATAAATTTGCTGTCAATGTATCTATCTGTCTGCACTGTGCCCTTCCCCCTCTCAAAACTCGCTGAAAGGTCACCTATTAAATAATAATTTATTAAAATATTACTAACTGCAGGTATGTAATTCTTCTGAGTAGAGGTACGCGAAGTCACACTGACATAAGCTGTTCCTGCAGACTAATCTATCAGATAAATCTGATAAGTAACATTGACTACTTCTGCTGCAGGTCTCGAAGATACCTGGAAAATTAATACATATACTCCTTTATTTTTGACGTGAATAAAACATACCTTTATGCAATGATATTATAAACTAGATAAGGTACCGTCATACTTTCAGTTATTGTTGAATAAAGTGAATGCGATAGATAATATGAAATGTATGGTACAGATAGAGATAGCTCTCTGTAGACGCTAAGCCAAATTATGCCAATTGGCTGAATTTGTCTGCAACAATTAGCACACGCTAGTACGATATCTACCTCTTTTTTATTGCCTTTAGGACATTTTTTATTTGCGCGTTTAAACATTAGCAATATTGGTCTACGAGCGCGTCTAATACAGGATCTAATC
This sequence comes from Polyploca ridens, assembly GCA_951394255.1. Classification (NCBI taxonomy): domain Eukaryota; kingdom Metazoa; phylum Arthropoda; class Insecta; order Lepidoptera; family Drepanidae; genus Polyploca; species Polyploca ridens. The sequence goes on from OX596272.1 coordinate 6,869,505, forward strand.
TGGATAATAGGAGTCTAAACGTCATAAATAAAGTCATAAATCGAAAACCACTGGAAGTATTTCAATGCAATAAAGATACTCAGGGAATTCTTATAAGGTTTTCAGATATAAATCATTGCACTATGGTATTAGAAGTCACAAACAAAGAGCTATTAATGATAGATAGATAGTAATGGTAACACTGACAGGTAATCTATTGATCGGCTTATTTTTAATTCACAGAGGTCATTAATATATGTTTATCCTGTATTTACGGATATAACATGGATATTTCAATAAAACTCCGGACTCAAAGTAATCGTCTTTATTTACGCGGTATTCTTCTCACTGACAGCCACTTGTCAAACGTCACAGTCCACAGATAACACAAAAGTAGCGCTCTACAAACATTACATCCCTCTACCACTAGTTACAGAAGTAGATTAACAACTAAGTCTTATAATTAACATTTTTATTTCTTGTAGATCTAATGGGAAATCTATTAATAAATTCTTGTATATTAGGTTCAATATTATCGTCAGGAACAATACTGTTAGTAATAGAAATATCAGGACTATGAGAGTTTTCAATGTTTCTACTGTCCCTATTTGCCACATCATCCCTCGGGGCAACTTCCTCCCCCACTATTTGAGTGTCTAAAACAGGGGCACTTGGTAATCCCGCTGGACATAGGTCATCCACCTCATTTTCATCACTACACTGAACTTCATGATCCCGTAATACCTCTTGTCTATTATTGTTCCAGTCTTCACAATAGCTTAAATCATCCTCCCATGATGTATTGGCTCCCTTATAGACCAACAGTTGATCTACATGTTTTCTAACTGTAATATTTAATTCTGGTACAAATATGGCAAACATTCTAAATCCTATTTGTTTTACAATTATACCTATTTTCCAGGAATGCTTTGTCCCATTGTTAAAATAATATTTAAAAAGAACTTTATCATTTAAGTTAAACTTAAGCTTTCTATGTCCTCCATATAGTTTATGCTGTGAGATCTGTTTAGAACATACATTAGTTTTGGCTGCAGAAAACAATGACTCTTCACCAGTGTTTTTGACATTATTTGTCCTCATCAAATCGAGACGACAGCGCAGTTTCCGACCCAGCATTAACTGTGCAGGGGAAAAACCGGTTGTACAGTGAACGGAATTTCTATAGTCAAATAAAAACTTTGTTAATTTTTTTAGAATACTTTTTTGAGTTTTATTTTGTACAGATATAATTTTAAGTGCTCTTTTTACAGTTTTAACGCTATTTTCTGCTTGCCCATTTGAGGCTGGGTGGTATGGTGCTATAGTTAAATGTTCAATGCCATTGGCAGTACAAAATCTATTAAATTCTTCTGAACAGAAGTTGGTAGCATTGTCAGTAACTAGTGTTCGCACTAACCCAAATCTACTAAAAACCTCACATAATTTATCAATAATAGCATAAGTATCAGTATTTGTTAATAAAAAACACTCCACCCATTTAGTGTGTGCATCTATAATGATTAAATACTGCTTAGTATCTAAGGAGAACATATCCATATGAATGCGTTCCCAAGGTCGCTTTGGATATGGCCATGGTGCCAACGGGGCCCGAGGTGGACTACTCCGCAATGTATTACAAATGCTACATGAACCAATTTTTTGTTCAATGTGTTCATCAATATTTGGCCACCATATTCGAGTTCTCGCCTCTGCTTTTGTTTTAACCACTCTGAAATGTGAATTATGTAACTCTTCCAGTACTTGTTCTCTGAACTTGGAGGGAACTACCACTTTATGTCCTCGCAGAATACAACCATTTTCAACTGACAATTCTAATTGGCATAAGAAATATGGTTTTAAATTTGTATCCATTACTTTCCGTGGCCAACCATACCTAATATAACCTACAACTTTTTGCAAATTTGTATCTTTGGCTGTTTCATTTTTAATATCTTCAACTGTTATCGGTTTTAACATTGAGTCTGTTAAAAAATTTACTTGTAACTTCCTATTTAAATCCAAATCATCATCTATCTCTTGTACAGTAATTGCTCTAGACAAAAAATCCGCGACATTATTTTCACTTTTTACATACTCTATACTATAGTTGTATGCTGATAAGAATATAGCATACCGTTGCAGTCGGTTAGCTGCTAGCTCTGGTATCCCCTTTTTGTTACCAAATATAGTAAGCAGTGGTTTGTGATCTGTGCGTAATATAAAAGGAATGGTACGGCCATACAAATAATGATGAAACTTTCTTATTGCAAATACAATGGAAGCCGCTTCATTTTGTATTTGTGCATAATTGCACTCAGCTTTGGAGAGAGAACGTGATGCATATGCAATAACACGTTCAGTTCCATCAGCCTGGCGCTGTGAGAGCACTGCACCTAGTCCACATGGGCCTGCATCTGCTGTTACTATAGTTGGGTAGTCAGGATTGTAATGGGCCAGTACACGCTCTGAGGCTAATTCTTGTTTAATTTTATCGAATGCTTTAATTTGCTCCTCTCCCCAATACCATTTGCAATCTTTCCTCAACAACTTATGCAAAGGATTTAAAACACTTGATGTATTAGGAACAAAACACCTATAATAATTTATCATTCCTAAGAAAGATTTCAACTCATTTACATTTTTAGGAGCCCCACAATTTAAAATTGCTTTTACTTTATTATTAGATTTATGTAGACCATTTTTATCAATTAAAAACCCTAAATATTCAATAGAAGATTTAAATAATTCACATTTACTTGGTTTTAACCGTAAACCAGCCTCCTCCAATCTCTGTAACACCAGTTCTAAACGTTCCAAATGTAAACTCCTATTTGGGGCCGTAATTAATATGTCATCTAAGAATATACATGTGCCTTCAATATCTGCGAGTAACTGTTCCATTGCACGCTGAAAAATAAAAGGTGCATTTGCTAAACCAAATACCAGCCTATTATAACGAAATAAACCTTTATGAGTGTTGATACAAGTCCATTTATTTGAATTATCTAGCTCAAATTGTAAATAAGCAAGAGAAAGATCGAGTTTAGAAAATTCAACCCCCCCATGGAGTTTGGCAAAAATCTCCTCAATTCGTGGAAGTGGATAATTGTCCATATAAAGGGCTTTATTTAAGGTGACTGAAAAATCACCACAAATTCTAACATCTCCATCAGGACGTAAAACTGGAACTATAGGTGTAGCCATATCAGAATGATCCACTTTCTCTAAAATACCTAACCTCTCTAACCTACTTAATTCTTTTTCTACTTTAGGTTTTAAAGCTAATGGAACTGGTCTAGGTTTAAAAAACTTAAATTGAGCATCTGGTTTAATTTTTAAATTAATTTTATATTTATTAAATCTGCCTAATTCATCTGAGAATAATTTTGAATACTTTTCCCTTAATACTGTTTCATAATTCTCTGATTCTAAATGATTGCAACTTACATTAGACAATTGTAAATTAAATTTACTAATAAAATCACGACCTAAAAGAGTAGGCTGTTTAATATTGGAATCAATTATATATAATTTTAAAAGTTTAGTGCAGCCTTCAAAAGTTACTGGCAATGATATATAACCTAATGGGGATATTTTACTACCATTATAGCAATTTAATATGACTTCACATGGTTGTATTACCTCCTTATCTACAAATTTATTTTTATACAATTGAGCTGGGAGGACAGAGACTGCGCTCCCGCTGTCAATTTCACACAATATGTCTACATTAGCTATTGACACAGTCTGTCGCATTGGTTCTCCATTCTCACATTTTATATTGAAAAAAATATACATACTTTCTATGGTGGAGTCATCATTGTCATTTGCCGCCAAAACATTCATGTTTTTCACATCACTTTTACACATTCTTTTTAAATGGCCTTTCTTATGACACTTTTTACATGAATAATTAACAAAACGGCACTTTTCTTTGTGTGGTTGGTGTAACCACAAATTGCACAACACTTTTTAACACTTGCACTCTCGGTGTTCAACGCAAACACTGGGTGTATTGGTGTGTCTACTCCAGCAGCTCGAGAGGTCTGCATCGCCAGTCTCGCGCAGCGTACACTCTGCGCCAGCTCGAGTGCCTTGCTGAATGTTAGTTTCTCTACATCCTCGGAGAATAGTTTTTCTTTTTCTTTAGGATTTTCCAGTCCAAGAATGAATCTATCGCGAAGCGCGGTGTCTAGCTCCGTAGACTTAAAACCACAGTGCTGTGCCAGGCTACGTACTCTTGCAGCCCACACAGCTAAGTCTTCACCGGTTCGTTGTTCAGACTTATAGAATGTGTATCTTTCAGCGAAAGAACTTTTCTTCGGTACAAAATGTGCGTTCAACTTATTAATGAGTACTTCAAAACTGACATTGTCTATTTCTTCGGGAAAAACCAGGTCCCTTGCAACTCTGTAAGAGTCTTCAACTAGCGCCGTCAACAACAATGCCCGCCGCTTCATGCCTGCCTTATCAGTGGCGTCATTTATATCATTTGCCATACAGAACTGGTTAAAACGGCTTCTGAAAATACTCCATTCTTGAGAGCGGTGATCAAAAGTTAGGTTGCCGCCGAACATCGCGTAGCCACTTGCTTTATCGCTATCCATGATAGGTAATTTCAACACCCTTATGCCGAAAATGCGTGGATATTTATTCGTCGCCAATTATATCCTGTATTTACGGATATAACATGGATATTTCAATAAAACTCCGGACTCAAAGTAATCGTCTTTATTTACGCGGTATTCTTCTCACTGACAGCCACTTGTCAAACGTCACAGTCCACAGATAACACAAAAGTAGCGCTCTACAAACATTACAATGTTAAAAACAGTGTAGGACCCAATACGGTTCCCTGTGGAACGCCGTATGGAATATCAGCATCCCCACTGGTTTACTGCTCCTATTTAACTCTTTGCTTCCTATTGGATACATAGTATTAAAGAAGATCTAGAGGGATACCTCTTACTCCAATATTTTCCAGTGTTCTTGCAAGAATTGGGACAGAGACTGTGTCAAATGTCTTTTTGAAGTCCAGAAAGACGGCAATACATTTATTTCCTATTTCCTACTAATGTACTTAGGGCAGTAAAGTAACTGCGTGTTCAGTGGATGTACCATGCCTAAAACCGAATTGCGAAGCCGACAGTATATTGTATTTATTTAGGTACTAATGGTAACATCATCATCAGCCTATAATGACCCACTGTTGAGCACAGGCCTACATTCACAAATGTGTGTGTGGGGGAATGCAGATACTCCACCACGCGTACCCACTGCGCCGAGGTGGAGGTAGGCTAGTGGTCGGCCTATTTTTTATTTTTTTTTATTATTTTTATTAGCGTGGGGAAATCCTCATAGGATACCCAACCGCCCTGGGGGGGAGCGGCCAGGTTATGCCGGACTTTTACCGGCTAAAACCCCACGGTGGTCGCCACCTGCGCTATAGAGAGGGGGGCGGGCTCTCGTGTTGAACGCGTACCTGCTCACCCCTCAAAACGCGGCGCTTTGATAGGTCGTCCCGGGGGAAGTCTGACACCTCCCCCCAGCACCCTCGCTGTGCTATCGCACGATGAGTCGTGACCACATCGACTCATCGTCCTCCTTGGGGTCGCTTCTGGGCGCACAGAGCCCCCGCTCTGATTGCTCGCGACCCCAAAGGCCCCGTTTAGTCGCCTTTTAGGCTAGTGGTCGACCTACTGTTGGAGTTTGGAGGGGCGAGCAGGTACGCTATCTGCACGAGAGCCCGCCCCAGTGCAGGTGGCGATCACCGTGGGGTTTTCGCCGGTACAAGTCCGGCATAACCTGGCCACTACCCGCGGGGCGGTAGGGTATCCTATGAGGATTTCCCCACGAAAAAAAAAGGCTAGTGGTCAACCTACTGTTGGAATTTTCAAGCATCCAACTAACTTAAAGACTATCACAATTAAGTGATAACCGGGACCTACGTACGTGACTTCCGAAGCACAGAAACGCTCGATTTGAAATACCACTAGGCGTTCACCCATCCAGGTAGCCACACCGGTGATAGCTTAAGTTTGCTGATCGATTAAGAACGGAACTTTCAGAGAGGTAGAGAAGAGCAGTTCGACTGGGGAAGTAACCTTACAGAATACCGCAGCCAAATAACTTTATGTTGTGTTCCTGCGCGTGAGTAACGCCGCCAGAGCTCATTGGGGAGGGGGGAATGGTCGGTAACGCGTGACCGATGCTTAGTGTGTTGCAAGCGTCCATATGGCTGTGGTAAACGCTTACCATCAGGCGGGCCGTATGCTTGTTTACCGACTTAGGCCCGGTTTCAATAATTTACGGACCGTTATCGGTTAAGATTTATTAAAATTTTATATCTGTACTAATAATGAAGCAAAGACCTCAAAGCTTTACTTAGCAGACCGTCCCATATGGAAGTAGCTATCACAGGTATTAGCTTACGTAATGATCTATATGCCCAGTTTGGCAATAAAAATACCTAACATTGGTAAGCAAAACGATTCGTTTTTGTTTATTGAAATCAGTCGTATGAAAACGGCTAATCATGCTAGACCAGGAGCGCTTCAATGGTAGACTTACCGGTGATCTCCCAACAGCCGCCATCTCTGTAATGATGTGTGTCGACACAGACACAGGCTTCGTCACGGCAGGCGCTCGCCGCGCCCAGCGCCGCCGCGCACTGCGCCGACACGTTACATGTCGACAAGTGACCTGATACACCTGCACAACAATCATTGTAAGTTTTAATAAATACCTAACTATCCTGGGACATTCCTCACACACGGTCATCTACAGGGCGATTTTAAAACGTCGGATTCGATATCGGAAACGGATTTAAAAAATTGGACTGTTTTACAAAAACCTTAAACCGACTTCAAAGTACACTAAGAAGTAATCAAATCCTGATCTGATGACAATGGGACCAAACGGGAAGCGTACCCGTTCAAATAAAAAAAGAATTTTCCAAATCGGTTAATAAATGACGGAGTTATGAGGTAACAAACATAATAAAAAAAAAAAAAACAAAAAAACATTCGAATTGAGAACCACCTCCTTTTTTTGAAGTCGGTTAAAAAAACCGAGGCGATATTCATAAATTGCTATTTTAATATCCGAAAACTTTTCCATGAATCGAATTGATATTTCCGTATAGAAACATCAATATTCCAATTCGGAAATCAAAAAAGCAATTGCGAAATATCGCCTCGGTAGTTTTTGAATCCGTTTCCGATATCGAATCCGAGCGTTTTAAAATAGCTCTGCTGATCCCAAACTAAGCAGAGCTTGTACTATGAAACGGTCAAGCCACATATTTTGACTAAGGTGTAGAGTTTTTGAAGTTAGGGCTCGTAGAGTTAGAGCGTGTGTATAAGCTTGGCTCTATATGAGATCTGCGGGGTTATTTTAAAACGGTCGGATTCGGAATCGGGAGCGGAATCGGAAACTTCCGAGAGGAGTTTCCGACATAATAAAATAATAATAAAAATGTGTATTTGCACATTAAAAGACAATCAAAACTATAAGAACTTCAATATTTATTTAACATAGTATGATAATAGTACAATTTAAGTGTTACAAATAATACATAAACTAAAATTAATATATTCTGCATGATAGGTTAAAGCGCCGATTGCTATTTTAATTTCCGAATCGAATAGTTTGACGTTTCTCGACGGAAATATCAATCCGATTCATCGAAAACTTTCCGATAGCTTTTAGCTGGCGGATTTCTTTCCGAATTTTTTTTTTTTTTTTTTTTTTTTTTTTTATACCACTAAGGTGGCAAACAAGCATACGGCCCGCCTGATGGTAAGCAGTTACCGTAGCCTATGGACGCTTGCAACACCAGGGGCATCACTTGCGCGTTGCCGACCCTGAAGAAATCTCTTCACGCCCTTTTTGAAGAACCCCATGCTGTACTCCATTGGGAAAACCACGGCGGGGAGCTCATTCCACAATCTGACCGTCCGCGGAAGAAAGCTCCTTTGAGCCCGCACAGTTCGAAACAATTCTGGTTTCAATATGTGAGGATGGACTCCCCGTCGATGGCGAGAGTTGCGATGGTAGAAGGTAGCAGTGGGCAACAAGTCGAACAATTCTTTAGAACACTCTCCGTTGTACAAGCGGTAGAACACACATAAGGAGGCAAAGTCTCTCCTCAGACTAAGGGGCTCTAAACCGCTTGTGAGCTCGGGATCGTCAACAATTCTGATGGCACGTCGCTGAACCGAGTCTAAAGGCCCAAGCTGGTATCCAGGTGCTCCCGCCCATAGGTGACAGCAGTACTCCATATGAGGCCGGACTTGTGACTTATAAAGTTGTAGCCTTTGCCCCGATGTGAAGTACTGCCTCGCTCTGTTGAGCACTCCGAGCTTTTTGGATGCCAGCTTAACCTTGTCTTCCAAGTGACTTCGGAACAAAACGTCGCTAGAAATGTCGACGCCAAGGATCCCGATGCTTTGACTGATGTTCAAGGAGGTGTTCTGGAATTGTGGAGCCACAGACCATGGGGTTTTCTTAGCGGTGAACGCGCAGGCTTGAGTCTTGGTGGGGTTGAAATGGACTAGGTTTAGTCGACCCCAATCGGAGACACTAGTTAATGTACTCTCGATTTCAGACATCAGCCGTTCGCGGCTTTCCTCCACCACGGATATTTGCACGGCCCGTGTAATAAGCGTCCCCTGTACTGTCGTCCGCATAGCAATGAATGCCGTCAATAGGCAGCATATCATTGATATGCAGTAGGAACAGTGTTGGGGACAACACAGAGCCTTATTAAAATTCGTTTTTGACCATTATGCATTATTTAAACTTATATAAAGGTTAGTTGGTACTAAACGGAGTGTGTTTGCCCCTATTTTAAGTAAATAATGAATGAGACAGGTCTGCAGTAAAAGTAATAATAGCTACATACTCAAACTTCGTAGGAACTAAAACATATTGGTCACTCAATACCGTTACTCAAGTTGGATGCTAGATTCACTACCACTAAAAGATCTACGTAATCATAAAATATTTGTTTTATTATACTCTCCATGAATGTACTGAAAAAATTATTACATTGACATCGAGGGCTTTTTGGTGGGAACTTGCAAAGTGACGTTGCGTTTTCGTTTTATTTTCAAAAAATCGTGTATTTTGAGTTTTATTGCATATTATCTGTGGTGTTTTATCCTATAAAGATCAATCCTCGCGCACCAATGAAGGGAAATTAAATGAATTATGTATATCATGACTTCAAGTTGTCTCAAAAAGTCCGTGAGAAGTTTTAGTTTATTGACCACTATTTTACTAACACATGTAACAGGTTACATTGACGTTTATGGACTGTGACTGACAGTGCGTACTAAATGAAAGTGATTTTGTGACTAGAACTTAGGTATAACTCAAATACGATTAGGCTGTATGGCTCAAACCTTTGCCTGACTTTTTCGAATATTATAAACAACAATTACTTTGACCTATCAGTCAGTTTCCGAAGTTCGATAAAACTAGAAAACCATTTTTTTATGTTTATAAAACTTTGTAGACCATAAATCTAAAATATAAAAAATAACAAGTATCTGTCTTAATGCATTTGATATGAGTATTTAAATGAGGCCTTTCAACGATGAAAATCCGTAATCATTTCGATTTTACTTTTATTTTAGTTTAGGTATACCATTTCCTACCATTATTAAAAACAAACTTTGTAAACGCACTCCAACTTTCCGCTATCGGATCTTTTCGATGAAGGTTTCCGATTCCGCTCCCGATTCTGAATCCGACCGTTTTAAAATAACCCCGCTGATAACTTTTTGACAGTGCGAGCCATATGGTCCCGTAATTTTACATGAAAATGTTTTTGGTGGGATAGCATTTTCCTAATCTGTCTGTTGAAGAATTGCACAACTTCGGTGCCCCACTCAGGTCAGCTCAGTAATGTCGTTGTAGGATACTGTGTTACAGGGTCGGACTGGGTCAGAAGGGCCCCGGTGACTCCGGGGCCCCACAAGTCCAAAACAAGTTTTAGGGAAGTCTTCCGCTCAGGATCCACAATTTTTCGATTTTGTCTGTTTTATTTTGGATACACAACTGTATTATTTAACTACTTATTACTTAATTTACCATGTGTTTCTTTTGCAAATAAATATTTTATACCTATTTGTATTTGGTAGTATGTATAAAGTGTGTACTTTACATGTAGCTCGTAAGAACCAGGCTCTAGCTTGCGCGAGCCTCCTACCCTACCTACAGGGCCCTTCTTCCGAGGCCCATGGAGGGCCCACGCCAGTTAGGGCCCGGCTGGCTACCGCCACCTTGACTATATGCCCAGTCTGACCCTGCTGTGTTTTCTCTGCAGTCTATAGTATTGTGTTAATTATTTTATTTTTTATTTTTATTAAGACAAAATCCACAGCTCTTAGTCACAACAATTTTACATACTTAATTACATCACTTACAGCCAATTACGGATTTAAATTTTGATTTTTTAACATAGTTTAAAGCAGTCACATTAATACAGTATTCTGTATGGTATTAAATAAACACAAGAATATATAATGTGTGGTGTGAGCTTGCGTGGTGTGAGCATGTGTAGTGTAAGCGTGTGAGGTGTGAGTGCGAGTGTGTCTATATGTACGTGAATGTATGTATGGGTATGTGGGTGCGTTTAGTAAGTACACAACGTGCGTTTTTAACTACTCACCCGGCCAGCACACGTCATCGTACTCAACAAACTCGCTGTGACACTGACAGGTCAGCGCAGTTGTGTCGTTATGGCACACTGTGTTCTCTATCACGCAGTCTGTGTCTTCGAAGCAATTACCACCGATAACTGTGAGAAAAACACATTGTAGAAGAATAGGCGTGCGTAAAACAGTACTGCAGTTTTGTGATGTCAGCGTAAAGGAAATTGTATCAAATTATGTCCAAGATCAGGCTCATTTTTTTAACATGAATATTGCGATAAATTCACACCTGTGAGGAATCAAAATATCATTTGGTACTTGCTACCTTTTAAGCTACCTACGGTTTATAAGAGATAGCTTGATCTCTGCGACAGTTGTTTGAGTCATATGAAAATTAAACTTATAGCTTTACAATAAGGTTCATCTGTTTAATCTGTGGTTGATTAATGATGACACAGATAAACCTTATGCTAAAGACATAAGGTTAATTTTCACATGACTGCACGCGCAATGATTAGCAATCAAATTCTACGTGCGTTTTGGTGTTTTCGTAATAATACTTACTAGGAGCGCAGATGTTATCAGCGGCTTGGTATCCATCGTCACACGAGCAGGTCCCAGCGTTGCAGACAGTGTTTGGAGTCTCTGTGCACTCCTGGGTTGCTTGGCAGGCATCGCCGAGGCCTAATTTTTTTTAATAAATACACTATTTCTTTAAACACTCATTTACTTACAGCTAAATAAGAATATCAGGAACTGATATTCATGTTAGAATTTCTAGCCCCCACAATGGAATCTATTTGCCGTTCTTAAGAGCAGCCGCTATACTTTTCATACAAAAACTCTGTACTTCTTATGGCGTTGTTAAACAGTTTTCGTTAGATGTTTTAAGCAAATATGTATCTTGTGCACTATATCTAGGCCTGTATATAGGCAAAAATAAAATAAATGTTTAAAAGCTTCCGAAAAACAGCGTTTCTGCCCAAATTTTATCTGAACTTTGGCCTAATATCTAATGTACCTATAAATCGTAAAAAGTAAATAAAAAATCTTGATCCGGCATTGCAAATGTATTAGAGATTCAAAATAACAAACTTTTTCTTCACAAACTTGTAAGATTATTTCACAAGAAGTATACTTCTGGAACAAGTTTTATGATATGCGAAATCATGACCACCTAGCGAAGCGGCCGCGAGTGATTAGCGGAATTTACCGACTGATAACCGACGGCTGTGATGTTGTCTCTTTTTTCGCAGTTAAACATTACGTTGGATGAAAGTACAAGCTTTTAGGCTATGCTTGCGTTGAAGTTGCGTTAGCCATTTGGTATGAACTAATTTATTTTGAACTGAAACTAGAGAGTCTATACCGTTTCGGAAAGATATACCCATTCCGTTACACGGTGTATAACGCGTTGAACATGGCGCCTTCTTTTTTTGCGTATGTTAAAACTGGTAAACATACCAAGTCCAGTGGTGAGACAAAGTCCACCATCAGCTATGTACCCTTCCGGACAGGCGCAGGTCCCGTTGCCGGTGTGGTCCACGAGGCAGCGGATCTCGAGTTCGCCGGCCATGCAGTCGCTGTCCACTTCACACACTTCACCAATACCTGACATGGAGGGTATTATGTGTTACGATTTATAAAAACCGGCCAAGTACGAGTCAGACTCGCAATTGGCTGGGTTCCGTACAATATTATATAATATAATAGTTTCTTGCCGGAGTCTTCTCAGTTTAAGTGTATTCCGAACCGGTGGTAAATTCAACTGTATGTACATAACGTTCATAAGTGCCTTACTAGGGCCTAAACTGAATAAATGACTTTTTGATTTTGATTTTGATTTATTAACTAACTCAACATTGCTATGAATCGATCAAAAAACGCCATAAAAAGTCGTTTCTTGTATGAGTGCCCCCTTTAATTTTTAATTTTATTTCGTTTTTTAATTCGCTGTCTACCTATTACCGTTTATGAGATACAGCCCACTGACAGACAGACGGACGGACGGACGTCTTAGTAATAGGGTCCGTTTAGCACCCTTCGGGTACGGAGCCCTAAAAAGGATGGATACTTTTTGTGAAAAAACTATTTAGTCCGTCATTTACATTATGAAAAAATATTAGACACGTATTTTTCTTTTTAAACTTTTAAACAAAAAAATACGAAAATACCTATGGTGTGTTATTCCGTGTGTACAATTTTTACTCTAGAGTAGTGTTGCCAGGTGTCCCGATTTGGATCTGGTGACACGTCCCGATTAACCCTTGATCGGGATGCCAAATGTCCCGATTTTTCACTAACCTTATGAGTCTTTACTATATTTGATAATTTCAACAGGAAAAGTGAATATAACTAAGCTGCTACTACATAAAAATATTTTTGCTTTCATTTTTTTCCCCCCAAATTCAGACTTTCACTACTGTCCCGATTTGAAACCCAAAATCCCGATTATTTTATCCTTACGTTCCGAAATTTGACACACGGGACCTGGCAACACTACTCTAGAGTCACGTCACGAGCCCCCACTTGTAAATTATTGATGACTTAGTATAGCATAAAATACGCATCCAATATTTTTTGATAACTTAACTGACGAACTAATTAAAATTATATTGTTTTTACCCAAGAAACATCATATAAAAAAGCTTTTGAATACAGTTTTTAGAATTAAACGAGAAACCCTTATAGTTTCGTCATGTCCGTCTGTATTTCACGGCCATTTTTACTTGTAAAGTATAAGCCCCTTTGCACATTATAAGAAAAATGTCTTGTGTCTTATCAGACATGTCTTATAAGACATTCAGTCGCTCGAGTGGTTATATGAGACCGTGCATATTACAAGAAATGTCTGATCAGACACGCCCATACATTTTATGTCTTGTGTCTGATAAGACAACAAATTTTCTTATAATGTGCAAAGGCGCTGAGTCTACTAGCTATGGCGCTCGAGTTTCGCTCACATAAAGTTTGGCAAATGAAGTTTGAAAAAATCTACCCCAAATGAGATATGGAATCATTGCTAATTCAATATCAATTTTCTGAAATTATTTACTTTTTACGAAACATATTATAAAGTGTCCGCTATAGTATTGAACAGACTTACCAGCGAACAGCCGGCACATATCCCTATTGCTATCCCAGACGGCCAGGTCGGGTACACACTCGCAGGCGCGCAGCGGCCAGGGGTCCTGCGGGGCCCCGCACCGCGCCGCCGCGCCGAACGTGTGGCAGTTAGCGTCCGACACGCACGAGTCTGTGATGCGACGGGTTGCTGCGAGGGACAGATATATTCAATAAGTTTGCGGTCCCTCTCACACAATGAAACGAAACATCTTGTGACATTCTTCAAACACGGTTATCTGACCACAAACTAAACAGAGCTTGTACTAGATAATTGGACTGTTTTACAAAAAACTTAAACCGACTTCAAAGTACACTAAGAAGTAATCAAATCTTGATCTGATGACAATGGGACCAAACGGGAAGTATAAATAAAAAAAGAATTTTCCAAATCGGTTAATAAATGACGGAGTTATGATGTAACAAACATAAAAAAAAACAACCAAATTGAGAACCTCCTCCTTTTTTTAAAAACCAGAAAACTGATGTATTACATATACCTACAACTTAAAATCACTACACGTATACAGGTTGATTTTTTTTCCCAGCCATGAGAAAAACGCTGAATGGAACCTCGTGACGGACCTATTAACATAATAATATACAGGATATTAATAGGCCCATCAAATTATTACACGAGGTAAATACTTTGGGTTGGCACCTTATCGAAATCTTAGTTTTTTTTCGTACTGCTTGATCGAATATATAGGGTTTTTTGTACGACTAAAATAAAAGTTTCGAAAAAATGCTCTCTCGAATATCCCCTTTATATTTTTGACCGATAACTCGTATGTAGGATGCACTTTTAAATATTATTCAAAAAGCTTTTCAAAGTAATCTGAAAGAAAAATATCTGACGGGCCAGTTGGCGCAGTTGGTTAAGATTCCACCTATCGCGCCGCAGGTCGTGAGTTCTATTCCCACACAGGACATGCATTTGTGTGCAACTGTCTGTATGTCCTGAGTCTGGGTAATTATGTATATTAAGCCCCATTTAAACACAAAATAAGCTCAGGGTTGGATTGGCGGTCGGGTGGCGTTTGCCAGCCGGGCCCTGCACAGGCCCCCCACGAGCCTCGGGACATGGCCACGGTCGGTAGGGTAGGGGGTCCGGCTCTTGAGAAATGAAATAGAAAATATCGAAAAATGGTGGACCCTGAACACAAGCCATCCCAAAACTTTGTTTTGGACTTGTTGGGAGCCACCCGGGCCCTTTCGCCCCAGTCCGACCCTGCAAAGACCCTCACCTTTAACACAATCCCTCATGTTCTCTTCGAAGTAGAAGTTAGCTGGACACGTGCAGATGCCGTCTCTAACTTGAGCGAACAGACCCCGACATTGATCTGGTGTTGACGGTGAACCCAACTCTGTCGAATATAAAAATTAATAAATTCGCTTCTCCTATAACAGGTTAGTGTCTTGAAAAAAATTATTTAATCCGTCATTTTACATTATAAAAAAATATTAGACACGTATTATTTCTTTAGTCAATCAAACAAAATAAAACTATAAATTATGGTGAACTTCCGCGTGACGTCATGGTACACTATTCACAAACAAGTGACGTCACGAGCACCCCACGAACTTCGACGCGCTTTATCTCCAAAGCAAAAATATGTGTCCAATATATTTTGATAATCTAACTGAGGGATCAATTATAATTTAGCGTAAAAATCAGCATACGCTAATGGGATGTCTAGGACAACACTGTAGGACTCGTAGATGTTCTACGATGAGGCTACGAGACGTCTACTACGTAGCATGTGAACTCAAATGAGTACACATGCTACGTAGTAGATATACGTAGTAGATTATGAATTTGTAAAATAACTGTTTCTATGGTAGCAGAGAAGCATCGCCTGATGGTGGCGCGATTACCGTAACCTATCCTGTTTGTAGGGACTCGTAGCTTTATCCCGGCAATATAAAGCGTTCGCCGTATGCGCCGCTCGCAGGCGTCACACACAGTCATCACACACAGTCGTCACACACAGTCGCCACACATAGTCGCCACACACAGTCGCCACACACAGTCGTCACACACAGTGGCCACACACAGTCGCCACACACAGTCGCCACACATAGTCGCCATAGAGTACCGTTCCCACTCTCATCCCAGTCTCAACCGTTGCCTTTTGATGACAACACGTGTCTTGTTATTATTGTTGTACACTCCCTATTTAGCGTATTAAAATTATATTCACAAGTTGGTCTTTTGTTGACACTGCCTCCACCGTAACTTAAACAAACTGTTAAACGAGCAATATTGCAATTGAGGCCTCGAAAATGGCTCATCAATTTCGTGGCTTTCGGATATATTTTTTGGGGGGCGAAAAATCGATATAGCTAGGTCTCATCTCAGGGAAAAAGTGTTTTTCCGTGTTTTCGAGCATAGCTTGGTCACCCAGGTAATAGACAGTAATAAATACAAGTGTTTTTTAACCAAACATCACTAGTAAGTGATCATGTGGGTTATAATTATTACCAGCCAGACACATCCGTACCCTACAGGGCACACACAGGCGCCCCTTAACGTACAAAGGCTCCAAGCAGGGTGTTATTATATTCAACCACATTCAACCACATGCTACCACATTGTATCTTCATCACGATGTTCAACGTCACTCACTAATGATCTAAAATCACAATAAATGCTATTATAGCTTACCAGCGAGACACAGTCCGTTCTCAGGGCACACGCAAGCGCACTGTGAAGTTCACACGTAGGGCTCGTAAGGTTCGACCACATCCAACCACATTCAACCACATGCTACCACATTCAACCACATTGTATATTTCATCACGATATTCAACGTCACTCACTCTATAATCACTTTAAATGCTATTATTATTATCTTACCAGCGAGACACAGTCCGTTCTCATCGTAGTAGCCAATAGGACACACACAGGCGCCCTGAGAACACACATAGAGATCCGCGCAGGGTGTTATTACGTCACACGATGAGCCGTGCTGACGCGTCGATGTGATGTTTGTTTGAGTTAGCTGTGACGCTGTTTGTGTTTGGACTTGTGCGTTGTTTAAAGATGCTGCTAGAAAAAAAAATGTCGCTGTACAATCCTTGCTCATAACATAAATGTGAAAGTGATTTTGTTTGTTTGTTTGTTACGCCTTCACGCCTCAACTACTCAACGGGGGCTCAAGTCTGCTACTAAAATTGTGACATTTTATAGTTTTGGCGTGTTAGTAGACTACTAAAACTGTAAAATGTGTCAATTTTGACACCACTGAAAGTTCATTAGAACATAATTGTAATAGCAGACTTGGGCTCCGGATCATTATGAAATTTGGCATCTAGATAGCCTATGGTATGGAGAAGGAAATAGGCTATTTATAACATAACGGGAACGCGGGTGAAACCGCGGGGGGCAGCTAGTAAAGGATCATGGCGAGATTTGTACAAAAAAATAAAGGTTTTTAGAGACGTTGGAATGACTTTATATTTGATCCTTGGTGCCTAAGGAACAACTTGAGCCGTTTAAAATATTTTTAGAACCCCGGGATAAAAATGCGAATTTCTATGGCATGCCGGCGAATCGCGACTATTCGCGACCAAAACCGTTATGTTGTTGTTATGTTTTGCGGGGTTTATAAAATATTTCATGTATATTAACATGTTGCTGGTAATGTAATCTCAACATTGAAAGTGATTTAAAACCCTCTTAAATGTTTTATTGTTTTGTACAAATCAATGTATGGAGCTCGCCATGGTTCTTTATAAATACAGTTAGACAGGGATCTCTTGGCACGTAGCCAAATGGAAACTAATAATAACACATAGATTTAACGCCTACACATTGCAAATGTCCACCACATGCCATAAGTGTCGCACAGTACTGCAGTGTACTGAAGGAAAAAAAAATGTTAAGGTAAACTCAAAACATCGAGGAAAACTCCCTTTAGACTACCTAATACCGATACAATTCCGCAACTAGTGATATTGCACTGATTTTGAACAGTAAGGGCCAATCATTCCACCAGTGCGTTGTCGGTGGTGGGGAATTGGCCCTATCCTACCCTACCCTACTCTACCTTTTTTTTGTACTTGGGGAAATTCTCATGGATTTCCGGGCACTCCGGGGGGAGCGGCCGGGTTATGTCAGACTCCTACTGACTAAAACCCCACGGCGTTCCTACCTGTCGCTGCCGGCTGGATATACGGGGGCGCCGAAGCATTCGTCCGCGTATCCAGCAGCGACGGCCTCATCGGAGGCCTCCTCTTCGTCGACGGCAGAGACCGGAGCTCTTGTCTCCGCCCTCTCCTCCTGAGTGGAGCGTGCGGGAACACACGCTCCACTACTCGGGCCCGGTGTTGATGGGCGGCAGACTCCCCCGAGTCCGCCACCCTTGGGCCCATGTTGGGGGGAAGGTGGCTTAAAAAAGCCGCCCTCCGACGCCCGGTTCTCCTGCGGCGGATAGCCAGGGTGGTAGTGTCCTCCCTGTCACGTTCCGCCGCCTCCTTTGCGCTCGCAAAAGGAGTGGAGTGCGTCCCACGATCTCTCGCTGTCAACCACAGCGCGAACCACGCTCGGCAGCGAGAGATCTGTCCCCACTTCAGCGCAGAGCTCGCTGCGCTCGCTTGCCCAGGCTGGGCACACCTCCAGCGTATGCTGTGCCTCCTCCTCGTCGTCCGCGTACCCTACTCTACCCTACCCTAACCTACCCTACCCTATCTAAACCATCCAGGGAGTTAATTCTACTGTACGTACTACTGTATGGTTTAGATTCACAAATCAGCCCGGCAAATGGCGCTGCAGTCGAAAATATAACCTAGATACCGACTGCAGCGCCATCTGCCGGGCTGATTTGTGAATCTAAACCATCCAGGGCGCCACCCAAACGCAAAAAAAAAACATTCAAATCGGTTTAGGAGGAATTCAGTGGCATACACACGTGCAGAAGAATTTTATACCTATATAAAGATAAGATGACTGACAAAAAGATTGAGTGAAGAAGAGTTAGAAGATGATAAAAAGAGTAGGATAATACTTACAGCTATCATTTGTGTCGTAGCAGACAAATAAGTCGATGTTGCAGGCACCACCTGTGAACTGGCAGTCTTCGTCTAAAACGCAACCCTCTCCTACCGCTGAAACAAATTAAATATTTTAGCTGATGCATGCATGAGGGTATGCGTATTGCCTGTGAATAGATTATCACGAGCTTTTGAATTCTATGCACCATAACTCAAAAGGTAAAAAAAGAAACCCTTATAAGATCACTCTCTTGTCCGTTTCTCTGTCTGTGTGTCACCAACGATTTTCTCAGGAACGGGTGGCCCTAGCATGTTGAAATTCATACCAGATACTGAGGTCTATAGTCCGTGTTAGGTGTATAAAAATCAAGGTCCTGAGTCAACACGAAAAAAAGGTACGGGCAAATTTAGATTTTCGCGAAAACTTGTAAGTACCGTTTATTTAAAAAAAAAAAATATTTTCGTAATGTTCCTATTACTTGTGCTGTAAGACCTTGCTTTTAACCAAAATTGACAATTCTAGGTCAACCGGAAGTACCCTATAGGTTTTGGGTCGAAAACCTATATAGTAGTTCCCGTTGACCTAGAATCACGAGCCAAAAAGCAAAGTTTTACAGCACAAGTAAAGGGAAAATTCCGAAAAATATTTTTTTTTTTTAAATTAAGGTAAATTTTGGTACTTATAGTTTTCGCGAAAACCTAAAGCTTGTATCTTACGGTAATTATTAACCGATTTGGAAAATTCTTTTTTTGTTTGGTACACCTCCCGTTTAGTCCCATTTTCAGGTCAGGATTCGATTACTTTTTAGTGTATTTTGAAGTCGGAAAATAGTTTTTTTCTTGACTTTTCCGAAACTCTCACCTAAAATGTCTGAAATTTATTTAAACCTATAAGATAAATACCTGTAGCAATCCTCCGGCACTCCTCCCTCTGCCTCAAATAGAAGCCATCAGCACAAGCACAGGTGCCGTTACAGGTGAGGCTGTAGGGGTCCCGGAGCACCCCGAGACACTCCTCGTCTCTAGTACACGAATCCCCGTAGTTGGCACTCCTCCAGCACCGGCCGCGGAAGTAGTGATTGTTTGGTTGGCAGAAGCAATTGCCTTCCGAAGGAGAGATATAAGATGTAATTTTTGGTAAGTAAACTAAGGAGGTGTAAGGTGGATGACACCTCCATTTAAAAGGGAAGATCTTCCGCCAGGCAGGGTCATCGTGCCTGGAGACTTCGGTCCAACTGTACATGTCGGGCACTTCTCAGTTGAAGGCAGAGTTCCGAACCGGTGGTAACTTCAGTAAATGTGACCTTCTTAAGTGCCCTTCTGGGGCCTAAATTGAATAAATGGCTTTGACTTTGACTTTGACGTTGACTTTGACGTTGACTTTGACGTTGACTTTGACTTTGACTTTGACTTTGACTTTGACTTTGACTTTGACTTTGACTTTGACTGTGACTTTGACTTTGACTTTGACTTTGACTTGTATATAATGCAGATTCTCGAGAAAATTTCTTAAGCGCAATGCAGGATGTAGGATATGTGGCGCCACGCCATCTATCTTTCAGTGTGTGAACTATCTCAGTGTAACTGTATATGGCTGATAGATATCGCTACAAACTAAACGAGAATTTAAGGGGAATATAGTGTGTAATTTTGATAAGATACCTTTACATAAAAAATCTCTAAAACTTTATTTACAACAAATATGTACAAAATACAATCTATATATAGAAAATGTCCTCAAGCCTGCCGCTGCTTCCGATTAACGGCAGGGTTCCCTGGCTGGCAGAGTTTCTGTTAGCATATAAAAAATAAGTTAATTAAAAATGTAAGTAATAATGGTTTTAAAAGACTGGTAACACTGTTAATAGAGAACCTAAATTAATATCGGTGGTGTCTCTGCTATAATAAAAAATGTAAGAACGTGTTTTGTGTTTTATATGATCCACGGGCCCCGACAGGTTATGGGCCCAGTAAGCAAGAAATGTAAAAAGTGCCTAAAGAACAAGAAAAACATAAAATACCAGTGATTAAAAAATAACAACAAGTTCACCAAATAAACATAAAAATGGACAAAGAAGAGATACATATAGAAAAATTAAAGGACAGTGAGAGTTTTCTTCTATGGAAATTCGAGTTTAACATTTATGTAAAAGCGGCAAAACTGAGTGAAGTTTTATCTCCTCATGTCAAAGATGACGAAAAAAAGATGGACGAATTTTTAACAAAGGATGCTAAAGTACAAAAGATTATTATAAACACAATAGACAGAAAGTTGAAAGGTCACATTTTAGGATGCCAAAATGCCCTAGAAATGTTCACAAAATTATGTGAAATATTTGAAGGAACAGAACAGCGAAATAAGTCATCATTGTTACAAGAATTTTTCAATTTCAAACAAGACAACAGATCTCTCACACAACTAATTTCAGATATAAAAAACCTACAGTTTCGACTTAATCAGATTGGTGAAAATATTAATGATGATATGGTTATGTCAAAAATACTTACATGTTTACCGAGCAACTTAAATCATTTTATTACTGCATGGGAATCAACATCAGATGAAAAGAAAACACTCACAAACTTAACTAACAGATTACTCAGTGAGGAAAATAGAACAGAAAACAGAAAAGCAAAAATAACAGAAAATCAGATGGTTTTCCAAGCTACTAATAAAAGAAATTCTAACATTAAATGCTTTAAATGCAACAAAACTGGGCATGTGAAGAAAGATTGTAGAATGTGTGCCATTTGCAAGAAATTTAATCACAATGAAAAAGACTGCAAGTTCAAAGAAAAACAGTGTTCAATATGTAAGAAAACCAATCATAATAAAGAAGATTGTTTCTTTAAAATTAAAACTAAAACAGATGCAGCATTTTTCACTAAAACAATAAAAAAGGAATCAGAGAGCAAAGAATTCATCGTGGATTCAGGCTGCACAGCTCACATGACCAACAACATAAAAATACTGACAAACCTTGAAAACAAAATATCAAAAGTGTTAACAGCCAATGACCAAACAGTTGATGTACAGGGCCAAGGAACTGTAAAAGGTGATGTTTGCCAATTGAATAATACCTTGTTTGTACCGGACATATCACAGAACTTGTTGTCTGTGAATGCAGTCACTAATAACCAAGGAACAGTTGTGTTCTCAAAAAATAATGTTAAAATATACAAAGAATCAAAGTTGATATTAACAGGAAAGAAAGAAAATGGTTTATATAAAATTAATTTAAATGAAAAATATATGAGAGAACAGACTTTATTAGCGATGGAAAATGGGACAGCTTTAGAATGGCACCGTAAACTTGGTCACCCAGGAAACACAGTATTAGAATTATTACAAAATGCTGTAGATGGCATAAAAATATTAGGCTCTACCAAACTAGATGAAAAATGTGAAATATGTATACAATCAAAGCAAGCTAGACTACCTTTTAATACAACTAGAACCAGAGCAGAAAGAATTTTACAACTTATACACACAGATGTTTGTGGTCCATTTGATATCAATACACATGATGATAAAAGTTATATACTTACCATAATAGATGACTTCAGCAACTTTACAAAAATCTATCTTATTAAATACAAAAGTGAAGTACAAGATTACATAAAACATTACATAGAAGAATCTGAGAGAGAAATGAATAAAAAAGTGTCTTGTATAAGATGCGACAATGGAGGTGAATATACCAGCAATGAGTTTAAGCAATGGTGTATGAAAAAAGGAATAAAAATAGATTATACAGTACCTTATTCTCCTCAATTGAACGGTAAGGCAGAGAGAATGAATCGTACACTCTTAGAAAAAACTAGAGCATTACTGTTTGATTCAAATTTAATGAAAGAAATGTGGGGTGAAGCTATGTATTGCGCAGCATACATACTAAATAGATTACCAACAAAAACCTTAACAAATAAGACACCTTTTGAAATTTGGCATGGTAAGAAACCCAACATATCAAACATGCAGAAATTTGGTTCTACTGTTTATGCTAAACAATTACAACCAAATCTTAAGAAACTAGATTCAAGAACTAAAAAACTAATTATGATAGGATACACTAATAACGGATACAGATTGTGGAATTCAACAGAAAGAAAAATAGAAATAGCAAGAGATGTTGTAATAATTAATAATAACAATGATACAGAGATAAATGAAGAAAATAAAGAGAAAAATATAAATAAAAAGATGGAAAATATACCAAAAATTTTAACAAATGAAAATCAAATGGAAGAAGAAGAATACAGCGATAATTACAATAATGATAATAATATAAGTACAACAGAAAATATAACAGGAATAACTGAAAGTGATGAAAATATAGTAGAAACAGAATATAATATTGAAGAAACAAAAAATGTAACAGAAGAAGAAATAGAAGAAACAGAGAATGAAACAGAAGAAAATACTCTAAGGAAAAGCAAAAGAATTACAAAAAATCCAGAATATTTACAAGACTATGTACTACTTACCTATAATGAAGCTATTTCAGGCACAGAAAGTGACAATTGGGAGAAGGCAATAAAGTCAGAAAAGGAATCTCTACAAATAAATAATACATGGCAAGTAGTTGATATAAAAGAAGCAAAAGGTAAGAAAATCCTATCTAATAAATGGGTCTTTCGTAAAAAAGATGATGGAACCTACAAAGCAAGGCTTGTGGTGAGAGGTTTTGAGCAACATGGTTTAGACTATGATGAAATTTATAGTCCAGTGGTAAGCCAATCAGCACTTAAAACTTTATTTGCTTTAGCCGCTCATAATAATTTTGAAATCCTTACTTTTGATGTTAAAACTGCATTTTTGTATGGGGAATTGACTGATGAGAATGTTTATATGCACATACCAGATGGTTATGAAAAAGATCCTAATAAAATTTGTCATTTAAATAAAGCATTGTATGGGTTAAAACAGGCACCTATTACTTGGAATAATAAATTCACTAAAACTATGTCAAGTTTGGGTTTATTACCTATTAAAACTGATAAATGTGTATTTACAAATAAAGATAATACTGTAATCATTGTTATTTATGTAGACGATGGGTTAGCTATTGCTAAAGAAAAACAATTGTTAATTAATGTACTAAACTGCCTTAGCAAAGCATTTGAAATAAAAATTTATGAAAATCCAAAGAGTTACATAGGTTTAGAAATAATAAGAAATAATGAAGGTATTAAATTAAATCAGAAAAATTACACAGATACATTATTAAAAAGATTCAACATGAGTGATTGCAAACCTTGTAAAATCCCTGGAAACACAGATAGAAAGATAGAGACAGATTTGACAATACAGACAAAATTTCCTTATAGAGAACTAGTTGGAGGATTATTATATTTATCCACTCGTACTAGACCCGACATAGCACAGGCAGTTAATGAAGCTAGTAGAAAAATAGAAAATCCAAACAGTACAGATATTATAGCTGTTAAGAAAATATTAAAGTATTTAGCTGGAACAAAGGGTAAAGGTATTAATTTCAAGAAAGGATGTAAAGATTTAATCTTAAATGCATATTGTGATGCAGATTATGCAAATGATGTTATGACTAAGCGTAGTATAACAGGCTATGTAATAATGTTTTCTGATGGACCAATCTCTTGGTGTTCAAAAAGGCAACCAATTGTAGCATTATCTTCTACAGAAGCTGAATTCATCTCTGCAGCAGATTGTTGTAAGGAAATATTATACCTAAAATCTTTCCTGAAGGAATTGATTCCATTTAATTTAAAAACAATACTAAATATAGATAATCAAAGTTCTATACAACTAATTAAGACAGGTTCGTTTAATAAAAGATCAAAACATATTGATGTGAGATATCATTTTATTTATGAAAACTTTGTAAAAGGGAATTTCATTGTAAAATATTGCCCTACTGATCAGCAAGTAGCTGATATACTCACAAAGCCATTGTTGAAAAATAAATTTGAAATTCATTGTAATAAAATAGTGAAATAAGTAGTTACTTATTAAAATTAGATAAGCTATAACATAGAATTATAAGTTATGTTATTTAAAAATATAAGATACCTACATTGATGTGTAATAACTTAGATTGAACTGCTATGAGTAGCTGATCTAGAATTCATAGTATAGAAGTAGTGATTTAATTATAAGTTTATAAAGTTAAAGATAAATTGTAATTGTTAGACAACTATATTAAAAAATGTTGCAAGTAATTAAGATAAAAAGATAAGAGTATTTTTTGAAAATATTTTTGTAATTAAACTCATTAATAAAAATATTGTTTAAAAAATAGGAGAAGGTGTTAGCATATAAAAAATAAGTTAATTAAAAATGTAAGTAATAATGGTTTTAAAAGACTGGTAACACTGTTAATAGAGAACCTAAATTAATATCGGTGGTGTCTCTGCTATAATAAAAAATGTAAGAACGTGTTTTGTGTTTTATATGATCCACGGGCCCCGACAGTTTCCTCTTTGGATAGTCAAGCTGACGCGCTGGTCTCCGGAGGTCTCGATCAATTTTGATGACAAAGTGTCAGCAAAACAGCGAGCTTCGGACCCCCAAGGTCCCATGGCCTCGACCGCAAAAGACTCAAAAATATAATTGGGTCCAATCGACGCGTATTTTTTGAATTTTCCGCACTGGCCGCAGCTGCCCCTGCAGCTTTACAAGTCGCCGGTAAGTGAGATGGCGCGAGTGTATCGACACGTGGCATCCCACACCTGCGAATTGCCGACACTCCAAGGGATCAAAGACATACCATCCGGTCTCCTGCCATCGCCCGCGCAATACTAAAATTCGTCTAAATAGTATTAAAATAATAGAAATACCTGATGAGTCGTCCCCACGTCGACACTCGTAGGAGGTGAATAGTCTGAAGCACTGATGATCTTCAACACACCCTGACGTGTGATATGGGGCCACTGGAAACAAAAATTATAAGATTTCAGTAATTTTTAATCACTTTTGTCATCACGAGAAATAAAGTGCGTATAAAGCAAAATAACAATCTTAGAATTGAAATTTATCCAAGTACATATTATTTAAATGAAAAAATATTTTTATATGGGCATTTTCATTATATACGCTAGGGTTCTATCTGAACAAAAAGATAATGGAATGAAAATTCCTCTATAGAAAAAAATCACAAAGATACCTCTAATAATAATGAATTTTCGTTTTTATTCGTTCATGGTGTATCTAATTAAGACAAAAATTTGATAAATAATATCACTAATATATGACCCAGGGCTGCTACTAACGATTTTTAAAAATATTTTATATTTTACGAGTAGCTAATACGAATGTATCGTCTTTATTTACAACAAATATGTACAAAATACAATCTATATATAGAAAATTTCCTCAAGCCTGCCGCTGCTTCCGATTAACGGCAGGGTTCCCAGAAGGCTGGCAGCGTTTCCTCTTTGGATAGCCAAGCTGACGCGTTGGCGGAAAAAGCTCCCCGCCCGCTGGTCTCCGGAGGTCTCGATCAATTTTGATGACAAGGTGCGAGCAAAACGGCGAGCTTCGGACCCCCACGGTCCCATGGTCTCGACCGCAAAAGGCACAAAAATATAGTTGGGTCCAATCGATGCGTATTTTTTGAATTTTGAATTTTCCGCACTGGCCGCAGCTGCCCCTGCAGCTTTACAAGTCGCCGGTAAGTGAGATGGCGCGAGTGTATCGACACATGTGGCATCCCACACCAGCGACTTGCCGACACTCCAAGGGATCAAAGACATACCATCCGGTCTCCTGCCATCGCCCCGCGCAATACCGACTGGTTCCAGTACGGAAGGCACGTTAGCGACAACAAGAGCCCTGCGGATAATGTCGTTAATAGCCGAGTGCCGTGATATTCGACCAGCACTTAGAGAGCATTTTACGAGTTATTTAGATAAGAAGCGCTTAGTTCATTTTTGTTCCGCGAAACACGCTATCTCAGTCTCATGCCACGCGAAGATTAGACATAAGTTTGTTTCATCTAACATTGCCATATTTTTCTGGCTTTGTACGCACTCTTAACTGACGTGAATCTATACATCTGTACATAAAGCTGAAGAGTTTTTTGTTTGATTGTATAAACGCGCTTATCTCTGGAACTACTAGTCGGATTCGAAAACCTATTTCATGTCTATGTAAAAAAATGTGTGTTAAGACAAGTCTACAACAGTTTTTTTTACTTATTTCTATTTAACCAAACCACTTTTTTACAAGCTTTTATGTATGTATGTATGTTTGTTCGGGTGGAATCTTGCAAGTCGAATTTCACACACTTCCAGTGGTCGGATTGACTTGATATTTGGTATACATTAGTGTATTGGATGACAATGCAAGTACAGTCAACAAAAAAATTAAATTTTTAACAAAGAACTTATTATACCACGAATTCGGTAAACAAGCATACGACCCGCCTGATGGTAAGCGGTTACCGAAGCCTATAGACGCTTGCAACACACGTGGCATCACTCTCTTGTTACCGACCCTTCTCTCCCCAATGAGCTCTGTCGACCTTACTCCCGCGCAGGAACACAACATAAAGTTATTTGTCTGCGGTATTCTGTAAGGTAGAGGTACTTCCACAGTCGAACTGCTCTTTGAGCGAATAAACGCTACGCTCTACCTCTCTCACTGTTTAAGTTATATTTTTTGTTACTTACAATCAGCACAAACGGTGCCTCCAAGCACTGACTGCTGCCCCACGGGGCACACGCAGACACCATCACTGCACGTGCTGCCAGCGAGACTTGAGCAGTCACTGTCCTGAGTACACGACCATATAGCCACCACTGAGTGAGTGTGAAGAATGCATCCTAGCGACGAGAAGTATAGAATCAAATAAATAAATATCCTGGGACAATATTCAGAACCTAATTAATTTTAGTATGAATTACAGATATACACAGTGCTGCAAACCCCAATTTTCTAAAAAGAAGTATGTTTATGCCAAAAGTCCAGGACACAGGGACAAAAAGAAGGAGAATTAAAAAAAAACCTTTTTATGAGTACTTATTTTTGCCAGTTACAATAAATCACTTTCACATTGTCCGCTCTGTCAGTGTCCATAAAACACCTTCAAGGATTTTAACACAATTTGGAAAATCACGATACACGTAATTCATTTCATTTCACATCAACTTCACATGGATTGCTCTTTGTTGGATAAAACACCACCTGCAATATGCAATAAAACTAAAAATATACGAATTTATGAAAATAAAACGAAAACGCAACGTCATCGCGTCACTTTGCAAGTTTAATTCGGAATCTGAAGCACTTTACATTGATTTATTATGTTTTGAGAGCATTGATTGATATATTTTATTTCAATAACAGGTGCTATTCTTAGAAAAATATAAATTGTCGTACCTACACTTGGCTCACATTGTGATAATTCAGGAGATTTTCATTGAATTGAAAAATAAATTAGGAGATATGTCACAAAATCATGGAATCTCCTGAAAAAGAAGGAGAGTTTGCAGCACTGGATATACCTACATCTAAATAGATGCCGCGAGTGTATGTACTTCGCGTGTCAAAATCTGTGCAAAAATTGGACACAATCTTCTTCTTTTGAAACTGTTTCGCGCGGACAGGGAACTCGCATAAGGCTGCATGTCCACATATGTGTAGCGAGGGATGTGTTTAGCTGACAAATAGGATAGTTTCATTTTCACGTTAAAAATCGAATGCCAGCCTAACTAAATCTTGTGACATTATGGTAGGTACAAAAAAGATACACGCTTGGTTTTCATACGGATGGAGGGACTTGCGTTATTTATTTAGATTTATGTCTGTGGTATGGATGAAAAAAAAACTGAACTGAGCGGAGTGAATCCACCCGAGTATGCCGATCGGTTGTCATTCCACAATGTAACGTTGATAATGACAATAAGACTCAAATTCACTTGTTACTGATTTTACTCACAGGTTGCAGGATTTAACATTTATTTTTACCACACTTACCTAAAACTAAAATCACTTTTTTGACCCACATTTTGTTGTAAATAAATTAATAAAATTAAAATAAAATATTCATGCGACCGGCATTATAGTTAATTGCAGAAAAAATAAGTAATTTCTCAATACCAGCAATCTATAGCGCCAGATTAATTTTATCATAATTTTGATGATTAATATGCTAGGTAAATTTAGACACGGCACAACAAAAAGAAAAATAAAAAGCCTGGGACATTCTTCACAAACGTCCATTCGATCTCAAACTAAGCAGAGCTTGTACTATGAAAACCAGATAACTGATATACTACATATAATACTTTTTGTTTGTAAATACATACTTAATAGACATAATTACACCCAGACTCAGGACATACAGACATGTTCATGCACACAAAT
The DNA here is from genome assembly GCA_951394255.1 of Polyploca ridens. Taxonomy (NCBI): domain Eukaryota; kingdom Metazoa; phylum Arthropoda; class Insecta; order Lepidoptera; family Drepanidae; genus Polyploca; species Polyploca ridens. The sequence continues at coordinate 6,898,611 of OX596272.1, forward strand.
GCATGTCCTGGATGGGAATCACACCCACAACCTGCGGCGCGATAGGTGGAATCTTAAGAAGGGAGTCGGGCTGCGATTATTCCATACAAATGTATTCCCCTGTTTTCTTCCTAAATAATGCCTCTAGAGAGTCATAATTGTTTTTTATATATACCTAATCAAGTTCTGCTTTGGACACGTCTCTGTTACTTTCTTTTTTTCAGCAACTAATTATTAAAGAAATTATGGCCCTCAAAAAATTACAATAAAAGCCCGATTTTTCCGCCGTGATTAAAAGGACTACCAGACAAATTCGAAAAGATTTTAACATAAAATAAAGTAATTGGGACCTAGATACACCCTTACTTAAAATTTTAATGTAAAAAATAATTGAATCGGCTCAGTTTTCGAGGAGGAAAATGGGGATAACGAAACGTCGATTTCGTCAATTTTTTTGTGAATAAATCGGTCTGAGCTGCAGATATCCCTATCGCACATAGCGCATAGCATAGCGGCATAGCGCGACGGCAATAGTTTCTTCAAATACCTATTTTTCCAATTCCTCGCAGCTAGGAACCCCTATTAATCAACCGCACCAACTAGCCGGTCAAAACACATACGTCGATCAACTCCTTTTTTAACGGTCTAATTGATTAATTTAATGCCACTTCTACCCACTCCTACCTCTTCGTGAATCAGCAAAGAGTATATTAACGTGCAGGTGTCCACCACATTGTTGCCTACGATATGTTAGATACGTTATCGTATTATCGCTCCACATACACAGCTGTACGATTGCTATTATCTATATACAATTATTAATAGCACATTATTATTCTTGGTAACGTAGAACGGTGAAGATTCGGTAAAGGAGTCTAGACTCAACGTTGCCAGACGTCCCGATTTTTAAACGAAAATTAAATGTCCCGCACGGGATAGGCTAAGCCCCGCTTTTCGAGGATTACTCGACTGAGAAAAAAAGCGCTATAGTGCGCTAAACTTCACTGTGACATACAAAAATCAAAATTCTGAGTCAACGTAATCAAAAGATGCCGTAGGTATATGCCGCATATTTTGACGCTCGCAAGGGAATCAAATAAAGGAAGATATCCGAAAAGCGGGAAATTACATCACAAATTTTTGCGATTATTTTACGACATAATCGAAAAACGAGGAAAAACCTTCGAGACTCGATTACCATGATCAGTGAACTATTTACAAGTTTCTAAGGAACCCTCGGTGCGCTAGTCCGACTCGCACTTGGCCGGTTTTTTTTAGTACCTATGTCCCGCTCGCTTTCGGCGATAGAATCCCGCTTTTTTTACTCAAAATCCCGCTTTGCCCGAAAAAAAATCTGGCAACGCTTTGATTTTACTACTAAGGTTCAAGCCTGCCTGATGGGAAGCGGTTACCGTAGCCTATAGCTTGCAATGCCAGGGGTATCACTCTCGTGTTGACACAGCTAATAATAATAACAAATTTTCTGTATACCGAGAACTTTATTTACAACAAATATGTACAAAATACAATCTATATATAGGAAATTTCCTCAAGCCTGCCGCTGCTTCCGATTAACGGCAGGGTTCCCAGAAGGCTGGCAGCGTTTCCTCTTTGGATAGCCAAGCTGACGCGTTGGCGGAAAAAGCTCCCCGCCCGCTGGTCTCCGGAGGTCTCGATCAATTTTGATGACAAAGTATACCTATATTTATTTATTTACTTGACCAAAGCCTAAAAGACTCATGTGTCCGATGAGAGTTCATTATACATGTTGACGATTATACTATAGTTTAATTTGCGGTACTTATGCTACAGATACACATAACTGAAGTCATCTCCTTCCATTCCCAGCGTATACTTTTTGATAGGCTTATGGAGGTGCAAGGTGGATGACACCTCCATTGAAAAGGGAAGATCTTCCGCCAGGCTGGGTCATCGTGCCTGGGGACCGCGGTCCAACTGTACTTGTCGGACAGTTGTATATATGCAGATCGCCGAGAAATCTTTACAAGCGCGATGCAGGATGTAGTGGGCTTGTATGCACGATGCAGGATAATGTGGCGGCACGCCATCTATCTATCGGCGTATGAACTTCGTTATGTAGTGGTTCGCTACATCACTCCCTTCCTAGACCAGAGGTCGATCTATAGTTGCGTCATTGCGTTAAGCTTGCAAGTGCCAGTGCTGCTCAGAAGTCTGCGGTGAGTCGAGACTGAGCGGGGTTGCTGCGACGGGTTGAGCCATGGGAGTCCACGTGGTGCAGAGACTGCCACGCCGGAGAGGGTGAGCCAGCCGAAGAGATCCGGACGTGTGCTGCGGTGGACTGTGCGGGCGATGAGTGCTGTCGCTGTGATGAGCCTTGCAGGACAGGAAGCACGGTGAATCGGCTGCGTTGGAATTGGTTAAGGCGAAGCTGGCTTGCTGTGTGACTGCTTGACCGAGAAATCTTTACAAGCGCGATGCAGGATGTAGTGGGCTTGTATGCACGATGCAGGATAATGTGGCGGCACGCCATCTATCTATCGGCGTATGAACTTCGTTATGTAGTGGTTCGCTACAGGCTTAATCATTTTAACATTTTGTGTAAATATTACTCTACAAGCCCTAACTTCACAAACTCTACACCCTAGTCAAAATTTATGGCTTGGCCGTTTCGCTACCGTCACGGTAAGGTGAAAAATGTAATAACCGTTCATTACTTTTTTGTTATTCAATAGTTCTTGTAGTATTGAAACGGCCAAGCCACATATTTTGACTAAGGTGTAGAGTTTGTGAAGTTAGGGCTTGTAGAGTAAGTGCATGTAGAGTTATAAGCTTGGCTCTACATGAGATCTGATAACTTTTTGACAGTGCGAGCCATATGTCTTGGCAACATTTTACATAAAAATGTTTTTGGTGGGATTTCACTTCTTTTTGTAAGTTGCTTAATGTTTTTTTTTTGTTTGAAATTTCCAAGTTTTGTAATTTTGTTGTTGTCTGTGTACTAATACAAGATTACATACCAAATTTCAGCTTTCTAGGACTTCAGGAAGTACCCTATGAGTTTTAATGATCTTCAGTGAGTCAATGACGAAATCGGGGTTTTATAGATATCAATAAAATCTAAAGTATAAGAGCTATGTTATTGAAACTTAATATGTTTAATAAATTTACTATTGACATCATGTCCTGAGAATTTTGTTTATCTGGTATAATCCAAACCCAAGTTATGAGGGTTCAAAAAAACGACAAAGCGCTTCGAGAAAAGGTAGGTAGTGCCCTTTCGCTTCGCTTGGCTGTCTTGGCAGGGGGCACTTCCGTGCCCCTAGATTTATTGATATGGAAAATGGGGTCATACATAAAATGTTAAAGTAGGTATATAAAACGGCTTTGTTACCAAATTTTCCACTAATTTTATAGTTTTTGTTTATAGTTATTCTCAAAAAAAAAGACGGCTTTTAATTATTTCAAAAGTTCACTCAAAACCGAAAAGTCTGTATGGATTTGGAGTGAGCATTATTTATCATCCAATTCTTTTGCTAAATAGGTAACGATAGTTTTCAAGGCCCCTAATAAGTTGAGGCCCCGCTGTTTCACCCGTGTACCCGGGACCGAAAGTACATCTATTATTTTAGTTGAGATCTTTAACCTTATTTTCATCATATTCATTAGATTGTTTAGCAATAAAAGCTTAACAGACAGTCAGTCACTTTCTATATCAATTTTTCATATTTTGCAGGTGATTCAACATAACAGTATTTTAATAATATTCGCTAACGATCTTACGAAAAGGTTCTATTATTTTTACCACTATGCAATATGTCAAGATAATTATAGACATTTTATTTTTAGTTTCGTAGCCTTCTCGTGACGTCAGTTAGTGACGTCAGCAAGTCCGTAAGGTTAAAAGCCGGTATGACGTAACTACTTTTTATAGGCTTACGACCTTACTTATAAAACGTTATAACTTAAAATGGTCACGTAAAGTGTTTTCAGGATTAGAAGATATCGGTGACAGTTCACATTTTCCGGTTCACTCATACTACTTGCAAGTAACTCATATAATATTTTACAAAAAATATTTTAATTTCCATTTTATATCATTGCAAAAATACAATATATATCTCTATATATAACTAAGAAACAATTTCAGCACATTAATACTATAGCTTGATAATTTTAAAAATTAAGAAATAGGATGTACTTAAAATACTTGCTGCATGAAACGGAACATTGACCTATAGTGATTGACAATGCTTGATCGACAGGGAAATTCAAAAAAGTATCGATATATGTTATATCGATTATTTTTGAATTGGTTTATCAATATCGAAATATTTTTAATTACCAAAAAATTTCGATATATCGGTACGATATCAAAGAGAGAGAGAATATTCTTACTATATTAGGTAAAAATCAATTAACACACATAATTTCTCATAAATCCTGTAATAATTATCTGAAATTAAGAACAACGATAATAGTACAGTATGATACATATGTGCAAAGTTGGTAATTACACACGAGGCGGTATTAAACAGTAAGACAGTGATAAGGAAATATAATTTGGAAAATAAAAGCACTAAAATGAAAATCGATTAGACTTTCTTTATTAACTTTCTCGATACGACAAAAATATGGATTGAATATCGTTAAGGCGCATGACTATAATTGTCAAAAGTGAACTGTCACCGATATCTTCTAATCCTGAAAACACTTTAATTAACGACACCTCTCTGTCATTGTCAAACAAAGTGAAGTAAGGTACTTATTCACCTAAGAGTTTGTGGACCCAAAGAGGTACATTGAGTTCTCATTAGAAGTACCCTACTATGAATACATTCTAAATGAATTTGCGTTGTATTGACCACATTTTTAGTGGTGAGGAGTGATCGGTGGTAAGTAATAGTCAAAATGATGAGCTGTGTAGCTAAAGGAGCACTTGTAATTTAATAACAAAAAATTTTTTTTTGAAAAAGAAGTATGTATTTCTACTAATATAAAGTACGCGACTTATGCGCCATCTATTGTTGTTTTTCTGTGAAGTAAAAAAGCTGTCAGTCTATGGTAATATTTCTACTCGACAACAGATGGCGCTTTAATACAAAACCATGAATGAACATAAATATAAAATGTATGTTTTTACTTGCGAAAAGTAGTCATTAGTTTTTTATTTGACATGAAAATAAGATAATATTAATGCGTAATAAATAATGGTTCGCTACCTGATAACTTTTATAGACCTAAAAACAAAAGCTAATTTATTACCCTTATATTTTAGTTTTTTAGGAAAAAAATAAGTTCATTCACTATCATATAAATGTTTTCCCTTGGGAATCGAACATATGACCTGTAGTGTAGTATTCAGAGTATCTAAACACCCACTAGCGACCCACTAAATAAAAATGTTTGAAAGAAAATTTAAAAATTTAAAATTTAGCTTCTAATGTTCGATAATTTCACCTATACCTACAACGGGTTCCGTGGTGTAGTGGTTATCACATCTGCTTTACACGCAGAAGGCCGCCAGTTCGATCCTGGCCGGAATCATATCTTTTTGTTTGTATATTCACGTTTTTATTACATTATGTTATGGAAAAATATCATATTTTTCTTATCTTATTCAATGCTATTACGAATAAAAAAATAAAGCCTAATCGCCCAGCCAGCCGTTCTCAAGTGATTCTCTTACCAACGAACTTCATTTCATTTATCTAATATTTAGGTACCTATAAAATTCTCAAAAAAGTGTCAGTGTTTCTAACAAAACTCCTCCGAAACGGCTTGACCGATTCTTATGAAATTTTGTGTGTATATTCAGTAGGTCTGAGAATAGGACGTAAACTATTTTTCATACCCCGGGTAGGGTAGGGTAGGGTAGGGTAGCACCACGCGAACGAAGTCGCGCCGGGCAGCTAGTATTTTCATAGATAATATCTTTTTATTAGAACACTTGTTCTAATGGCCGCCCAGCGCCATAAATTCATAAACACTGAACAAATATCTTAACTTTCTGCATTACCTATTTCTCCATATAAACTTCAATTATGTGAAATCTCTCACTCCTCCGTACTCGCAATTTTGCATATATTATAATAGATACTGAATAGTTATTTTAATGTTCCTAGGTACCTACAAAACCAGTTGTGTATATAAATAGGTCTGAGGCCGTAAGCATGTGCATTACTTACAAATGAGATCACATAATATGACAATGCTAAGGCATATTCACATTGCGAATTGCTTTTTCACATGATTAGGTATTCAATCTATCTACACTGACGAGCAATATAAAAAACCGGCCAAGTGCGAGTCAGGCCCGGTTTCAATAAACAAAAACGAATCGTTTTGCTTACCAATGGTAGGTTTTTTATTGCCAAACTGGGCATATAGATCATTTCGTAAGCTAATTTTACCTGGGATAGCTACTTCCATATGGGAGGGTATGCTATGCTTTGAGGTATTTGCATTATTAGTAAAGATATAAGAGTCTTAATTTTAATAAATCTTAACCGATACCGGTCGGTAAATTATTGAAACCGGGCCTCAGACTTGCACAATGAGGGTTCCGCACAAAATTAACCAACAAAACTTTGTTACGACAAAAAAAACGTTTCTGGTATGGCACCATACCGTATGACATATTGTTTTTTGTTATTGAGGCAATAAAAATACATATTCTGTGAAAATTTCAGATGTGTACCTATTACGGTTCATTAGATACAGCCATCGGATACAGCCCACTGACAGACCGACGGACGGACAGACAGCGGAGGTTTAGTAATAGGGTCCCGTTGGGTAAACTTAAAGGAAAACCTATATAGTAAACAATCATAAGTACCTTAAAAAATTATAATAACTAGTACCAGTTTACCTGGATTAGGTGAAACCTGTATTCTCGGAGGATTATAAAAGGAAACTGATTGCAAATTTACAAGTTTGTCGCCCCTAGTGGCGTGGGGGCCATACAAGAAACATCTAACGCCTTGGGCATCCTTGTATGGGGACCATACAAAAAGGTCTAGCGGCTTGGGCATCCTTGTATGGGGACCATACAAAAAGGTCTAGCGGCTTGGGCATCCTTGTATGGGGGCCATACAAGAAACGTCTAGCGGCTTGGGCATCCTTGTATGGGGGCCATACAAGAAACGTCTAGCGGCTTGGGCATCCTTGTATGGGGGCCATACAAGAAACGTCTAGCGGCTTGGGCATCCTTGTATGGGGGCCATACAAGAAACGTCTAGCGGCTTGGGCATCCTTGTATGGGGGCCATACAAGAAATGTCTTTAATAAACCCTTCGTGTGTGAGTCCGACTTGCTCTTAGCGGGTTTTTATGTATGTTCGTTCACCGATTTCGCAGAAATGGCATAACATATACGGATAGTCTAAACTATACCGAGGTCATCCCATGTACATTCTATGATCTAACCATGGAATTTGAATATATGATGGAATTACTCAAGGGAGAAAAGCACAAAAACGCGATTGAAATATTTTAATAATATTTTTTTTGATAATATATTTAGATTAACAACAATATTAGTGGCATGCATATCCCTGGTCACAGATAAATATTCAGAGGTGTAGAGTTGAGTTTATAGAATTAAATACCAAGAAACTTAAATTTAAAAAATTATAACGTATAAAAAAAGGTGTTTTGGATTATACTATATTTTTTTGAACCTAGAAACCGAATCCAACATTTAGTGAACTTTAAAATCACGTTTTTTTTATGTTATATTCTAATTTGTTGATAAGTCAATACCAAAAACTGTTCTTATTTATAAAAAAACTAGATAACGCTGGCCATAAAAAATATCTAAATAAGAACAAGGATCCTGTACACAAACTTATTCCATTTAAAAACGTATTAATAACTCGTTACTTACATTTATTACATATACTAGGTAGCAGCCTCAAGTAAGTATGATAATGCAAATACACAAACCGGTTCCCATAAGCTCAGTTAACTTTATTTGCGAGTGCTTACCGGACGTCAGAACGATTGTGAATCAATATAAATATTATTGTTTACTTTTAATCATTTTAAATATAGAAAAAGTTTATTTTTTATTTGACTTGTGTTATTTATGGTAAGTGAACCTCTTTTGTTTTTAATAATGGCACTAGACTTTCTCTTTTTAGTAGGTACAATTTAAAAAATAAGTCAGGAAGTTATAACCTCTTTTGATTTTGTTTTTTTTTCTTATTTTCATTTATATTTGTAAATCCGAGTCATTGGTTCTGAACTCCTCGTTTTGGAACCTCATGATCTAGTAGGGATTCCGTAATAGTATTTTTGATTTTGTTTTTTTTTTTTAATTGAAGGTCTCTGATAGACGATTCAGTGTTTTTGTTTTATTAGTAAGGACGTATTAATTTATTTAAGCTGAATTAATATATGTTTTCTGTACCTACTAGTACTTTACGACGTATAAAAATTCATTGAATGTAACCGGCCAAATTACCCGTAACAATATGCGGTTAGAACGGGTGTTTTACACAATTAACAACTTCATCTGTTCAATGGATTATGTACGAAATCCTATTTACTTCTCCAAGTACATTTTATAAGTTAGTCGGCTATTATCTCTTAACTCGTAAAGCCTATCATAGCTAAGTAGATAGTTTTTTTATTATCTACTAAAAATAAATATTTAATAATAGTAGTAGTAACTTGCGATGGCCTTTTAACCTAAATATGTCAATGCATATTAAATTAATAAAAAAAATATATTATAATAAAAAGTATGTTGTACTTTTTAATAGGTATGTGAAAATATAACTTTGACAATTCTAAGCAGTAGCGCTTACTATAGAAAGATTACTTAGAATAGGATGCCCAAATCTATTTTTTTTCTTTTTCTGTGTTCAAAGTACGAAATAATACATCGTAATCGCTGCATTTGTATAGCATGCAATTACATAAAATCTGCGGATTATTTCGACAATGTAATTTTGGGGCAAAAAAAAAGAAATTTAAAAAAAAGTATGTAATAACTTGCGATGGCCTTTTAACCTAAATGATATTTAAAAGGCTATCGCAAGTTACTAATAATTAAATCCATATTAAATAAAAAATCATTTAGAATACTTATTATGCGGAGAAAATGGTAGAGATTACAAAGTGTTTCACAATGTCATTGAGATGTATAATTTAGGAGCACGAAGAAGGCACGCCCGACACTGACAAAAGTTTTATCTGGCATCGACTAGACCCGAGTGGACTTATCAGAAAAAAAAATTAAATTAAAAAAAACCGCTTCGTGTCGCTTGGGGGCTAAATGAGCAGCATAGAGAAAAAATGTTTTTTTGTTTTTGGGAAAAGGTTTTTTTTTATTTTTATATATTCATATTTCTTCCTTTTGGGGTGGAAACAGTGGGTTGCTGGGGTCCAGAGGCGCGCAGTTTAGTTAGGGAGCTGTCCAGACGCCTAATTGATACTACAGGGGACCAAAGAGCTGACGCTTACCTCGGGCAACGCATTAGCCTTGCATTGGCCCTGATTCTGTGGTTCACAACTAAACTAATTTTAATCTCACTATGTCTCCTTCTAACAAAGAACATAAGAAAAGGATGTAAGAAATTTAGTCCTGTCAAATTAGTCCAATGCTTGTTTTCAATATAAATTTAGTCGCCATCTATCGCGGTTACGCCTAAATACACGCAAAATAAGACGGCAAAGATTAATTTGACAACTTAAAATATGTTCTATCCTTTTTCAATAATGTTTGTAAGAAAGAGATGAGATGTGACTAAAATTAGTTTAGTGCGATTTACAACAGAATCGGCACCACTGTCTGCAGGCGGCGATTTAAACGCAGTTTTTTATTTATAATTATTTCCATGTATATATTGCCTTTATAATTTGAATGTAGTTTTAGTTTAGTTTATCATATTATTATTATTAAATTATTTTTTCTGTTATATAACTATGTGAAAATAATTTGGGAAAAGTAAAAAAAGTTTATTAATTACCCCTGACAGCTTTTTTTTGTACGGCAGGAATCCTAATTGAGCGGGCCTGGCTCGCTTTTGACCGGTTTGTACAGACTTTGCATAGATGCACTTATTACGCACGGACACGGCGTAAAAGGATACAAAGTGGTACAGATTCGATTAAGGAAAACATCTTGAGGTAATTTTCATTTTGGATAAAAACGTAGTTTGAAGCCGTCAACACACTGGGGAAACTTAGTGGGCCCTTTTCTCGCGGAAAGAAGAAGAACAATTGGCGAAATGTTTTTTCCAATCTATTTTCATTATAATGCAATGTTCCTCTGTTTATTTGTCCACTAGAACTCCTAACTCGAGAACCACATACCGGATTTTGATGCCGTTTTTGCAGGGAGTTTTTTCAGGAAGGTTTTAGGTTATAGTATATCATCACGCGGTGGCTTACCTAAGGAATTTGAGCTGTGACCGTTTTAGTGAAACAATTCTATATCTATCTTAAATCTATTTTCTATCTATCTTATATTTATCTTCTATGGAGGTGCAAGGTGGATGACACCTCCATTGAAAAGGGAAGATCTTCCGCCAGGCTGGGACATCGTGCCTGGGGACCGCGGTCCAACTGTACTTGTGGGACAGTTGTATATATGCAGATCGCCGAGAAATCTTTGCAAGCGCGATGCAGGATATAGTGGGCATGTATGCGCGATGTATGCACGATGCAGGATAATGTAGCGGCACGCCATCTATCTAGCGGCGTGTGAACTTCGTTATGTAGTGGTTCGCTACATCTTCCATATCTCTTATATACATATATATATATCTCTCTTCTATAATATGGAACCCTAACTATGGTATATATATAAATCGTATTGAACGCATCCAGAAACGCTTTCTGCGATATCTTCAGTACCGTTCAAACACTTATATATCCGATTATTCATTACGCTGCAAAAAGTTTCATTTCTTACCATTGCAGGATAGAAGAGAAGTAGCCGACTTAGTTTATCTACATAAAATAGCAAGCGGTTCAATTGACTGTCCTGAGCTCCTGAGTAGAATTGCATTAAACGCCCCCTATGCGTCCCTGAGAAAGCCAAACCTTCTGCACATTCCATTTGTGAACTCCACATACAGACAGAACTCATATCTCATACGAGCGAGCAGATCTTTATGCAGATTCTCGAGAAAACTTCTTAAGCGCGATGCAGGATGTAGGTTAATGTGGCGCCACGCCATCTATCTTTCAGTGTGTGAACTATCTCAGTGTTACTGATAGATGGCTGATAGATGTCGCTACATACCCATCTGCCTGGCTACCACCCTCAAGTTGTAAATCTGTCGCCAAGCACCTATCGGTGTGTTCCGACAGCTGCACTTGAGAGCCAGTTCCTTGTAGGCTTTGTGTGTGCACCACCTTCAGCCACATCATCACTTACCATGTTGAGTTTGTAAATAATAATAAAAAACAAGAATTTCGATTGGACATACTAGATATAGGTTATTAATACGTACGTGTGTTGGGCGGAAAATTAGTTAATAAATATTTGTTTCGTTTCAGATTTACATAAAATGATTTCAAATGAGGACATTTTGTAATAAATGAACGAAGATAAGTGCCTACTTATTGCATCAATAAACTATAAATAAGTGAACAAGAATGGCTAAATGTGCACTTTCTGTGGTTTTCCTAGTGATGACGTTTATCTGCGCAAAAAGTCAGCGTAATGGTGAGTTAGTAACGATGGATTATTATAATTCATATTTTCTATAGTTTAATATTGTACCATAGAGCATACAGCGTACTATTGTACTACTACTATGAGGCACGAGTGGTGAGCACAGATAGGCAGCAGTGGGGGCAAGCTCGCGCATGCACACTTTTGGCAAAATCACAGTAGCCAAATGACACGCAAGAATCCAATAGACGACGAGCATCGACTGACGAACCAATCGTGTGCAGCTGGCGCTTCCCCCTACTTCATTCCGCCAAACAGACCGAAAAATTAACTACTGCGCACGTGTTAATGTGCTCACGACTCATGCCCCTTACTATAGATATGTTAATTTTTACTTACGTACGTAGCACTACTAATAATAGCATTCACAAGCACATGCTAGCAGGATGCCCACACGGCGCAACCGGTTATAACGCGGCCGCATAGAGGATGCGTTACTGGGTTATTCTCGGAAACGATTAATCGTATTGCGATGTTACTTTTACATGAAGGTTCAGTATTTTCTCAGACATGGCTTAGTGACAGTCCCATCATAATCAGATTAGCCGTTTTCGTGATACGCCAACATTAACAGGTGTCATAACCGCATTCTCTCAGATGTTCATTCCATATTGTAGTAACGCGTTACTGGAGTCGAAGGATCACTTCCAGACGTAGCTATAATATAATATTAATATAAATCCTCTTCGCATTTCTCAATCGATTCTCGTGAAATCTGACTACACCTCCTTTCACAAGGGAATGATGGACGGACGTCGGATGCCTAGACGAAGGTCCCGGGTTCGAATCCTACAATGAGCTTGAGCTTTCGGTGAAGGTAAATCAAAGCACTTATCGGTGTGTTCCGACAGCTGCACTTAAGAGCCAGTTCCTTCTAGGCTTTATGTGTATCAGCCACATCATCACTTACCATGGTGAGATTGCGGTCAAACGCGTGCCCACTACGGATTAGTTGAGATAGGCTAGTGGTCAATCTACTGTTGGAGATTTCAAGCCGCCTCCAACTAGCTTAACGACTACCACATTATGTGATAACATTATCCCATTTTGTCTACATAAGATTCATGTATTTTATTGACAGAGGGTGATTCTTGCGTCGATACGTACGCAAATACGGTAGGAGTTTGTAAACCAGTCGAGGAATGTAAATCGGCTCAAACGGATTTCCAGTAAGTACCTCAAATTCAATATTATTCAAAATTATTCAAATAGACCTTCGCAGACACTTATGAAAAGTCTGCCTCTAAGGCGCCGATCCCACAGAAAAGAGTTGGATGAAGCGTTCCGAGTTCCGAGTTCCGCGTTCACACTGTACACACAGCGAGCGAGCAGTTTAGAGTTCTAAAGGTAAATGGGCAAATTTGTATGAAACTTGTCCCACTGGCGGCCAGCAATAATGTCTATGTTTTCGATTAGGCAATAATATATTAACAATAATATGAATAATTAAAATGAACAATATTACTGTGGTGTATTTAGAAAAAAAGTTACAGAGTATTGAAGATTTATGAAATAATTGGAGATAATATGAAATTGCAAGATATTTGCATTAAATGTAATTAGTATCCCACACTAAAAGGTGTAATTATATACATACAGCAAGCAAAAGTTTGTTTACATTCTTTATCTCGTCTCACTGGCCTTACTTAAGTTTCATTATTGGCCGCCCATGAGCGGCCACTAAGGCCAGAATGCCCATTGTCCTTTCTGCCTTGTGTCACTCAGTAAATACGACAGTGATAGCTCAGACGTGTCACCTCAACTGCCAGCTTTAGAGAGTGGAAATCCGACAGAACTCGCGTTCTCTGTGTACAATGATCAAAGGCGCCGGATAGATTACAGTGAACGCGGAACTCAGAACTCTAGAACTCTCTCTGTGGGATCGGCGTCTAATACTCTAATACCGTTTCGGAAGGTTGCATTTGCTGGGAAGAGCCGGCAATAAACTCAGAAATTGATCTTCTCAAAACAATCTTAGCTTTATTAGATAATATTTACATTCTAATCGCACTGACAACATTTGCGTAGCCTGGCGGTAACAGAATCGATATTAAGTAAATTTATGTAGACCCCACAAGCACCACCTCTGTTCACAAGTATGACAAATGTGGCAGCCTCTCCCTCAACCTCTTCGCCATATTGGAGCCATTGGAGGGAAGAGGACAACCCGTCACACGCACGACGCCGCCGCAAGCAAAGGCCCTAAGACCTTGTTCAGAAAGTGCAAAATCTCTCGACAAGGTCTTAAAGTAAGCATGACTTACATAAGTCTGCCTTAAAAATTAAAAATAAATCTAAATGATAATGGAGTTAAAAAATCTATTCACTTGTCCGGTGACCAGCTTGAGATCACTCCAGATAAGGGGATTTCAATCATTAGCAATGATTCATTACCATTCGTTAGACCCGCTGATGGTGTGTGAATTTGATTTTTATTATTATTCATTTGTATCGTAATGTATTCAAATTCTGATCTAGATTTCTTTCTTATGTATAGGGGCTTACAGAAAAAAACTGTTTTTTATTTCGCAATCATGAGTTAGTTACACAATAGTTTATGGAAGCAAATAATATAGTAGTCTATTTCACAATATTGCTCTAAATTCCTTTAAAATTGTTTTGGTGTGTGAACTTTATGTATTGAATCTAAGCTTGTTTTGTAAAGAGTAATTGCTGAGTTTATTGCCGGCTGTTCTCAGCAAATGCAACCTTCCAATCTGCTATTAGAGCATTAGAGTCAGACTATAAATTACTTCGAAGATTCATGTAATAAAATACTTAATTTTGAATTCGGTAACAACAGGTTGTTTTTTTTTTTCAGGCAAAGCAGAATCCCTCCTACTTTCTGCGCTTACAATACATTTGGTAGCGCGTTAGTCTGTTGTACAGATGGCAGCAACATATTACAGACTGCAGCACCCAGAGATTCTAAGTGAGTGCATAATCTGAGTTAGAAATATCAGCTCCACGATGCGGCTGCCCCATTTCAAAACCTAGTAAGGGACACTTTTTACAAAAATCGTTTTATTGCATAATCTTGCTAACCTAATAAGTCCCTACCAAATACAAAAACACCAGCTTTTTAAACTCACATTAAAGCGGATATATTTAAACATCGATACCTAGTAAGTGCACCATTCACTCCCTCGTGACCACTTTAAAACCTAGTAAGTCACTTTAACCAATTCAAAACCTAGTAAGTCTCTGGACTTGCTAGTTTCTTAAGTGGTAACTTAATGATATAATACTACTACGATAGAATACTGCGTTATGAAACTAATTGCTACATGATACTTTCTATGTAATGTCAATTATCAAAGTTAGTAATGGGTTTAAAATATATAATATACACATGTATAAAGATATTTCTAGTACTATGTGTTCATTATTTAGTATTTTTTATAACCAATAGCATTTTTTTACTTAACATAAATACTTTTCATAGGCTGACCTATTTTACGTTTATGCGCTCTCCTATAAAATTTCGTTTTATGTCCTTACTAGGTTTTGAAATGGGGCAGCCGAATGTTTTACAACAAAACTGTCTCATAGCGCAATATAATCACTATACATTATTGAAATATACAATGATTGATGAGATACAAGCGGAATCAAATTATGTTTCTAACCGCTATTTTCTTACAAATTAGATTATTCAAATAAAATATCAGTTCCACAATGTTGTACAGCTACTGTCTCATAGCGCAATACAATCACATTGCTGAAATATAAAAGGATTGCTGAGATACAAGCGGATTAAAATTAAGTTTCTAACCGCCATTTTTTTTACAAATTAGATGATTTCAATAAAATATCAGTTCCACAATGTTGTACACCTACTGTCTCATAGCGCAATACAATCACATTGAATAGAATAGAATAGAATAGAATAATCCCACCAAAAACATTCTGTAAAAAACTAGCCAAGTCTCGATGGAGCTGCTTATTTATCTCCAAAAAGTAATGAAATCTAGACAAAGTCGTGCCAAGTCTAAGGTTCCTTACTGCGATTTCTATATTATTATAGGTAATGTTGTGTGACTTGGCCGTTGAACATTCTTTATACGTTAGTGGGTACAAGTACAGATTGGTGCAATGGTGTCATGGAACACCTGGTTTTGTACCCTTGTGTTCCCTTCAACGGCCAAGTCACACAACATTAACTATAATAATATAGAAATCGCAGTAAGGAACCTTAGACTTGGCACGACTTTGTCTAGATTTCATTACTTTTTGGAGATAAATAAGCAGCTCCATCGAGACTTGGCTAGTTTTTTACAGAATGTTTTTGGTGAGATTTCACTTCTTTTTGTAGAAAATGAAGCGGCCCACCAAGTTGAATATTTTTTGTAAAGGCGGTATGTCGATCTCTAATAGTTTGGTTGGGCTCTTGTGTTTTCTAATCAGGGTCACCAGGTACTCCAGATCTTCGATTATCCTAGTTTTTATAGTTTTCCCTTTATGTGGCCATTAAACCCTAACTCTGTACCAAATTTCAGCTGTCTGAGTTTATGGGAAGTACTAGTTCTATTTTGATGATCATGAGTGAGTGAGTGAGTGAGTGAGTGTCATAAATGCGAAACATTGCTTTCGCTTAACTTCGTAACTAAATGACCTACAGACTTGAAATTTTGGATTTTAAGTATGTGATTATAGCTTACTGGATGACGAAAATTTATGCGTTCTGGTCTTATCCAGAGGTTCTCAAATAGGGGCCTGAAAATGCGGCGAAATGGTTCCAGTAAAGGATGGTACGGCAGTGTTTGCTTCGCGCTCGACTTAGCGGGGGCACTGCCGTGCCCCCCGATTGTTTATTTATAGCATAAATACACTTATTTGGATACACATTAAAAATAATTTTAATACTATAAGTTTAGCAAACGTTAATCGTTTGCTATTATAATAACAACAAATCATACCAATTTAAAAAACAAAAAAAATACAAACAATAATAGGTACTAGCATAAAATTAAGTTACAATTAAAAACCAAAAAAAAATCTTAGGTGTGTGTCTTAATTACATTTATATCAAATATGCTACAAAATGGGGTCCGACTCAGCATTATATTGTAATAACTATGAATAGCTACCACAACGCTGATCTTCCGTCGGAACCATCACACATCATAAGTTAGGCATACAGTATCATAGATCCATGAAACAAAGAGTCCAGTAAAATTTATTAGTTTCGAGACTTAGGATTAATAATAAATATATACCTATAAAAAAGGTTTTAAATACAAAATTACAAATTAGAAGCAAACACGGAACGTTTACCAATAACAGGGTATATATAATAATAACAAATCATAAATACAAAAATACAATAATTGGATACGACAAATACAACAATTTAAAAAATATTTATTAAAACAATAACACAAAATGAGCAAAGGATAATTATAAATGTAGTGAGCTTAGGCATAAGCGGACGAGGAAAACAGAAATAAGAGAGCCCGAGTATACAGATTTCTACAAAATGGAAATTTCATTTCTGAGATCTTCAGTGTCTTTCTGGTGTTCCAAAATATACTTTTTAAGTGTGGCCCTGAAATTGTGCAAGCACTGAAGTTGTCGTATGGGTGGTGGGATATTGTTCCAACACTTCGCTGCAGCGTATCGAAAACTGCCCCTAAAAGCTGCCGAGTGGTGGCGTTGTGTTGACAGCTGTTTTGAGCATTTACGCAAAGATCTTGTATTAGACACCCAACCTGCCAACATTGCTGAAACATACAAAGATTGCTGAGATACAAGCGGATTAAAATTAAGTTTCTAACCGCCATTTTCTTTACAAATTAGATGATTACAATAAAATATCAGTTCCACAATGTTGTACAACAACTGTCTCATAGCACAATACAATCACATTGCTGAAATATGCAGAGATTGCTGAGATACACGCGGATTAGTTCTAATTGTATATTTACTTTATTTTTCAGTGAGGCACCCGTATGGGGCACTAGTGATAACCGAAGAGTCAGTGCAAGAAGTAAGTTCATAGATAACCTACTCATCATTCGCTTAGTCCGTATCTCCCAACCCTGCTGCTGAATATAACAACCCTTATCCATTTCGTGTCAATCGCATTAATTTGTCCTGTTCCAATTGCATCCAAGCACAGTAGTACCCAACTAATACGGCTTACCGATGTACCTGCGCATAAGATACATTTTCAAAGCGCGGTAATCGCTATTGGTCGGATGCTGCCGCCAAGTTAGCGCGCGCCGTGCGGAGGGGACTTGCGAGTGAGACGGAACTAACAGCTGTACTGTATTATGAACCTTATAGTCGCGCCATATCAGTTGGGTCGTGAATCTTCGTTCGCAAAAAAAAGAAAGTATGGCCCCGAAGATTAACGACAAAATCCTTAAAACTTACAATCAACCTTAGATCAATATAAGGTTCATAATACACTGCAGCTGTTAGTTCCGTCTCACTCGCGCGCGAGGCCCCTCCGCACGGCGCGCGCTAACATGGCGGCAGCTGCCGACGAATAGCGTTTCCTGCGCTTTGAAAATGTATCTTCTGCGCAGATACATTGGTAAGCCATATCAGTTGAGTACTACTGTATTACTACTAACTACTAATTTTTGATTTGTTAAATCCTCCTTGGTACTTCACCATCGCTCACCACCGACTGCACAAGTGCACATCCTCATGGAGCTCTGACGACTTTACTCACCGCAAGATTACAACATTACATTAAATTTCTACGATATTCTGTAACTTTCTAACATCGCAACTCTCGCCATCGACGGGGAGTCCATCCTCACGTATTGAAACCAGAATTGTTTCGTACTGTGCGGGCTCAAAGGAGCTTCCTTCCGCGGTCGCTCAGACTGTGTAATGAGCTCCCCGTCGTGGTTTTCCCAATGGAGTACAGCATGGGGTTCTTCAAAAGGGGTGTGAAGATATTTCTGCAGGGTCGGTAAACTCGCGAGTGATACCCCTGGTGTTGCAAACGTCTATAGGCTACGGTAACCGCTTACCATCAGGCGGGCCGCATGCTTGTTTGCCACCTAAGTGGTATAAAAAAAAACTGGTTGTTCTTTCCCAGTCGGACTGCTCCAAATTTTGAACCGGAGATCCTGTTATCCCCTACTAATTCCCGTCCCTTTACTGTCATATATTGCAGTCCTCTAATCCAGCTGTCATCTTATTTACAGAATGTGAGGAGTACAGTCGTGGTGTAGTAGAGAGGGTGGACTTCATCCCCCTGCTCCCCGAGCCTGAGACCCTGACTCTAACCGCTGCGAAGTGCGATTATACAGCAGTGGAGCTGATCGTAGGTGGGGAGAATGCTAATCAGGGCGAGTTTCCTCATATGGTAAGCGCATAAAACACGTCCTATAGAGGCATTATACCGGGTGAAGATTTCGAGATTTCGAAACCTATGTTGGTTTATAGCCGATTCCTATAATTTACGGACCGTTATCGGTTAAAATTAAGACTGTTATATCTTAACTAATAATGAAGCAAAGACCTCAAAGCTTTGCATAGCAGACCCTCCCATATGGTAGTAGATATCAAAGGTAAAATTAGCTTACCATTGGTAAGCAAAACGATTCGTCATGCTGAATTACTTCTACTATGAGACAAAAACTAAAATCTCGAAAAAAATAAGTTTTTTCATTCTTATGTACGAGCAAGGGTTTTTTTTTTGCAGATTCTGTATTTTTCCTAATCTCTAATCTCTACCCGTATATTTAAAGTAAGCAAGATAGACCAAATGGTCTATGTTTTGAAATTTGACACACAGATCATAATAGGCTACTTTCCTGAAAAAAACCAATTAGTCCGTCATTTACATTATCAAAAAATATTAGACACGTATTTTTTCTTTTGTCAATTAAACAAAAAACTACGAAGATATCGTGTGTTGAAGTTCCGCGTGACGTAACGCACGGTGTGGTACATTTTAGTAACAAGTGACGTCACGAGCCCCCACTCCCGAACTTAGTCGCGCTTTATCTTCGTCAATTGTTAATGATTTGGTAAAACAAAAAATACGTGTCCAATATTTTTTGATAATCTAACTGACGCGATGACGGACTAATTAGAATTATTATATTTTTACCCAGGCAACATCCCTATTACCTGGATTAACAGAATATCATACTTGTTATCCCGGGACAATATGAAATCCCCAGGGCACGCGAGTGAAATCGCGTGGCGACTCATGGTTAACCAATACCTCCAAAATAACATTACAATATTTTCCAGGCAGCAATAGGCTGGACAAACTTCCAGAACAGCTACAGCTTCAGTTGTGGTGGAGCCCTAATCAGCCCCCGGTTCGTGATCTCGGCTGGACATTGCATCAGAGATCCCAACGCCAAGGATCCCAGGCCGGCGATAGTGAGGCTCGGAGACCAGAACATTGACCCTAGCGTGAGGGATGGAGCGGATCCCGTAGATGTAAGTACTTTTTCTGACGGACTACAAGGTCTAGGAACCGAAGCGATAGCTCAGCTGTAGGTGTCGTGGACAACCTCGTGGTTTTGAATCCTCAAAGAGCTTGAGCTTTGAAAAGAGGAAGACCGAAAAAGAGTTGGATGGATTGTGTGAAAGATGCTTAGAGAATATAATACATTCTCTAAGGAATCTCGGAAAGGAATTATATGGGTAAGAAGGGAGTGAATACTATATTACTATACGTATATATTGCGCCACCACAAGCCATTGAGAATAGGATACGTAGTTGATGATGATGAATTAGCTTGAGCTTTTGGTGAAGTTTTCCTTCATCCATCGTGAGGAAACCATAACACGGTGGTAGGGAACTTTGTAGTACTCGTCTAGTGCTCCGACAGTTGCACTTGGAGGTTGCTTTGTACAGATCGACAACACTGGCAAATCCATCTGGTACAGCAAATTTTACTTCTTACTACGGTGACTTTTGAATCGTTTTGCTAGAAGAACCGTTCAGACCATGCTCTAAACATCCTATAGCATCAAATAGAAAAAAAACATTGATTGAACGAAACAAAGTTAAAAAAGTTTTCATATACCATTCAAACGTTACAAAATTCAAAATCATTTATTCAAATAGACCTTCGCAGGCACTTATGAAAAGTCTGACTCTAATACCGGTTCGGAAGATAGCATTTGCTGAGATTTGGAAATAAACTCAGCAATTACTCTTTTCAAAACAAGCTTATATTTATTACATAATATTTACATTCTAATCGAATTGACAAAAATAAGCGTTTCTTCATTGGGCGACACGACACGACACCGCACGGCAACGGCAGCCGTCCACGACATCAGTGGATGCATATTTCTATGAGATTGTACTGCACGCTGTCTCACTGGGTGCACGGCACACGGCGCGCGACATGTCGTCGGCAGCAAGTCTCCCACTGGTGCCGTAGCGGCTTTTTATGCATGTGTTGTGTACACACACACACACACGCAAGCTTCCATGTGTGCGTGCGAGTGGACGCGCCGCCCGCGCCCCCGCGCGACACATTATTACCGCGTCGTGTCGTGTCGTGTCGTGTCGTTCTAATGAACAACGTAGCTGCCGGAGTCGCCCGACGACATGTCGGGTCGTGTCGCCCCAATGAAGAAGCGCCTGATTGCGTGCCCCGGCGCGGCTTCAAAACTACAAAGTAGACTGACTCGATATTTAATAAGTAAATAAATAGCAAACTTAAGCAGACCAGCCCCCACAAGCAGCACCTGTACAAATTGACAAACATTCATTTTTATAATAAACAACATTGCAGATACCAATAAGAAACATCCACAGGCACCCGGAGTACCGTCCACCGAAGGTATACAACGACATTGCGCTGTTCGAGCTGGCCACCGACGTGGAGTTCCGAGCTGCCGTCAGGCCCGCCTGTCTGTGGACCGGGACTAACTTCAGCGGGTATGACAAGGCGCTGGCGACTGGATGGGGGGTCGTAGATACTCGTGAGTATGGCTTAGCCCCCTCCCCGGAATCCACTAGTGCCCTGTAGTATTTCAACTCGAACGTTTCCGTGCTTCGAAGGCAAGTAAAGCCGTTGGTCCCGTTTATCAGTTAAGCTAGTTGGAGGCTTCCTAGGCAGGTTCCCTATTATTAGTAGTATTTTTCGACATTAGTCAGCCTGCTGTTTAACAGTGTATGGATCTTCCCCTAATTTAGTATTAAGGCGGCCCTCTGTGGCCGGCGCAACTTCAACGCAAGCATAGTCTAAAAGCTTGTTGTTTCATGATTTCGCATTCATAAAACTTGTTCCAGGAGTATACTTCTTGTGAAAAAATCTTACAAGTTTGTGAAAAAAGAGTTAGTTATTTAGAATCTCCAATACATTTGCAAGCCTGGTATCTAAATGTTTTCTTTACTTTTACAATTTACAGGTACATTAGATATGGCCAAAGTTCAGGCAAAAACGCTGTTTTTCGGACGCTTTGACTGAATTTGTTTCACACTCTTTTTAAATTACGCCTAGATACACGGCTAGATATAGTGCACAAGATACTAATTTGTTCAAAACATCTAACGAAAAATGTTTAACAACGCCATAATAAGTACAGAGGTTTTGTATGAAAAGTATGACGAATTGAGTCCTCTTAAGACTCGTCCTACCCTTTAGTACATCTGCTCTAGGCTGTTATGTAGCTTGTTTATGGATATAATTTTCGCCAATGTGCTACTTGGGTTGTTAACTCTGTTTGGGAAAGTAATAAAACGCTTCGTCTCTCCGCAAATTGTATTGTATTTATATAATTCTGTGGTTTTATAGCAAGTTATCGTGTTGATTTGAACAGTTGTAGGCGGTTGTAGGTGAAAAATAAAAAAGACACATTGACATAAAAAAAGGAACATAAATTATTAAATTTTATAACGATAAAGTAAAATATGAAAGAGATTTCATACAAACTCGAACAGTAGGTTGCCCACTAGGTGAGCCTACCTCCACCGCAGTGGACACCTGGGTTGGAGTCGTAAGTCACCATCAAATGGTCAGGACACGACTATCTTATCATCTTATTTAACTTACTATTATAAATGTTCACATCCATCACACAAAAACTACTGAAAGGATTTGGATGAAATTTGGCACATATAGATAGATTATATTCTGGAACAACATATAGGATACTTAATGGAAAAACACACGATCCCTCGGGAACGCGGGTTTGTGAGAAAGAGATATTGCAGGTTTTTTTTCAATTTCAGAGACAAAGGAAACTTCCAAAGAGTTACAGAAGGTATCACTAACTCTTCTTGAGAATGATCGATGTGACAGAATCCTCATGAACTTAAGGAACAGGAACTGGAATGGGTTCGTGCCCTCGCAGATGTGTGCTGGAGAGTTGAGGGGGGGGAAGGATACTTGTCAGGTAATACTTCCACTTTTTGATAGCTCTTTAGTAGCATCGGCGGAAAAGTGGCCGCATCGCTTCGTAAGTTTTGGTGAATTGTCTTCAGAGGGGTTAAAAAGGAAGCTAAAGCAATATTGCTAACGCAATTCAATTTTTCGAATTCTCGTCAGATCCTACGTAATTTCAATATTTTTTGGTATACTAGTCACTCATTATATACAATTCAATTCAATAAAAGACTCGGAATTGATGAATTGCATAAGATCTGCCGTAAATTCGAAAAAATGAATTGCGTTAGCAATATTGCTTTAGCTTCCTTTTTAGGGGGGCTGGTCGTCGAGAGATTGTGATTTATCTTACCGAAATATGTTCAAGTCGTGTATTTGCAAACCCTTTAGAGTAATGAGCAAACCATTCCACAATACGTGGCCACCACCTTATGATTGTAGAGCGGTAGAGCGAAGCGAACAGAATGCCACAGCCAAATAACTTAATGTTGCCGTCTTGCATTGGGAGGTAAATGCCCTTAGTCACCACGCTGGGCAAGCGGGGGTGACCGCAGAGCCATTTACATTCCAATGCAAGACGCCACGAAAAAACGGCCCCAAGTTCCCGGTAGCTCCACTATTCCCGACTATGGTAGCGACGACCTCAAAAAAGTGGCCGGACTGGGCTGGATGCGGGTGGCAAGAAACCGGAAGGAGTGGCGCGCTCCAAGCGAGACCTATGTCCAGCAGTGGACTTAAAAAGAGGCTGATGATGATGATGATGTGTTCCTGCGCGTGAGTAAAGTCGCCAGAGCTCTTCGGAAAGGGAGGAAGGGTCGGTAACACATTAGTGATGCCCTGTGATCAGTGGCGTAACTATACCATCTGGGGCCCGTGGAAAATTCTATCAGTAAAAATCGTCACGTTGTACTTAGTTTAATTTTAATAAACTTCGAGATTTTCAGCGTACTCAATTACACGTTGTATATGTCCCATTACCTAATGACCATAGGCCTCCTCTCTTAGGCGAGAGGGAATGGTCTGTAGTCCACACGCTAGGCCAATGCGTATTGGAGACTAGTTGTCTCACTTTGGATTTTAAGCAGAACTTATAAAAAAATATATTTTCCAATAAAATAAAATACTCAGGTACAATGTAAAAAAATATTGTTGAGCTCGCGGCCTTTTGGGGCGGGGCCCTCTTGGGTCGGGGGCCCGTGGCATTTTGCCAGCCCTGACACCCTATTGTTACGCCACTGCCTGTGATACAGCACCCGTGTCATCACAACCGTCGATAGGGCTACAGTAACCGCTTACCATCAGGCGGGCCGTATGCCTGTTTGCCGATATTCTTCACCGAACAGCCCCGTACATTCATCATCAGCCTATAATGTCCCACTGCTGAGCACTGGCCTCCTTTCACAAGAGTGAAAGGGAATGGGCAATACTCCACCACGCGTGCCCACTGCGGATCGGTGGAGGTATACTAGTGGTCAACTTACTGCTGGAGTTTTCAAGCCGCCTTTTAGGCCTCCCAACTAGCTTAACGACTATCACAATTAAGTGATAACCGGGACCAACGAGTTTACGTGCCTTCCGAACGGAAACGCTCGATTTGAAATACCACTAGGCGGTCACCCATCCAGCTACCGATCACGACGGTGGTAGCTTAACTTTGCCGATTGATTAAGAACGGCTAATCATGATACACCACGAGCGCGTTCCCACGGCACTGTTTATTTTACCCAAGTGTAATGTGATTCCAGGGTGACTCAGGTTCTCCCCTTCAAGTGGCCTCCAAAGACAACCAGTGCATCTTCCACCTGGTCGGAGTGACGTCATTCGGGAGGAACTGCGCCGAGAGCGGCCGACCAGCTATCTACACCCGGGTGTCCAGTTACCTGGACTGGATAGAAAGTGTTGTGTGGCCAGGGGAATAAATATATGATAGAAATGATGTTGTTTTTATTTATTTAAGTCAAAGCTTTGAGAAGCTGTCAAGAGTCGAGAGATTGTACGTACGTTCGATGACATTAACATAATAAATAAATCTATTGATAACTATTTACCGCGCGCCGGTGAGCCCCAATGAGCTCGAGCTTTCGGTGAAGGAAAACATCGTGAGGAAACCATAGCACGGTGGTAGGGTACTTTGCAGTACCCACCTGGCTGGCTACCACCCTCAGGTTGAAAATCTGTCGCCAAGCACCTATCGGTGTGTTCCGACAGCTGCACTTGAGAGCCAGTTCCTTCTTGGCTTTGTGTGTGCACCACATTCGGCCACATCATCACTTACAAAAGCGAGATTGTAAAAAAAACTACCCGAATCAAAAAGAGACGCATATAGCAAGACACCCTCAAGCCAAAGCCATCAAGTAATGTGTGCCCACACGTGAACGAGTTGTCAATCAGCCGTAACCGCGGCCCGCCATCTGTTACCCCCACCCCACGCCGACGCAAGTCCTAATGAGGCGTTCCGGTGATATGACTACGGTACGTGGACGCCGCGGCGAATCTGTTGCCAGGGTGATCTGTGTACTAGGCCACTTATACAAGTCGTTATTGAAACAATTCGGAAAAAAGACAAAACTCAGAAAAACTATTCGGAAAAAAGACACAACTCAGAAAAACTTCAACCTTTATAACTTTGAACTAGGGACTGAGATATCGACGAATTAGAAAGATTTGAATCCGTGATGGTGGCCCTGCCAGAACGTGCCTAGTTACAGAAGAATAGAGTTGGTTTATTGCGAGCAAGAGCAACCAAGAAGGTAATATATTATTTCTAATTAGGTCATTTTGTTTTTTTTTTAAATAAAAAAAAATGGAAAACCATTTTCTATAACAAAATATATTTTTATAAATAATATCTCAGAGTATATAAATACTAAGTACAAATAATATTATTAAAGTTTCTAATTCTTAACAAACATCATTTATTACATATTTACAACTATTATACAAAATAATACACCCTATTCCCGATGGGAACTGTTTTATATAGATTATTTAATGTTTTTAATTTTTTTATCAATTGAATATTATTGACTCAATTGTTATGAGTCAACACCAACAACTTGGTCTGTTTGCCCAATTTGGTAAAGGCCTCCCCCATTTCATTCCAGTCTTCTATTTAGCACTACTCTAGTCCATGTTTTCCCTGGTGTTACCTTTATATCAACTTGACTCATATCTAGGGACTTTCAAGGCCACAGTGAATAGGTTCCTTCTGGATAAGTATGTTCCATCTTAGGCTTCGTCTTCGCCCCTTATGGGCGAGTCAGTGGCCAAACGCAAGCCCATTTAATTTAAAAAAATTACATAAATATACTAGAAGTCTCCGTTACACTACATATTCATAATTAATAACATGATTTCTATTAAAACTAGATTTAGTATATGAAAATATTGTTCCCAAAACGTGGGGTATCACACCAATTAAAGTTATATATAAATATCTATGCAAAGCAGGCGTAGAACCAAACGGAAACAACCATATACCCCTTCTATTGGCATCTCTCAAATGATGGCTTATATACGCCAGAGTTATCATGTAACTAAGTAAATATATATTTAATTTCTTTGCTACGTAACTATATATAATTAATATTGTAGTTATTGCTAGGCCGAGAGATGTGCAGTGAAGTATCCCACGGTGTTTTAGGCTTGTGAGGTCCTAAAACAAATAACAAGGTTAGCTTTCAAATCTGTTGCTTAGCTTTTGCCGGCTTTCCACCAGCTATATTGAAGAGGCAGTATGCTTCAAGGCTTTGTGTGCTTATCAACATTGGCCATATCTTCACATAGGGAGATTTTCTTGGTAAAATGTTATAATCAGTAAGAACGGTGTATAACAAAAATAACTTACCTTTAAATTAAATGATTTAGCAAGAAAAACATGATCGATATCGATGAGTGATGATAATACAGTACAAAATATCACGTTTAACACAACAGCCTGTGTAGAAACTCCAGTTTCATAATAAAAAAATAAAATGGCAGATATGAGGCCTATAGTCCCATGGACAAGGCTGTCAGAAATGGCGCGAAAAACAATTGACTCTGAGTATTTCGACTTAAATACAACATAATCTCCAATTAAAGCTGTTGTAATTAGTATAATTGTGATTGTGTAGCGTACAAATCTCATTTTCTTGACTTGTTGAGTAGGTTATGTTTTGTGATTATCCATTTGGGTTATTTTTATGAGTTCTTACAAAGATGTTTGAATTTTGATGCATTTTCCATTGCATTAATCAAAATTATTTCAGTAAATTTGAATGTTCTGGATGTTTAAATTTTGTTTGTTTTGATTAAACATTGACGATTTTTTGACAGTTGTGTTGTTGTTTGTTCAGTTCACCAAAAAGCAGGCAAAAGTAAAGATCCATACAGCCTTGTCCCTTTTTAAAAAAGTCAGGTTTTTAGTAAAATACCTAGTAGCTTTTACATTAAAACAATCGGTTAAGAAGTTAATCTTGGATAAGAATATATGGCATCGTATCGTATATAAATCCTTAAGATCCTTTAAAAGTGTGTTATGGTCCTACGTTAGTAGAAAATTCTAAATCTATGGTTATGGTAAACTAAATAAAGTTTCAGAACGCACGATGTACATTTTTTTAAGAGCTGAATAGCTTGAGTATATTTATATACAGCCACCTACACATATTCAATATACGATTAAAGATTTTTACTCATACTGTGATGCGTCTGGAGGTTATCGTAGATTATTTTTAATTCATCACTAACATCATTTATTATATTCCTCTCATTTAATTGTAAAAAATTATTATTCCCATAAACAACCATATCACTAAACAAAATATCAAATTATCTAACTAATTGGGGTAGTAACAAAAAAGTAGGTAGTAAAATTACCACAAACTATATTAGAAGATATGCGATTTGTTTTATGTTTGAAGACTAATTTACAATGTCCTTTTATTTGGAACATTTCCAATACTTTTAACAAGGCAACACAAAAAGGTTAGGTAATCAAATTATATCTCTCTCTCTCACTCATTCAATTTCATATCTGTGTAAATACGTGCCGCATTATCAGTTTTATAAGAAAAATGTTGATAAACCGGTGATAAAACGCGCTGATATCATTATATCACAATTTTACATTAGCCAGTTGAATTTGTGTGTCATTTTAGAATCTAATTTGTGAAAAGGTTTTATTTCGCATTTTGTGTTGTAGACTCATTTAGAGTCTTGTTCTTTCGCAATGAGGGAAATAGTGCACGTTCAAGCTGGCCAATGCGGCAACCAAATTGGATCCAAGGTTAGTATTAATCTATATCCTGCTTATGAAATGAAATTATATTTATTACAACCCAAGACAATCTAGTTTCGTTGGTAATTAGGTGACCCACATTATTGAGATGTTGAGTCAGAGGTCTATCTACCTCCTTCTCGGTGCCTCAGTTAATTATATTGGTTACGCTATCCGTCACTAGATGTCACGTATATTATTGGACATGACTGTTGTACTAAAATTGTAGTAAAGAACCGTCTAGAAACTTGTAAGCATTATTTTCTAAATGGAGTCAATTTTATTTTGACCAAAATGATATAGTTCTGGTTATGAACTGTACTGGTGACCAAAAGAAGTAGTTACAGATTTTATGACGAATTATTAGTTACTCCAAACCTTACTCTGAATGTACCCTTTACATAAATTACAATAAACCGGTATTATGTCAGAATAATAATAAACCGGTTTTCAATTCTACCGAAGTAACGTACAAAATTTTGAATTTTGACAATAGCACAGATTACAATGGTCCCTGATTGTTCCCATTCACTACGACCGACACCTATTTATGAAACGTACCTACGTAATATTATTAACAATCGTATGCCCCAGACTCCTCTGTCCTCGCTCGTTTTGTGGGTTAGTTACGACATTATTTCGCTTCGAGAAGTAATATCTTCTGACACATTATGTGGCTTACTACTGTCGGAAAATTTTATTAGTAGGTAAATATTGGAATTAATATTTAAAAAACCGGCCAGGCGCGTGTCGGGCTCGCACGTGAAGACGTTACTTGTATGGGGGGGCCTCTTTAATTTTTATTATTTGTTGTGATAGCGGTATAACTTATAATAGAAAACACATTCTGTTTCAAGTGTCTACCTATTTCGGTTTATGAGATACAGCCCACTGACAGACTGACAGCAGAGGCCTAGTAATAGGATCCCATTGGCATCCTTTGGGTATGAAAACTTAAAAAAGACAATTCATAAACATCTATTCCATACTACTAATAACTTACTGATTATATTACTATGGTGCTGAATGAGCGTGAACCGTCGGAAAGAATAGTAAAAAAAAAACGGTCTTTAAAAATTTTCGATGTCTTTATTTACACGCTTTTTTTTTGGTTAATCCTGTGCACCTCGTGGCACAAGTCGAGATATGTGAATGGGACTGAAAAAAAAATTTGGTTGCACAAAACTTTCGATGCCTTTATTCACACGTTTTTTTTTTTGTAAATCGTATAGGTAGGCTCGTGGGACAATAGTCGAGATATGGGGCTGTTTTGTTTTCCAGGTAGTTTAGCTAGGTGCCATAGGGAAAAGGGACAGTTTTTTTAAGTGTTGCCTGCTGGGTACTTTGCCGTTAATCGGTAGCAGCTGCAGACTCGAGGAAATTTAATGAATGTGTGGATTATTTTATATATTTGTACGTCAATCAAAGAATAAATTACTGAGCAGATTTGTATAAAATTTGTTACACTAGTTGCGCCCCGCGGTTTCACCTGCGTACCCAAGAGTATATTGATTTCCGGGGCTAAAAAGTACCCTATGTGTTAATCCAGAACATATTCTATGAGTGTGCCAAATTTCATCCAAATCCGTTCAGTTGTTGAAGCGTCCTTAAGGTAGGTACCTACTAACATCCAAACTCTTTTGTACTCTTATATCGTTGACTAGCTGTCCCCCGCGGTTTCACCCGCGTTCCCGGGATAAAAAGTAGCCTATGCCCTTCTCCATACCATAGGCTATCTGCATGCCAAATTTCATGATGATCCGTTGAGTTGTTGAGGCGTGAAGGCGTAACAAACAAACAAACTCACTTTCGCATTTATAATATTAGTTAGGATGTCTTCCAAAGTGACGTGACCCCACTCTCCTTTGCCTGCGATCACTGACGATGAGAGTGAAATTTCAAGGTCTTCTAGCAACGATTCTGACGCAAAAAAAGGCGGAAAAAAGTTACCTACTTAGCGAGCAAAAAAGAGAGGACAATAGTTTCACTTCGGTCACGAGTAACGGTGTAATGAGTAGCACGTGCTCTCTGACGTGAAACTTCCTTAGACGCGATTAGAATATAATTTAAAAATCAAATCGTATCAAAAAAAAATGTGAGGTCTTTTAACCTTGACATAATCAACAATCCTGCAAATATATGCGAAAGTATGTGAGCATTTTAGTTACTCTTTCACGAAAATACAGATTTGATCATCATCAGCCTATAATGTCCCGAGTCCCACTGCTGAGCACAGGCCTCCTTTCACAAATGAGGATGAAAGGGAATGGGCAATACTCCACCACGCGTGCCACTGCGGATCGGTGGAGGTAGGCTAGTGGTCGACATACTGTTGGAATCTTTCAAGCCGTCTAGGAGGCATCCAACTAGCTTAACGACTATCACAATTCAGTGATAACCGGGACTAACGGCTTTACGTGCCTTCCGAAGCACGGAAACGATAAATTTGAAATACTACTAGGCGGTCACCCATCCAGGTACCGACCACGACGGTGGTAGCTCAACTTTGCCAATCGATTAACAACGGCTTATCATTCTACACCACGAGCACTTCCATGTAGATCATAACCGGGAAAAACATTTCTTGTCCCGGGAACGCGGGCGGAATCTTGCCTTCCATAAAGATGAAAATTACCTACCACCATTTTTGTTTTAGTTCTGGGAGATCATAGCTGACGAGCATGGCGTGGACCCCACTGGCATGTACCATGGAGAGAACCCCATGCAGCTTGAGAGGATCAACGTTTACTTCAACGAGGCTTCCGGAGGTAAATACTGTAATTTAACCTATATTCTTCCAATAAATACGAAAGGAAATCTACTAAATCTGTGAAAATCTGTTAGTCAATTAGGTACTGAGTAGGCAACGTCGACGGCCTCGCAAAAAATATGAGATGATGTCAAGTTCCAATCAGTTTAGTTTCTGCTGAGACTAGGCTGTGATGATCTACGCAAATATGCCTTGGAAAGATCACAAAATATGAAAATCGCATCCTGTGTCCCACCCAGGCCTCAAGAGTATGAAATGAAATATGAAATGAAATAATTTATTCATTCAAATAGGCCTTCAGAGGCACTTATGAATAGTCAAACTCTAATACTCTAATGCACTAATGCACGGTTCGGAAGGTTGATTTTGCTGAGAAGAGCCGGCAATAAACTCAGCAATTACTCTTTTCAAAAACAAACTTAAATTTATTACATCAGATGTTTCCTGCGAGAGCGAGCGCTACAACCACGCATTTTTATCATTTAAATATTCTTTAATATTGTAGTAAGCCTTCTGTACTAAAGCGGCCTTTATACGTTTCTTAAAGTTTAGTGAAGGTAAATTTAAAATTTCATTAGGGATCTTATTATAAAATTGTACACTCAGTCCTAAAAATGAAAATTGCACTTTTTGGAGTCTATAAGAAGAGGTCAAAAGTTTATGCTTATTTCTAGTATTAAAAGAGTGCACGTCACTTTTTTTTACAAAAAGATTAATATTCTGATGTACAAATAATATGTTTGCATAAATATACTGCGATGCTACTGTAAGGATACCTATATTTTTAAACTTATCTCTGAGGGAAGCTCGAGAACTCATATTATAAATAGCTCGCACTGCTTTTTTTTGCAAAATAAAAATGGTTTCTATATCAGCAGCTTTACCCCAAAGTAAAATGCCATAGGACATAACACTATGAAAATAACTAAAATAAACTAATCGAACTGTGTCTACGTCTGTTAGCTGTCTAATTTTTCTAACTGCATAAGCAGCTGAACTGAGCTTTCCCGAAAGACATGCTATTTGGCTGCCCCATTGAAGTTTCGAGTCTAAAGTAATCCCTAAGAACACTGATGATTCAACAAGACCTAAAGGTTCATTATTTATCATTAAATTACAGCCTACTTTTTTAACATTTGGTAGCGCAAATTTAATACATTTAGTTTTCTTTGCATTTAAAACTAGATTATTTACAGTAAACCAATTTAATACCTGAGATAATGCACCGTTTACATCGTCAAAATTAGATTTCAGTCTATCAACACTAAAAATCAGTGAGGTATCGTCAGCGTATGCTTTAAAAGTTTAGCACCAGCGTCTGTCGTAAACCGATCTTTTATAATGGCAATCCTTGTAAAATAGCGTTTTATGAGAAAGGCGTTACTCATAAAATGCTATTCCAGTCATCGGATTGACTTGATATTTGGTATACATTATGTATATTGGATGACAATGCTTTTTTTTTTATTAAAAACTTATTATCTAATACACTGATTAAATGATCATGTAAATAACCCAACTATCATTGCCAAACATTATGACGTTAAATAGGTGACATCTTAAATAGTGTTTTAGTTAAATAGCTTTTTATGAGTATATGCAGTGGCGGCGCTAGACCAAAATCAAATTCATTCATTTTATTTGCCATAAAGTGTAGTACATTCCACAAAGTGTAAGGCGCTGATTAAATAGATCGTACACTTTGTCAATAGCTGACATGCAAAACATTTACATTATTTAAAATTAAATATTAAAATACAAAACAACAATTAAAATCAAACGCGGACATCTCCATCGATGACATCAACTTTTCGAGGCCTCGTTCATTTCCCAGACAGAAAAAACACGTTAAATGAGTTGAATAAGCAGTTATGAGTAATGTTGCTAATCAAATGGTGACACATATTACACAAACAAAAAAACTTAGATATTTTTCCACAAATGTTTCATCCTCTATTTCAACATCAATTGATAGAATTGATAACACAGTCTCTCTTGGCTCGTCTTGCTTCTCAAATAGGTCTAAATCTGAGAAATTTCTCTTAGCAGCTCTATTACTTATTATGCAACACGTGAGGAGCTTCCTTCCGCGGACACTCAGATTGTGGAATGAGCTCCCCGCCGTGGTTTTCCCAATGGAGTACAGCATGGGGTTCTTCAAAAAGGGTGTGAAGAGATTTCTCCAGGGTCGGCAAAGCGCGAGTTATACCCCTGGTGTTACAAGCGTCCGTAGGCTGCGGTAACCGCTTACCGGTTACAGACGGGCCGTATGCTTGTTTGCTACCAAAGTAGTATAAAAAAAAAAACGAGAATATCAAACGAGTTAAGAAATTCATCCACGGACGAGTCAATGGCTTGAGATTTCAGATCTAGAACTACAGATAATGGAATTTCAATGAAGACCAGTTTAATTAAGTTCATCGAGATTGAATCACGTGGTAGTCCCTGATTGGAACTTGTATCTTTATTGTAAGGCGCGAGGCCGCCGCCTGCGCAGTTGACACGTGGGAATTTGGTCAACCTATAACAAATGTATGCGTGATTTTTTAACACTACTCTGCGAATAATTTTATTTTATGAATGAGAAATATTTTATAATAACAAATGGACCTGTTCAAAATTGAGGCACTCAATCAAATATTTATGAACAGAGTATATCGAAGCCAAAGCGTTATTTGATAATATCTTTGTTTTATATCCGATATACAACAATATTATCAAATTACGATTCGATATTAGCTATATAGATATGATATAATAATGATACCTACATTGTGCTTGGTGACCAAACGCAATTGCTTATAAAATAAATATTTTAGATTTTTTACAGCCGACTGCTTAAACAAAAGTTCTATTTTTAAAATTTATGTCCACCCTAGGGAGGGAAGCAATTACTATGAGTCATTCCCGCCCAAAGGTGGGAAGTAGCATCTTCCAACCGCTACTCGGATCAGATAAACACTACTTTCCGAGTATGAGAAATGAAAACAAATTTCCCTCCTCGGTCGGTACTAACAATTAACCTTAATTTGAGCCTTAGCATCGATGTATCACCTGTATCTGTTCCCGGGATAAAAAAGTTGCATATATTCGTTTCCATACCATAGTCTAACTGGGTGTCAACGTTCATCAAGTTTGATTGTGCATTTGAGGCATAATAGGTACAGATAAAAAAAAACCGCATTCCCGGGATAAAAAAGTAGCCTATGTCCTTCTCCATACCATAGGCTATCTGCATGCCAAATTTCATGATGATCCATTGAGTAGTTGAGGCGTGAAGGCGTAACAAATAAACTCACTTTTGCATTTATAATATTAGTTAGGACAAAATATAAATAATGTTATTTCCAGGTAAATACGTCCCTCGCGCGGTCCTCGTGGACCTGGAGCCAGGGACCATGGACTCCGTGAGGTCGGGACCTTACGGGCAGCTGTTCCGTCCGGACAACTTCGTGTTCGGACAAAGTGGCGCCGGTGAGTTTTAGTGACATCTGTTGGCGAGTAGTGCGAACTAAAGTATGTAAATTTTTTGCCAAATGCGGTAGCCGTCAAGGTAATCTATAATATATAAAGAGATTGTATGACCGTATTTTATTGCCCCGGTTTTAAGCTTGCTCGCAGATTTATGCGTGTAAGGATGTTGCGGCTTAATTTTGGGTCCTCACCTTCTTGTCCAAAAAAAAACCTATTTTGTTTATTTGTTGTAAAAATGTAAGCTAGAAAGCTGACTACCGATATTTATGGATTTCTAAAAATATGCCTTCTAATCCCTCGCATAATATTATGTACCTATCTTACATAATATTACCCATGTTTTTGAATTGAAAGCGCTTTGCTTTATTTTAACACTAGCTGTCCCCCGCGGATTCACCAGCGTTCCCGGGATAATAAATAGCCTATGTCCCCATGATGATCCGTTGAGTAGTTGAGGCGTGAAGTCGTAACAAACAAACAAACTCACTTTCGCATTTATAATATTAGTTAGGATTATTAATATAATCCTCATAATTAGGCACCACATAGACAAAACCCAACAAACACATTGAATAGGTATAAAAAATATAGCATATAATCCCGCGATTTGGCTCTCAAAATGATTCTTTGTTAGTTACGCTTGCTTATTTTACTTAGATATTTTTTTACTGATAAATTCCAAACCTGCATGGTTTCCTCTTGGAATACATATTTTCAATTTTATTTGACATGAAATCTATGCATATCAAAATACTTGTCCTGACCTACCAACGCACAGCCCAAAAAAAACTGCTGGGCACAGACTACGTCGAACATATACTCTCTAGCAAAAAAAAACTGTATATGAGAGTCGGCCACCTCTCACGCACACATTAGTTGGCTATTCCGCGGGAAACGAGACTCTGTCGACAGAGCCGTTTAAGCACTTATTACACCTTCCTATTTTTAGGATCCTAACTAGGAAATAGGAACGTGTAATCGCAGAAAGAACGGTTAGTGTCCTAAGTAGTGAGATAGGAAGGTCCCAACCGCTCTGCTTCCTTAAACAGGAAAGTGTAATCGCGTCGCTCCGATTTAGGACGTTTAGGGATGTAACATTGTTCTTCAAAACATCGATGTTTTGAAATAATTATATAAGGCTTCTAAAGTCTTGGCGTATATTTTGAGGGATGAATGTATAGGTCAATAGTAATCAAAAAACAATAATAGAATAATAATCCGTACAATATATAATTATTTCAAAACATCGATGTTTTGAAATAATTATATAAGGCCCTTCTAAAGTCTTGGCGTATATTTTGAGGGATGAATGTATAGGTCATTAGTAATCAAGAAACAATAATAGAAAAATAATACGTACATTGAAAGTACTACATTATTTATAAATTAATACTTGGTACTTACTTACATAAAGTTCAATTTTGTTTTATTTTAACATAAAGGAGCTCATTTGTATTCATTGAAATTTTAATTTGTGTGATCGGTTTGAGAGTATAAAAAACTTAAACCATCGGAAGAACATCGATGAAAGTATAGTTATATTTTTTTTAAATCGACCTTTGTTACATCCCTACGAGTCGTCCGTCCCGCTTTAAGTATAGTTGCTATACTCTTTGCCGCGTCCTAGTTAGAAAGCAAGATAGTGTAGTGTAATAAGTAGCTTCCTGCTTCCTTGTTAGAACCATCCTAGTTAGGATCCTAAATATAGGAAGATGTAATAAGCCCTTTACCCGCACTCGACTAATGTGTGAATGTGTGGGTGCCGGCTTGTACGTACAGCGTGGTGGCCGACTTGAGCGACACAGTTTTTTGTTAGCGAGAATACATCCGATTTCTTTTAACATCCTTGCCGCTGGGACAAACTAACCCCTTTATTCATGATAAAGTTATCAAACGTTGATTAGCTAAAATGCCGAAGTCTTTATCTGACAGGTGACATTTGGTGATCAAAAGAGTGAGACGGGGTACACTATTACACTGATTTAGTTAAAAAGCGATTATGAATAAGGGGGTTAATATTTTATACACCTTTTATAACGTAGGCATCCAATAAGAAAGGTACTTAGAATTGCATTAAGGGGTTTAAATAGTAACACGAGGAAATCTGGTATGAATGAACATATAAATAATGTGTTATCACAATTTCCAGGCAACAATTGGGCCAAGGGACACTACACAGAGGGTGCTGAGCTTGTCGACTCTGTACTGGATGTCATCAGGAAGGAAGCTGAGGGGTGCGATTGTCTTCAAGGTAGGTTATGTTTTCTTGGATCATGGGTTATAGAATATATATCTCACCGTATTATTGTGAAAACCGTTAGTTTATAATGTACCTAGCGAGATTATAAACATCCCGATAAATTGTAAACTGTACCATACTACTTACAATATAACGTATTCATTTCCGATAGTTTATAATCTATCCGCGACAAACCGTTATATTGTGAACTGGCATCATACTTGAAACCGACGGAATGCTCTTTGCGCGCTGATTGGTTGAACGTCATGTGTCCCGCGCCGCCATTTTTACCTAGCTGTCATTTGTTATCACCGAACGTAAACAAACATATTTTTTTGTGTTTTTAATAAATTTTGTGTTTAAAATAAGTGAACGTTATCATAAAGTTACAATTATTTGTGAAAATAAACTAGGATTTAAATAATAAGTCAAGTTTCTGTGAAAAATTACTGTTAGTAGCTGTACATACCTGAGTTATACTTTTCATGTTTTAATATAATTTCTCATAAGTAAAGTGTTTTGATTTTATTCGTAAAACTATATCCAATAAAAAATGTCGGATATTGATTCTAGTATTCTACAAAACGCTCTACCGCCAAGACTGACCAATCAGGGACGGTTCACAATATTACGAGTGATAAAATCGGACAGATTGTGAACTCTGTCGGCAAGTGCAGGTTCGTTTGCAATATGACGGTTTGTCATGGATAGATTATAAACTATCGGAAATGAATACGTAATATTGTAAGCAGTATGGTACAGTTCACAATATATCGGGGAGTTACAATCTCGCTAGGTAGATTATAAACTAACGGGTTTCACAAAAATACGGTGACATATACACAGACATAATATACAGGGTGTTGTTTTGGTCGGCGACAAGCGACTCAGGGTCGATAATACAAATGATATAAAACAACGACCTGTATATTATATTATATTCCATAGTGAAAAGCCGGCTTTACAATCAATAATCAATATGTTTTGTAGGATTCCAACTGACCCACTCTCTGGGCGGAGGCACTGGGTCCGGCATGGGCACCCTGCTCCTCAGCAAGATCCGTGAGGAGTTCCCCGACAGGATTATGAGCACATTCAGCGTGGTGCCATCACCTAAGGTAAAAAAAAATACTTTATCATACACTCGCCTAAAGGTAATCTATTCATCATCATCATCATCAGCCTACAATGTCCCACTGCTGAGCACAGGCCTCCTACACAAATGTGTGTGAGCAGGAATGGGCAGATACTCCACCATGGCCCACTGCGGATCGATAATCAGTACGCTACTGGTCAACCTACTGTTGGAATTGTCAACCCGCCTAGTAGGCATCCAACTAGCTTAACGACTATCACAATTAAGTGATAACCGGGACCAACGGGTTTACGTGCCTTCCGAAGCACGGAAACGCTCGATTTGAAATACCACTAGGCGGTCACCCATCCAGGTACCGATCACGTCGGTGGTAGCTTAACTTGCCGATCGATTAAGAACGGCTTATCATGCTACACCACGAGCGCTTCTATAAGGTAATCTATTAAATCAACATTATTTCATTTAAATATACCTTAGCAGGTAGTTATATACTCTAATACCGGTTCGCAAGGTAGCATTTGCTGAGATGAGCTGTCTAAACTCGGCAATTACTCTTTTCAAAACAAACTTGCTAGTGTCCCGCGTTCTGGTGAGAAAAAGTTGCCTATGTCTTTCTCCATACCATAGGCTATCTGCATGCCAAATTTTATGATGATCCGTTTAGTAGTTAAGGCGTGAAAGCGTAATAAACAAACAAACAAATTCACTTTCGCATTTATAATATTAGTTAGGATAGTTTGGATTATGCAGGTATTCTTTTAATCGCTTTTTAATTTCAAAAAGTGTACATATTAATGTCTTCGACTGTACCTGTAAATATGTGTTGTGTACCTAATACCAAATCAATTTGACGGGCCTGGGTTCGATTCCCGCACAGGACATGCATTTGTGTGAACATGTCTGTATGTCCTGAGTCTGGGTGTAATTATGTATATTAAGTATGTATTTACAAATAAAAAGTAGTATATGTATTATATCAGTTATTATAGTACACACGGCTACACATCAAGCTATACATTTCCAATATAAGCTGAGCTCTCATTGTACGGAAATCCTATACAATGCGAGATCAGCTTATACTGGAAATGTATAGCTTGATGTGTAGCCGTGTGTAAAAGCTCTGCTTAGTTTGGGATCAGGTGACCGTGTGAGGAATCCTAACTAATATTATAAATGCGAAAGTAACTCTGTCTGTCTGTCTGTTACGCTTTCCCGCTTAAACCGCTGAACCGATCGCGATGAAATTTGGCATACTTATAGCCTATGGTATGGAGAAGGACATAGGCTACTTTTTATGCCGGGAACGCGGGTGAAACCGCGCGGGTCAGCTAGTGTCAAATATTTATTTAATGATTGGTCAATGTTTTTTTGTATGGTCAGGTGAGTGAAGTAGTCCTGGAGCCGTACAACGCGACTCTGTCGGTGCACCAGCTAGTCGAGAACACCGACATGACGTTCTGTATCGACAACGAGGCGCTTTACAACATCTGCTTCAAGACCCTGAGACTCAGCAGCCCCAGCTATGGAGACCTCAACCATCTCATTTCGGTGAGTTTAATATTATTAAAAGCGACCATAAGAGAAAAATATTTTTTTGGCCTTTTTTAGGGTTCCGTACCCGAAGGGTGCCAAACGGAACCCTATTACTAAATAATAAGTTTCAAGCTTTTTTTGTTGACTGTACTTGCATTGTCATCCAATACACTAATGTACACCAAATATCAAGTCAATCCGACCACTGGAAGTGGGTGAAATTCGACTTGCAAGATTCCACCCGAACAAACATACATACATACATTGCAAGTTAAAAAAGTTTTAAAGCTTGTAAAATCCGGCCGTCCGTCTGTTTGTCAGTGGGCTGTATCTCATGAACCGTAATAGGTAGACAGCTGAAATTTACAGAGAATGTGTATTTATATTGCTGCTATAACAACAAATAATAAAAATGA
Source organism: Polyploca ridens (assembly GCA_951394255.1). NCBI lineage: Eukaryota > Metazoa > Arthropoda > Insecta > Lepidoptera > Drepanidae > Polyploca > Polyploca ridens. Next base: position 6,938,375 of record OX596272.1, read on the forward strand.
TTTTGTACATATTTGTTGTAAAAAAAATATGAAATAAAATTTAAAATTAAAGGGGGTGCCCATACAAGAATCGTCTTTTTTACCCGACTGAACAGGTAGGAGGTTATGTTTTTCGAGTGTATGTATGTATGTCTATTTCTTTGGCATGCTCTGCAGCCTAAACGGCTTGATGGATTTAAACATATCAGGTGTCGTTAGATTCGTCTTAACTGTGGGAGTGACATTGGGTATATTATTTTTTTGGCTTTTTTTTTATAGCAAAGTTTAGTTAGTTAATATTGTACGGAACCCTCCGTGTGCGAGTCCAACACGCACTTGGCCGGTTATTTTAATTATTAAAATAATAATAATATTTATTCATAACAAAAGAAGTGTACAAAAGTGCAGCTAATATGACATATGTAGATATAAATTTACAATAAAAAGGATTCCAGCTAGTAATTATATTTGCTCGGTTGAGCACCTAATGCCTATACTAGGTAAGCCTGTGACAGAGGCATTAGGCCTCTCCCCTCCGCCAGGTGAGTACAAAATGTGCTGGCTTTTAAAAATATAACATTTAGTAAGTAATTATTGTTAATGTTAAGTTATTGTTATATTGTTACAGCTAACAATGTCGGGGGTGACAACATGTTTCCGTTTCCCGGGACAATTGAACGCCGATTTAAGAAAACTCGCCGTCAACATGGTTCCATTCCCGAGGTTACATTTCTTCATGCCAGGTTTGTATTTTTTATCTGTCTTTTAGGTCAGTGTTTTTCAATCTGTGGGTCGCGATTCCTAGGGGGGTCACGAAACCTTAGTCGGGGGGTCGCCGGCAGAAGGAAAAAAGGCAAGGTAGACTTACCTCTTACTTAGTTGCAAACCTCTCGCGGCTTCTTGCAGACTAATTAGTAAAGGTATCAAAATAAAGAAAATCATTATCGTAGTCGTTTAATTTATAAATTCTTTGTCTGTCTGACAAGGGGGGTCGCCAGAATTTTTCAATCTGTAAGGGGGTCGCGAAATCAATAGAATGAAAAACACTGTTTTAGGTTATTGAAAAAAGAACGAGCTTTTTATTCTATTCATAAGTCTCCGCTGCCCGTCCGTCTGTCTGTCAGCGGGCTGTATCTCATTAACCTTAATAGGTAGACAGCTGAAATTTTCAGAGAATGTTTATTTCTATTGCCGCTATAATAACAAATTATAAAAATTAAATTAAATTTTAAATTAAAGGGGGTCAAGAAATATCTTCTTTTAGTGTTTTTTTGTTGTCGCGCCTTCTTTTTATTTCACAGTCAATTAACATTATTATTGTACGGAACCCTCCGTGTGCAAGTCCGACTCGTACTTGTCCGTCTAAAATAAATTTTATGTAGATTGGTAAATATATTGTGATAATTTATTTCAAATAAAGTGCGTTTATAATAATTTAAAAAATGTTGCTGAAAATCTGTCTTACAGTTTGACAAAACTATAATTTTATCGACGGATAAAATAGTAAAATATTTTTTACAATAATTGTAAAATTGCTCAATTAACTTTATGTTATTCAAAGTGAAAAGTCAAAGTCAAAGCCATTTATTCAATTTAGGCCCCAGAAGGGCACTTATGAAGGTCACATTTACTGAAGTTACCACCGGTTCGGAACTCGGCCTTCAACTGAGAACATATATTCAACATCGTATTACCTTTCTAATGGTAAAAAACCACGTTTATAACTCGATAAAGTCATTTCCTATAAAAAAAGGCCAATGAACTACTTTTTAACAGGTAGAGACCCTTTTTTGTTCGTTTTTGTTAGTTATGCGACCGGAGTGCCTTTTTTAACAGTTGATAGAATGTTCTGATTGAGTAATAAACGTGGTATTATATTTTATTTTTTCCGTCGATAAAATTAGATTAACATAGTTACCGTCCTTTTAATTAGTGGCAGTGGCGTGCATAGGTTTATGGTCTAGGTAGACAAATACACACACACATTTCGTATTAGCGATCTAAATACAAGAATAATAATAAATTAGCAGCACGCAACCAGGTGTAATTTTCATAAAATTTAGAAATAATTGTTTAAGATTTTTAACCGACGAAAAAACGGAAGAGGTTTACAAGTCGACGCGTATTTTTTTTTTATGTATGATCACGCATAACTTCTTACAGAGTAGTCCGATTGTGATAATTCTTTTTTTATTGGATAGGGTATACCTCGAAGTTGGTCCCATATAAATGGATACAAAAACCTTACCCTAAGGGTGGGAAAATAGGGGTGATTTATTGTTCACTCACAGATTTGCTGTGTTGAGTATTACATCAAAAGATATCAAAAATTATGTATGTAGTAATTAGTAGATTATAGACACAAAAAATGATAAAATAAAAACTTTTTAACAAAAAAATTAAACCACCGAAAAAACTGAAAAGCAAAAAATAATTTTGAATATAACGCATAATCTTTTTTTAAGTTGATGTAAGCTTTGGTGTTGGTCTACAGAAAGATACAATTTTGCATTTGTAAATAAATGAATTCTGACTAACGTAATGCAATTTATTTATCGATACATATTGCATGTTCACCACAAAATAAGAACTGTAATTTCTTTAATGTTCACAAATAAAATGCAACGCGATACGAACGCGTAATGATTCAAGGACGATTGGCCAAACATAAATAACAACGATACAAATAAATTGCGTTATATTTAATTGCTGTAACGTTGGTGAATATTTAATTTTAATTTTGTTGTGTATAGAGTAAGCGTACCTACTTAGATCGGATAAATTGCGAATGTAAAATATCATTGAGCTACGCATGGCAAACCCGTGATTTATGCTTTCGTCGTATTATCCTAAAGAATGTGTGTATATGAATATGCAGAGATCGTTTGAGTGTGCGTGAATATGGTAGGCAGACTTGCTGATGCTTGTCCACTGGCGCGGATAGTTTGAAGTTTCTTTTTTGAGTTGAAAGTATTTTTTTGTAAAAAGATATGATGATTGATATAAGTATTTTAATATTTCTAACTAATTTAATTTTGTATAATTGAATATTATGAGGTAGGCACTGCCTATGTGGAATGCACGCCACTGATTTGTGCACTGTATAAACTAAAACTGACTCACGCGAAACTATATATGTATTATAAGGCGATGATAGTTCAGTGGTAATGACGTCGGATGCCCAGACGGAAGTCCCGGGTTCGAATCCCACAATGAACTTGAGCTTTCGGTGAAGGAAAACATCGTGTCAAAACCATAGCACGATTGTAGGGTAGTACCCACCTGTCTGGCTACCACCCTCAAGTTGAAAATCTGTCGCCAAGCACCTATCGGTGTGTTCCGACAGCTACACTTGAGAGCCAGTTCCTTCTAGGCTTTGTGTGTGCACCACCTTCGGCCGCATCATTACTTACCATGGTGAAAATGCGGTCAAACACAGTAAAAAATATATGCTAATATAATCCTTCTCTTCTAGGATTCGCACCTCTAACGGCAAGAAACTCAATGGACTTCAGAGCCCAGAATGTATCAGAACTGTTGAGTCAAGTAAGTGACGTTTGCCCATATAACATTTTTCTTTTAGAACGGACTATTCCTGTTGTTCTAGAAATCTTTTCACAATGTAAGGCGCTTTGCCAACTAGGGTACCTTGGAACTCGAACCTCGACTTTAACAGTTGCTGGAGGGAAATACATAAGATCTATTTGATATTAAGATTGTAGTTAGGGGAATCCACAAATGGCTTTGATGTTAACAAAAAAATCCAGAAAACCTTGTTAGCAATATTTACCTAGGTCCAGAAAATTTTAACCCGCTCAGTACCCGGGTCCAGACGAATAGTACACAATATTGTAGTGCACAGTGTAGTACCTGGGACCAATAAACTAGTACACAATATTGTAGTGCATAGTGCAGTCCAGACAACTAGTACACTATGTTGTAGTGCACGCACAGTGCAGCACCCGGGACCAGACAACTAGTACACAATATTGTAGTGCACTGTGCACTACCCGGGTCCAGACAACTAGTACACAATATTGTAGTACACAGTGCAGTACCCGGGACCAGCTATATACTATATGATGGGAGGTGGTATATGTATGTCTAATATAAAGTGTTGTGGGTGTAGATGTTCAACGCAGGCAACATGATGACGGCGTGCGACCCGCGACACGGCCGCTACCTGACGGTGGCGACCATCTTCCGCGGCCGCATGTCGATGCGCGAGGTCGACGACCAAATACTGAACATACACAACAAGAACTCCAGGTATGTGACACTAACACTACCGCTACCTGACGGTGGCGACCATCTTCCGCGGCCGCATGTCCATGCGCGAGGTCGACGACCAAATACTGAACATACACAACAAGAACTCCAGGTATGTGACACTAACACTACCGCTACCTGACGTGACGGCGGCGACCATCTTCCGCGGCCGCATGTCCATGCGCGAGGTCGACGACCAAATACTGAACATACACAACAAGAACTCCAGGTATGTGACACTAACACTACCGCTACCTGACGTGACGGTGGCGACCATCTTCCGCGGCCGCATGTCCATGCGCGAGGTCGACGACCAAATACTGAACATACACAACAAGAACTCCAGGTATGTGACACTAACACTACCGCTACCTGACGGTGGCGACCATCTTCCGCGGCCGCATGTCCATGCGCGAGGTCGACGACCAAATACTGAACATACACAACAAGAACTCCAGGTATGTGACACTAACACTACCGCTACCTGACGGTGGCGACCATCTTCCGCGGCCGCATGTCCATGCGCGAGGTCGACGACCAAATACTGAACATACACAACAAGAACTCCAGGTATGTGACACTAACACTACCGCTACCTGACGGTGGCGACCATCTTCCGCGGCCGCATGTCCATGCGCGAGGTCGACGACCAAATACTGAACATACACAACAAGAACTCCAGGTATGTGACACTAACACTACCGCTACCTGACGTGACGGTGGCGACCATCTTCCGCGGCCGCATGTCCATGCGCGAGGTCGACGACCAAATACTGAACATACACAACAAGAACTCCAGGTATGTGACACTAACACTACCGCTACCTGACGTGACGGTGGCGACCATCTTCCGCGGCCGCATGTCCATGACATTAAACATAGTGTAACAGAAAGAAAGGGTATATCTATCCGAAATGGGTGAAGACCACATCAGGTATAGATTCGCTACAAAAAGTTTCAGCTCAAAATAAATTACTGACAAATTCATCTGTCCCGAAATTTCGAGACAACACTTAAATACGCCCGGGGAGGGTCTACATACCCCCTCCATAGTCCCTACCGCCCCGCGTGCGCGCAGGTTACCTTCACTTCACTCCTGTACTTCGGTTTGTTAAGTGCGCATCTTCCTGTATTGTTTCTGTGAATATTGTTTTTCACCCTCGCTCGTTTTTTGGTTCATTGCATCTTCTTAATACGACTACTTTGGCTTGAACAATACAGGAAGAACTACAGGTTTAGGCAAATAGGCACTACCTATTCCTGTCATACCTTCCTATAACTTACCTTTCCTATAACTTTTAATTGTCATTATTTTTAATAAATGCTTATCTCATATTATTATTGTGTTAATTTTTTCGCAAATGGTACGAAAAGTAGAGTATTTTCCTCGGTGATAAAGCTGTCTTAGTCTTAGGTAAACTTAAATCCCTCGCTACACTCAGGACTCGTCTTATATCCCTCGCTTCGCTCATAATTTAAGTTTTTAACACCCTCGCTGCGCTCGGGAGTAAACCTCGAGTCCTTCGTTACGCTCGCGATTTAAATCGTCACCGGCGACAGAAGACACTGCTTTATCCCCTTGGTTAATAATCTACAGTTTTTTTTTTAATATACAAATGTTCAAAAAAAAATTTTTTTTTTAAATAATTATTACCTATTCATTGGGTACGTTATGTGGACTGCGTTTTTAAGACGAATAAAAAGTCAAGGTGTATATTAATTGTATATAGCTACTTCGTGGAGTGGATCCCTAACAACATGAAGGTGGCGGTGTGCGACGTGCCGCCGCGCGGGCTCAAGATGTCGGCCACCTTCATCGGCAACTCCACCGCCATACAGGAGATCTTCAAGCGCATCTCCGAGCAGTTCACCGCCATGTTCAGGAGAAAGGTACGTGCAATCATATACAACTAATATTACTAGAATTATATAATTCGGCTTTACGGGTAATTTTGTAACACCCTGTATAGATATTGTTGTTTTTTTTTGTGTAATTTTACTAATGTGGTGTCTAATTAATACACGGTGACTTTTAAATCGTTTTAACCCTAGAACAAACGTTGTTCAGACCATAGTCTATGACATCAAATAAAAAAAAAACGTCATTGGATTTTGAAAAAACACAAAATAAAATTAAAAAAGTCGTGATTAATAGTATAATGACATCCTTGTATTGAGGTAGCAAACATTTATAAATGAAAAATAGAAAAACTATTAAAGTAGACAATTATTAGGTAAAATAGGTACGTAGGCCTTTCTGTTAAATAATCTTGTTTTAGGAGAGGTAGAGCATAGCGTTTATTCGTTCAAAGAGCAGCTCGACTGGGGAAGTACCTCCACCTTACAGAATACCGCAGCCAAATAACATTATGTTGTGTAAAGTTGTGTTCCTGCGCGTGAGTAAGGTTGCCAGAGCTCATAGGGGAGGGGGGGAAGGTCGGTAACGCGTGAGCGATGCTACGTGTGTTGCAAGCGTCCATATGGTAACCGCTTACCATCAGGCGGGCCGTATGCTTGCTTAACGACTTGGTCGAATAAAAAAAAAAAAAAAACTGGTTCCCTGAGATGACAGCTTACTAGGGTTGACAACATTTTTGGCTTTGATAATTAATTATATTTTTACGGGGTATTTTGTAACACGTTGTGTAACAGGTGGAGACTTCGAGATGGCATATTTTCGAAACCTACGTGGGGTTAGTCATGCTGAACAACTTTTACTATGGGACCAATGGTGAATTCTCAATTTTTTTTTAACTTTCCATAGTAAGTGTCAATCTTGCTCGATAATAATGTATGAAAAGTAATTTTTTTTTTTGAGAATTCAGTGTTGGTCCAATAATAAAAGTTTTTCAGCATCACTAACCCGGCATAGGTTTCGAAAATATGCCATCTGGAAATCTCCACCCAGTATACAGGGTGACTGGTAATTAGTAAATGACACAAATTTCCCAAAAAAAAAAAAAAATATTTTCCCTATGACCCCGTAATATTTAGCGACTTCTCGCAGTCTGTACGATTATTCAAAAATCTGTAAATGCCGATTGCAATAAATAAAAAAAAAAAGACAGTCACTTAAGACCATATTTGCGTGCTTATGCCCTGACTGACCCGTCTATTTCCACCCAGTATAAGTAGTTTACTAGACTATGTCCGCCCCCAGGCTTTCCTCCACTGGTACACGGGCGAGGGTATGGACGAGATGGAGTTCACGGAGGCCGCCAGCAACATGGCCGACCTCATCTCCGAGTACCAGCAGTACCAGGTATGTACCGAGTTATTTTTAGTTGTTAACTCCTCAGGTTACCCGGGTGCAGTGGCAGTTCCATATAGGCAAGTAGGCAGTGCCTACCTCGTAATATTCAATTAAATCATTTTCAGGTGTCAAAAAGAGATGACGTGATTATCAAATTGACTTTTACAGTTATTTAGTAACTAAATAGTAATTTTTAGGGTTCCGTACTTCAAAAGAAAAGAAATGAAACCGTTATAGGATCACTTTGTTGACCGTCTGTCTGTCTGTCAAGACCTTTTTTCTCAGGAACGCGTGAAGGTATCAAGCTGAAAATATTAAATACTCAGGTCCGAAATTCCTAGGAGCAGTAAAAAAAAAAAACTTCTAAGTCAACGTAAAAAATTTATACGGCCGTTTATGCCGCATATTTTGACGATCGCAAGGGAATCAAAACCTATAGGGTACTTACCGTTGACCTAGAATTATGAAATTTGGCCAGAAGCAACTCCATGTAGCACAAGTAAAGGAAGAAATCCGAAAACCGTAAATTTTTTGTTACAATACAAAAATTACATAATCGGAAAAAGGGGAAAAATCTTCGAGACTCGATTCCCGTAATGAACGAACTATTTACATACTTACAAGTATGTGCGCGAGGACGACTTTGGCCGGTTTTTTATAATAAATATTTGTATCATTTGCCTAGTGACTCCCTACCTAGTCCGTTAAACCAATGCACGCCATTGCCCGGGTGCAGGCGGGTTGCCGGACTTGTACCGGCAACCCCACAGTGGTTGCCATCACACATGTAGGGGACGACCGCACACACAAGTGTTGCCGCGTGTGTTGCAACCGTTCACATGGCTACGGGAACCGCTTATCATCAGGCGGGCCGTATACTTGCTAACGTCTTCATAGTACAAAAAAGTAATAATTTGTTTTCATTCGTGTAGGAGGCTAATATAGAAGACGATGAATTCGACGAACAAGAGGAGTTAGGTCACGACCAGTACGAAAAAGATGAGGAAGTCGACGAGAACTAATTGTATTGTAACCATTATTATAGGTATACCGCCCATTTGCAATGGTCACAGTTCACAGACCAGATAATCCTTGGACGCCATATAAAAAAAAAATATTTTTTCATCTAATTGTTTTCCCAAATATTTAATTAACAAAAATGTTTTGTTGGCTGAGGCCGAATGGCGTTTTAATTGTTCAACAGAGCGCAATACTAATGCATGTTATTATTAGGCTAATATTATAGCTGCAGATATCTGGTCTGTGTACTAAGACCATATCAGTGACACGGGATGACTATATACTACGCCATACATATAACATATCTATAAGATTATTAAGCTTATACTAAAGCTATACAGGGTGTATACGACAATAAGACAATAAATGAAACCACGTAAAGTACCCATAAATACGAACAACTTTTACTATGGGACCAACATCGACATCGCAAAATATGTCTCAAATAAAATGTATGTAATTTTGCAATTTCGAAGTTGGTCCCATAGTAAAAGTTGTTCGTATTTATAAGTACTTTACGTGGTTTAATTTATTGTCGTATCCACCTCGTATATTGCCCACCATGGTGTCCCCAAAGGAGAACAGCATGGGGTTCTATAGACCATGGTTATGGGACCGATGCTTCTTTGCCACATAAATAGTATAACGAAGAATATTTTAAAACATGTTACATTTGATCCGAAATGAACAGAACTAATTACAACATATATTTACGGCCTTAAAACTATATTCTGATTTGTAATTTGCTAGACATAAATTTCAGCTGCGATCGATCTTTGTTTTAATGTTGCGTGAAACATAGTGTTGTGGAACCGTTGTGACTTGACTCATTTGTATAAATAAATGTGTAATAAATATATACGTAATACATTGGTGCCGATTCTGTTGTAAATCGCACTAAACTAATTTTAGTCACATCACATCTCTTTCTTACAAACATTATAGAAAAAGGACAGAAAATATTTAAAGCTGTCAAATTATTCTTTGCCGTCTTCATTTGCGGGTATTTAGACGTAACCGCGATAGATGGCGACCAAGCATTGGACTAATTTGTCAGGACTAAATTTCTTACATCCTTTTCTTATGTTCTTTGTTAGAAAGAGACATAGTGAGACTTAAATTAGTTTAGTTGTAAACAACAGAATCAGGGCCATTATATAATAATATTAATAAACAATATATAAACTGTTCTTGTATTAAATAAGAAATCAATAATAAAATAATTGCGATTGATAGAATATAGCCTGACATAAATGAGGGATCACTCGGGGTACATCACTATTTTTACGTTACGATAAGCTGGCAACACACCAAATGGCATTTTAGTCTAGCAAATAAAATATCTGAGTAATATATGACGTTACAATGACAGTAAGGGTCAGTTTACACAGCGACGCGACTTTTTTTGGTATAGCGATACAATATAAATCTTTATTTAGTACACATTTCAGTGAGAGAAGTCGAATACTCGCGTCGTCTCGGTGTAAACTGACGCTAAGATAAACAGTGTTTAAAATAGTTAAAATATTTAAGTAATACAAATATTATTTATGAATATAATCTGTTTAATATACGCTTTAGTATAAAGTATTTAATAATCTTGTATCAAACATATCATCCTGTTTACCATTAGGGGTAGGCAGGTATTAAGAAAACCCACAGACTTAGAGACTAGATACAGCTTGAAAATGAAATTCTTTCAAAAAATTAAAATTGTCTTAACCAATGCTATTATAATAAAAAACAGGTAGCGCTCGCTAATTGATGCAGACAAATTCAGACAATTGTCGTAATTTGGCTTATGGCTACAGATAGCTATCACTTTCTGTACCATACGTTCCGTATTATCTATCGCATTCACTTTAAGTATATCAACTCAGTATGAAGACGACTTATCTTTATTATAATATCATTGGTTCACAGGCGAGACTTCTCAAACTCAAGTAGGCAAAGCTTATTCAGACGGTATCTGACCTCTAAGTCTGAAATAAAATCTTTTTTGCTATGCCTAACGTAATACAAACTGCCCGCTTTATAAACACATTTAGTCACTAATGCTTCGTACCTCTAAGGTCAAAATTTCCAAGCAATTAAGTGTTTGTGTAAACTTTTGTGTGTTCACTACCTTAGGTAACACTTGCCAGCAAAAAAAATGTTAATAAAGTGTCCATTTCCCATTAGTACTATAAAATCGTGTGTATTTCCCGGCTTTCTACGTTAAATGTAACGTTTAATTTGAACAAATGATATTCGCATTTATTATTAATAAGTTAAAATGGCGTAGCTATGTTCGTATGATTGGATGTTTAATTCATTTGCTAGTTGTTAAGTAAAAGTATTGAAATGTTGATTTGCATGTTTTTTTCAATCTATTTATTTTATAATAAAGTTTTTCAAAATTATTTGTGTGTTATTTATTTTACTTCCCTATGCCTATGATAATAAATATCCTGGGACGTTCTTCACACGGCTATCTGTGCCCAAACTAAACAGAGTTTGTACCTACTATGTATTTATTACGTCCATACTACCAAAAAAATGGACTTTCTACATAATATGACGTAGTTTTGCGTCATAATAATTGTAGAATGGCCTATGGATAGAACTGTTTAGTTCTATAATTAATTTCAATAATGAATTGAAAAAAAAAACGCAAGAATAATATACAAAATTAATCTAAGTATAAAAAAAATATATTTATATTATACTAGCGGATAAAAAGTAGCCTATGTCTATTTCGGCGAACCTACGTTTCATACAAGATTTGAATGAAAATAACTTATTTAATTTTTTTTTTAATTTATTCGTATTTCATATGGAGCTGGCTCGCGGTAATTTCCTCATAAATATTAGTTAAACAATAATTCATCTAAAACTGTGAAATTTCGATTTGCCATTACCACTATAAAATGGTATTAATTGTATGTTTTAATAATGCTTTTATTGTTAAATTATAAATTACATATTTCACTCGAAAGTAAAATTACTTAATAATCCTTTCCATTTGGTTTTTGGTCATGAAATTCGTTAGCGATGCTGAAGTGTATTATGTGTAAGCATATTTACAAATATTAATTTATTCGTCTATAATCTAATCTAATAATATATATAAAATGCTTTTGTGGGTACGTAAATACGCAGTTTTCTCAATCACCACCAACCCCAATCAACTTCCCGTTGGGGTGGTAAATACCCCTTGGTCTCCGTGGTAGTAAGGGAGTTTGGTCGCGGTGGGTGGAAGGGGGTGGTTGTGGGTGGCGAAAATGTTAAAACATATATTGCTGTCCTTTTCTAACGCATGAGCACTTCGGAGAAGATCTCAAAATTGCTGGAATGGTCTAGAAAGTTCGAAAATGTGTAAAACAGTTATAATCGATCTGGAATGTTCTAGAAAGTTCAACAAATATCTGGAATGATCTAGAAAATTCTAGAGTGAATGCAAAATATAATAATCGATATAGCATGTTTTGAGAAAGTTCTACATCATCTAGAAAGTTCCAAAATGTCCAAAACTGTTATTATCGAGTTAGAATGTTCGAGAACGTTCTAGAAATTTCCAGAATGATCTGGAAAGTTACAAAATTAGTGCAATTGATTATGATCGATTTAGAATGTTCGAGAAATTTTCCGAATGATCTGGAAAGTTCCAAAATGAGTGAAATTTATTATGATCGATTTAGAATGTTCGAGAAAGTTTTAGAAGTTTCTAGAATGATCTGGAAAATTCCAAAATGAGTGTAATTTATTATGATCGATTTAGAATGATCGAGAAAGTTCCAAAAATTTTCCGAAGGAAAGTTCCAAAATGAGTGAAATTTATTATGATCGATTTAGAATGTTCGAGAAAGTTCTAGAAAATTCTTAAATGAGTGCAATTTATTAGAAGCGATTTAAAATGTTCGTTAAAAGTTCTAGAAATTTCTAGAATGATCTAGAAAATTCCAAAATATGTAAAACGGTTATAATTGATCTGGAATGTTCTAGAAAGTTCCAAATTGAGTGCAGTTTATTATGATCGATCTAGAATGATTGAGAAACTTCTAGAAATTTTCCGAGTGATCTGGAAAGTTCCAAAATTAGTGCAGTTTATTATAAACGATTTAAAATGTTCGAGAAAGTTCTAAATATTTCTAGAATGATCTATAAAATTCTAAAATGAGTTCAATTTATTATAAGCGATTTAAAATGTTCTAGAACGTTCTAAAAATTTTTGGATTGATCTGGAAAGTTCCAAAATATGTACGAGTGTTATTATTGATCTATAAAAACCAAATCGAAGTGATGTACATCTAAATATTCTAGAGTGATCTGGTACTGGAAATTTCGGTATATAAATCGAAATTCAGTGACTTTTCGTCAGTTCAATTGTGATTACAGTCGAGTAAAAGAGTAAACAGTTACAAAAAAATATCAAGTGATTTTCACAAGTGAAAAAGAACAAACTATTTGAATGTTCTGGAAAGTCTCTCAATATCGAAAATAGAGATCTATAAATATGTTAATAAATGTATCCTTATATATTTTTATACCATTAAACATGCGATGTATTTTAACCCGAGCAACGCCGGGTTTCGCTGCTAGTAATATATATAAAATGCTTTTGTGGGTACGTAAATACGCAGTTTTCTCAATCACCACCAACCCCAATCAACTTCCCGTTGGAGTGGTAAATACCCCTTGGTCTCCAGGAGGTAGTAAGGGAGTTTGGTCGCGGTGGGTGGAAGGCGGTGGTTGTGGGTGGCGAAGATGTTAAAACATATATTGCTGTCCTTTTCTAACGCATGAGGACTTCTGAAAAGATCTCAAAATTTCTGGAATGGCCTAGAAAGTTCCAAAATGTGTAAAACGGTTATAATCGATCTGGAATGTTCTAGAAAGTTCAACAAATATCTGGAATGATCTAGAAAATTCTAAAGTGAATTCAAACTACTATAATCGATAAAGAATGTTCGAGAACGTTCTAGAAATTTTCCGAATGATCTGGGAAATTCATAAATGAGTGCAATTTATTATGATCGAGAAAGTTCTAGAAATTTTCTAAATGATCTGGAAAGTTCCAAAATGAGTGCAATTTATTATGATCGATTTAGAATGTTCGAGAAATTTCTAGAATGATCTGGAAAATTCCAAAATGAGTGCAATTTATTATGATCGATTTAGAATGATCGAGAAAGTTCCAAAAATTTACCGAATGATCTGGACAGTTCCAAAATGAGTGCAATTTATTAGAAGCGATTTAAAATGTTCGAGAAAGTTCTAGAAATTTCTAGAATGATCTAGAAAATTCCAAAATGTGTAAAACTGTTATAATTGATCTGGAATGTTCTAGAAAGTTCCAAATTGAGTGCAGTTTATTATGATCGATCTAGAATGATTGAGAAAGTTCTAGAAATTTTCCGAGTGATCTGGAAAGTTCCAAAATGAGTTCAATTTATTATAAGCCATTTAAAATGTTCTAGAAAGTTCTAAAAATTTTTGGATTGGTCTGGAAAGTTCCAAAATGTGTACAAGTGTTATTATTGATCTATAAAAACCAAATCGAAGTGATGTACATCTCAATATTCTAGAGTGATCTGGTACTGGAAATTTCGGTATATAAATCGAAATTCAGTGACTTTTCGTCAGTTTAATAGTGATTGCAGTCGAGTAAAAAAAAGAACAAACTATTTGAATGTTCTGGAAAGTCTCTCAATATCGAAAATAGAAATCTATAATATGTTAAAAAAAACCTTATATATTTTTTATACCATTAAACATGCGATGTATTTTAACCCGAGCAACGCCGGGTTTCGCTGCTAGTATCTCTATAAGTTTGTAAAGAAAATATATTTTTTTTATCATTCTGCTGCATATTAACTTTAACTCATTGAGCTATTATTACTACGTTTAGAGAAGCTATCATAAGCAATGGTCACGTCCCATTTTTTTAGAGTCAACTAAAGTTCTCTTTAGCGCTGAAACAACAATAATTAGTCGTCGAAGCAGACAGTAGAAACACGTATCGCTATCAGAACGCGGAGTATTTTTCTCGCAAACACCGTGATTTTCACGTCGCTTACGCGTTTCGTTCATCGTCCTACAGCAACAAATGTGGCTGGATGGCCTCACTTGAACGAAACATACTTAGCTGTTGCTATAATGTGTGGCGTCTTCTCTATACGTAGTAATAATAGCTCAATGCTAATTTCACACTCCTCCGTGAGCGCAAGATGCTTAGACATCTTTTCACTTATCTATTTTTATATAACATAGGCATCACTACTGCTAGAGCTTCACCTGCGTGTAATAACATTAATTAGCGCGTTATTTGACATAGTACGCAGATATGGCCGGATGCTAGCGCGCTAGGCATTATTTGTCGTTAAACATGCATTATTTATTACATGTTAATTGTTCCGATAATTTTTGTTAAGGTTAAACATCAGTACCGAGGCGGGAAATTTGTTTTTTTTTTTTCGAGTTTTTATAATTTTTTACCTTCGTAGAACAATATGGATAGATGTTTCAGTGATTAGCGACAGTAGAAGTTCATTTGGCTCATTGTGTTATGAATGTTTTTTGTATAATATGAGCCATATTTAAACGTTTCTCATGGTTTCCCTAAATACCGTAATACTAACTACATATTTTGGGAAATTTACAAAGATAGTTAATCTTAAACAAAAAGTATCAATTCTACAATATGCTAAATGAACTACTACGGTCGCGAATCACTGAAATATCCATCCATATTGTTCTCTAAAGGTAATAAAAAATCTTTGTTTATAAGTGTCACGCAGGTGAAGCTATAGCATAAAAAAGGATTTACCTATTATACCCTAACTACCACCCTGGCACATGATAATTTGAATCTGTGAACCTGATGAACAAAGGTAGGTGTGTTTACCTACACGATCAAGTAGACAATTCTGTTTCATTTCCAGGCGCTCTTCTTCTAACAGCAGTTCAAGCAAATCTCAATGGTTTACCCAAAATCTTTAAAATGTATGCGAGAAACAAAGAACACAATTATGATTCATCCGAGTTGAGTGAACCAAAACCTGTTACTATATCTCAAAATGACCATAATAAAGAAATTATTCCAAAGAATACTCAAGAACAATACCAAAATAGTAAATTACCTAATGTAGTTCAAATATCTAAACTAAATAATACAAAACAAGAATATGAAGACGATATAATAAAGAGAAAGATCTTCAAACTTGCAAAAGATGCTAAAATTGATGTCGATAGAAAAATGGCGACCATAGACAAAGTTCATGATGGTTATAAGAATAAAAGGCTGTACAAGATTGGGTATATTGTTAGCTTTTTAAATAAAACATACGAAGATCTTTCTGTTGCTTATCAATACGTCGAAGATAATAAGAAAGATTGGGATGTGTTGAGGATCTTGAATTCTTATGAGAAGGTAAGAAAATGTCGTGTTCCAGCGCACCGCTAAGACAATCTCAAGGGCTATAGACAAATTACTAACGAAATAAGGTACTTGGCGACGGATTTTGAACGAGAAAGTGGTAGTCAGCCATGGATTTATCTACATATACATTTGTAGGTTATTCTCTCCGTCTTCAGGGCTTGAATTTATACGAATCATGGGTCAGGCTGTTTGGATCAGGATGTCGGAGGAAGCCCTTTATCTGAACACGGTTTGTGAAAATGGCCACTAGATATACAAAATGGATACGATAATAAATTAAACCGCGTAAACTGAACAACTTTTATAAGGGGGCCAATATCGAAATCGCAAAATGTTGATTCATATATTTTAGCCGAGGAGACCTTTTGTATGAAAAGGGAATATGTTTGTTTTTTGAGATTACGAAGTCCCGTGGAAATTATTAGATCAGATTGCTGTTCATAATTTATGAGATGAAGTCATTCTTAGATCATTTAGGTATTATTCACCAGACTAGTGTACCTAAAAGTTGTTCATATTTATGAGTACTTAACGTGGTTTTATTGGTGTCGAATCGACCTGTCTACATATAAGTGGGCAGAGAGTCTGTAGGTACCTACCATTGTTGAAATGACTCACAGGGCTCACCTTTAAAAAAAAGAGGTCTGTACCCTACAGCACTGCCACCCTCAAATTGATATTCTGTCGCCAAGTCAAGCACCGGTGTTCAGATAGTTGTACTTAAATTTATTTTACTTGATAACTTCTATCTAGGTATTGTATTTAGTTTAAGATCTGAAGTTTTAATTAAAGATAATCTAGAGGTTCTTTATGTTTCAGGTCAAGAATGGAAATGATTTTGTTTCAGAGTTATTGAATGTTTTGCAAAGAGTGCTAAAGGATAGACAAACACTGAAAACGCCCCGCGATCCGATTCCAAATGTTTCTAATGTGTCTAATAGAATGGCATGGAATTATTATGATGATAGTTAGAAATACTAAATTATTATTATCAATCAAAATATCAGTTCCACAATGTAGTACATTAATTTTATCATAGCGCAATACAATCACATTGCTGAAATATACAACGATTGATGAGATACAAGCGGATTAGAATATTCAATCCGCCATTTTCTTTTTTTAATACCTACCTAATATTCCCAATAAAGATATCAGCTCCACAATGTTGTACAACAAGTCTCATAGCGCGATACAATCAAATAGCTGAAATGTATAACGATAGTTGAGATAAAGGCGGATTAATTAGAATTGTTTCCATCCGCCATTTTTCCAATGAGACATTTTTAAAAACTTTTATATCTTTTAAAATATCATATCCACAATATTGTACAACCACTGTCTCATAGTGCAATACAATCACATTGCTGAAATATGCAGAGATTGCTGAGATACAAGCGGATTAGAATTGAGTATCTTACCGCCATTTTCCTAAACGGTTGGTTTTTGTTTTTCCAAAATGCTTTCAATAAAACAATAAACTGATTAAGAATACATTCTTTATTATAAATAAATGTTATCACTTAAAATATTGTCTACGCATTTTTATTTCATACAATTTACACACAAACACACTAGCCTCATTTGTAATACATAATCAAATCAGATCTATGGTAAAAATTCTCATAAAAGCATTAAAATTTTAAAACCTCGACTTAAAGTGCAATTTAGCATAAACAATTATAATTTTATCTAAATATAGTAAACGCAAAACACATAAATCAGCACATATTTTAAGTGTTTGACCGTTATATGGCTTATAACTTTTAAACCACTTGACGGATTTTGATGCGGTTTTCGCAGTTACATAGAGGGATTCTTGACAATTATGTATAGTTTAGTATAATTGCGCTATGACTAAAAGGAGTCGAACAATGACCGATTTTGTGAATTTAGTCAGGGACTTCTATGTAAAAGGCTAATAAATACTAGAAAATAATTTATTGTGATCGATTTTATTGTTCGTCCTACCGACTAACTTATAAATAATATTTACAATATTATTATCATAAATTAATATATCTTACAAAATTAATCTGGTACAAGATCTCTGGTAATAACAGGTTGTATTCTCCATCAATCGCCGAGTTACAAATGTCGCCAAAAACAATTATATCTTCAAATTATAGTACATAGGTTTGTCGTCCATGATTGTATTGATGTCCCCGAGCTTGGGGTCGCAGGCGGGCCACATGCCCTGCGCCATCTCCATCTCGCTCGCACTCACTGGCTGGCCCATTTGACTCTGCGGACAAAAATATAACATCAAGTCACAAAATTTGCTGCAGCATTTGCTGTAAGATTAGAATCCTTACTAATATTGTAAACGCGAAAATGATGTATGGATTTTGTTCTCTCTCTCTCTCTTTCACGCAAAAACTACTGAACGGATTTGGATGTAATTTGGCACAAAGATAGAATATATCCTGGATTAACACATAGGATACTTTGTATCCCGGGAAAACATACGATCTTTCGGTAATGCGGGTGAAACCGCGCGGGACACTAGTATCACATATTTACGAATCGTATGGGACGTTTAAACAGTATGAAAAAATTATGTATTATTGTGGAAGTCGTCTATACAATGAACGAATCACTTTTTAACCATTTTAATAAAGAAAAAAAAATTTTAATTAGTTTTTGTTAAAAATTACATTTTGAATAGAAGCTTTTTTTGGTGACTGTACTTGCATTGACATTCAATATACTAATGTATACCAAATATCAAGTCAATCTGACCACTGGAAGTGGGTGAAATTCGACTTGCAAGATTCCACCCGAACATACATCCATTGCAAGTTAATAAAACGCTTGTACAAAATATTTAATTTGGTAAAATTTTAGAAAAAATTGGATAAGGTTTGCTTTTGATTTCTCTTGTTCATAAAATTAAATCAACATAAAAAAAACTGCTATTCATAATAAATTCATTTCCTGAACCAACCACGGCAAAATGACACAAACAAACAATAATTATGACCATGTATAAATGTGTGTAAGGACTTTTTGGCGGGAACTTGCAGAGTGATGTTTTGCATTTTCGTTTTTATTTTCATAAATTCGTGTATTTTGAGTTTTATTATGTATTTTCGGTGGTATTTTACCCAATAAAGATCATCCATGTGCACCAGTGAAGTGAAATGAAATGAATTATGTGTATCGTAACTTCTCAAGTTGTCTCAAAAAGTCTGTGAAGAGTTTTAGTACAATGACCACCATTGTAGTAAAACATGACTTTTATGGACGGTGACTGACTGTGGACCATTATGTGAAAGTGATTTATCGTGACGGGAAACTATAATATAACTCGACACTGGCAGAAATGAGCCCTAATTTGGGCTTGGTTGCCAAACTTAAAAATAAGAAGAAGAAATGTGTGTAACAAAAAGGGTATATACATCCGAAGGGTGTGAAGACTACATCAGGTACAGACTCTCTATAAAAAGTTTCAGCACAAAATAATATTACTCGAAAATTCATACTTTGCTTGAGGACCGTACGTACCTGGCCGCCTGAATTGTTTACACTTTATTTTAAATTTATTTTTATATTGTTTTTTGTGTAAATAATAAAGAATTTTGTATTGTATTGTGTACAGTACTGTACTGTACCTGCTTATAGCTTGACGACTGTACCTACCGTTCTGATATCCCTTCTCTTCCCCCTACTTCTCTTGGGCCACGGTTTCTTGAGGTGCACATATGTGATATGAGCTCTTTTCTCGCTTGCGTGTTTGAAACCTTTACCGCACATTTCACATTTGAACGGTTTCAAACCTGTGTGGATCTGAAAAAATAAATTAGACTATCAGTGGTAGTGACGTCGGATCGATGACAAAGGTCCCGGGAATACAGTGGCGTAACTATACCATCTGGGGCCCGTGGAAAATTCTTTTGATGGGGCCCTATCAGTAAAATCGTCACGTTGTACTCAGTTTAATTTTTCAGCGTACTCAATTACACGTTGTATATGCCCCACTAATGGTCATAGGCCTCCTCTCTTAGGCGAGAGGGAATGGTCTGTAGTCCCCACGTTAGCCCAATGCGTATTGGAGACTTCACATCCATATCCATAGAACATAATATCTTAATGCATTCATCATCTATTTGCTAGGATGTGAAGTATAATATATTGTATAAGTATTTGGGAAAAAAGCTGTAATATTAAGGGTAGTATGTAGGCTAGATCGCGCGCCAAAACCAGCATTCATTTGTTACTTTGCAGTTGTGTTACAGGCACGCACACATGCATCAAATCCAAACTTGACGTTGCGTCAAGTTAGGTACGTACCGCATAACGTGGTACCAGCCGATAAAATTACAATATTATTAAGTAACATTATATTTAATTTTCTATTTAAATACCTTTTCTAGTGGCTTATTTAAATAAGCGCAACCAAAGTTTACATAATTATTATGCAGAATGGATTCACTACTTATAAGCAAAGGAAATTCAGTGCTATGCCTTATATTAGTACTTTGGGGGTACTTACGTTAACGTTTTTTGAAGAAGTAGGTACTAATCCATAGTAACTCTGTTTGTTTAATAAGTAATAATAATAAATAGTTATAAGTTTAGTAATAAATAACAATTAAATAAAATAAACATCCTAGGACATTCCTCACACACGGTCATCTTATCCCAAACTAAGCTGAGCTTGTACTATGGAAACCTTTTTGTTTGTAAATACATACTTAATATACATATTTACACCTAGACTCAGGACATACAGACATGTTCATGCACACAAATGCATGTCCAGGGTGGGAATTGAACCCACGGACTGCTATACTATAGGTGGAACCTTAACCCGTTGGTTCTCGCGAGGGACGCGCGTCCTATTATAACAATTGATGTCATTGTTACATTTTTAACCGCGAGCCAAGCGATTAAATTAGTCCACAACATGAGCCCTGCAAGTGCAATAAAAACTTAAAAAAGTTTAAAAATACTAACTATAAACTTGATTCATTCATTCTTGGGTCAGTACTTTACACCTTTTTTTTTTTTTTTTTTTTTATGTAAAATGGGCTTGCGTTTGACCTTCGACTGACCCCATGAGGAGTTATGACGAGGCCGAGGATGTAGCACGCTTACCCAGAAAAAGCCTATTCACTCTGGCCTTGAATACATCTAGGTTATAGGTGTCGGGAAACACAGACCCCGGAAGAGAGTTCCACTCCTTTGCTGTTCGTATAAGAAACGATGAAGCAAAGCGTTGTGTCCGGGTACGCGGGATGTCAACAACGAATGGGTGGAAATTCTCCCGGCGTCTTGTGTTTCGATGGAGAAATGGGGATGGAGGAATTAGATTGAACAATACTGTAGCACACTCTCCAAAATATATCCTATAGAAGACCGACAAACATGAAACCTTACGCCGATGTTCAAGGCTCGTTAATTTCGCCTCAGTTAGCGAAACATCACCGACTAGTCTCCTAGCACGACGGTCTATTGAGTCAAGGGCCTCCAGCTGGTATTTGGCAGATCCATCCCAGAGGTGACAGCAGTACTCGATGCACGAACGGACTTGTGCTTTGTACAGTTGCAATAGCCGATCCGGTGTAAAGTACCGCTTCACCTTACAGAGGATGCCTAACTTTTTTGCTGCGGTTTTAGCCTTTGACTCAATAGAACTACCAAAATTTATTTTGGTAGTTAAGGTTATGCCTAGGAGTTCAAGTTGGTCGGAAATCGGTACGGATATATCTTGAAAAGAAGGAGTGAGGTTGAAAGGACTCCTTTTAGCGGTGAATAGACACGCCTGAGTCTTGGAGGGATTAAACTTGACCTGATTAGCTTTGCCCCAATCGGAGACTGCTTGCAGGTTCAAGTTAATACGCTCAACCATGGCCTCTCTAAGCGTCAAGATTTCTTCCCTGGTGGCCTGTGTGCATGAAAAATAGCTCTCCATGACAGTGCTGTCGTCTGCGTACCCAAAGATACCGGGTTTTAGCAGATCGTTGATATGCAGCAAGAATAATGTCGCGGAGAGAACTGATCCCTGAGGTACCCCGGCATTAATTGCCAATAGATCCGACGAGCACCCGTCTATAACAACTCGTATGGACCTTTCGCTCAGGAAATCTGAAATCCAGGCACACAAACCAGCAGATATTCCGTACGAAGGAAGTTTACTTAACAGACTATCGTGCCAGACTCTATCGAAAGCCTTGGAGATATCAAGGGAGACAGCAAGTGATTCACCATATCTCTCAATAGCTTCGCTCCATAGATGTGTGGCATACACAAGAAGATCCCCAGTCGACCGTTTCTGGCGGAAGCCAAATTGGCGGTCACTGAGGAGATCATTATCTTCAAGGTATGCCAGGAGCCTCCGATTCAATACACGTTCCATAATCTTACAGAGTATGGACGTGATCGCAATCGGGCGATAATTTGAGGGGTCAGCACGACTGCCTTTTTTGGGCACTGGTTGCACATTTGCAAGCTTCCAGGCTATTGGAACTTGACCCGTTAGTAGAGAGAGGCGATACAGGCGTGTTAGGACAGGAGACAGCTCAGGCGCACAGTTCCGTAGGACAATGGCTGGAATACCATCAGGGCCACTGGCTTTATTCACATCCAGATTGCGTAGTACCTTAGCTACCTCCTTTTGCCGAATATGAATATCTGGCATTTGGAGGTCGCAAGAGGGTAGTTTTGGGGGTGATTGGCTACCCGCATCTAGATGTGAGTTCCCCGCAAATAGAGTGGCAAATATATTAGCCTTCTCCACGGCTGTGTGGGCCAGAGAACCGTCGGGTTTCAGCAGCGGCGGTAGCGATGGGCGGCAGAAATTGGCCTCGACCGACTTGGCAAGCGACCAAAAAACTTTACTCCCAGATGGGAAAGAAGAAAGCTTGTCGCTAATTCGGCCAATGTGGTCGGTGCGTGCATCTTTGAGGGCCTTTTTACAGGACTTGGTGGCAATATTAAAAGCTTTCTTCTTGGACTTCAAATCAGGAGCTTTACGCGCGCGAGCATCTGCCCAGGCTTGGTATGCTGATTGCTTAGTAGCCTCGGCTGAGGTGCAATCTGCATTAAACCACTTAGGGGTCCTGCTGCTGGGGGATACGTCAGAGTATGGAATAAAATATTCCATAGCCTGACATATCACCTCAGAAATGGCGCTCGCACAACTCGAAGGGAACCTAGACGCGACACGACGCGACAGGTTTAAGAAAGCAAAGAATATAGGACTTTATTTAATGCACAAAACGGTGCACATTTCAATTAAAGAATTCGTGACAATTAACTCGCGCCTCGTTCTCGTCAGATGGCATGGCGAGGCGTATCTAAATTATCTCTTATATGTGTACCTTTTTGTTTACTAAATAAAGTTCTCTATATTCTATTCTTGTTTAGAAAAGTGCGCGCCGCGTCGTGTCACGGTTTGAACTGACTATTATGATTCAAACGTGTTTTGCACCACCGCGGCACCGGGTAGGATTGTCTTTCATTATTGAGGTGTCTATCTGCCACGTATTAAAATAATAAATAATACTTAGAGTGAGTTTACCGGTTACTATAGAAATATAATTAAATGTGAGTAAGATTGTAAATTTCACATGCCATGTGATTGTTATGATGTTACTGTTATGCTTCAATGTAATGGACATTGAAGCATAACAGTAACATCCCTAATTATTTTCCCATACTTATTAGTATATGCGAAGGCAGGCCATTTAACGTGAGCCGTAGCCATATTGAGATATCGATTTTAAAAAAATGGATAATGCTCACTATGACTTTTAGGCGTAGTAGAGAGAAATTGGTGTGACGATGAGATATAAAACATTTAACATTATAGTGAGCGTTATAAGAATACTAAAATTTTAAGGATTTGCAAAGGGGCTTATCAAGTTATGCTCAATAAAATAAAATCTACAAAGAATATATCTAGTAACAATGATAGCTTTATAGTAAAAGAATATATATAAGAACAGTGAATTGTTTACAAATGGACATATCCATCTATATAATTGTATTCTACTAGCTAGTAGGTATATATATACAGCGTCCCAAACATTCACTCTGTTCGAATGAACTGAACTGCGTTCCGTTCACCTTACTTTAGTGTGCCTTCGACATTCATGCAGTATGGGTGAGTACCACAGAGATCACAGCGGCGTTAATAATACAAGAAATCGAATCAAACCTGAGAAGTAAACCTGGACGTAAATAACAATTTAGTAGTCAAATAAGTAAACTTATTTGTTGTTCAAGTGTAATAATATCGTAATATCACAATAGAAAAAATATTTCTTCATTTAAATGCCACGACTGCGGTGTAAATTCTATAGGAACGACACGTTGAATAAACCCGTAGGCGCTTTGAAATTCATGGGCGCTTAATAAGAGCGAGAAAACTATAATCTAGCCTCGCCCCCACTGTCATCAAGCTCGACGGATTTTTTGTTCGGAACGCGAAATCTAATAAAATACATATATTATTTCAATGTTCGTATTCTAACCTTCTTTTCAGCATCAAAATCAAAGTCATTTATTCAGTTTAGGCCCTAGTAAGGCACTTATGAACGTTAAATTGGTACATACAGTTGAATTTACCACCGGTTCGGAATACACTTACACTGAGAAGACTCCTGCAAGAAACTCAGCAAGTGGAAGATCTTTTTATATTATAGCTTTTTTTTCCAAATATTAATACAATACATATATTATCATTATGCTTATTCGTACAATTGTCACTTAGCCAGGGGGATGCAAGTGCAGAGAGAAACTACTACAACCATATATTCTTGTCTTCCACGTAATGAGCCACCTTATTGGCACCTGGCTTTGTCAATTAACCTCTGCTTTATGAAACCTTTTAATTTATTATAAGACATTTTAGTTACTTCGAGTGGGATTTTATTATAGAATCGAACGCAATTTCCGAGAAAAGACTTATTAGCTTTAGATAACCTGAATCTAGGTGTCACAATTTTATCTTTATTTCTTGTATTGAAGTTATGGCGGCTACTATTAATTTCAAATAAATTAAGTTTTTACGGACAAACATAATATTTTCATAAATGTACTGTGACGGTAACGTTAAAATTTTGAATTCCTTGAATCGACTTCGTAGTGATTCGCGAGGACCCAAGCAATAGATTGCGCGAATTGCACTTTTCTGCAGAATAAATATAGTTTCAAAGTCTGCAGCTGAGCCCCACAGCAGAAGACTGTAGGACATTAAACTATGGAAATAAGCAAAGTAAACCAATCTGGCTGTAGCCACATCTGTTATTTGTATAATATTTCTAACTGCAAAGGTGGCGGAACTCAGTTTACTAGCTAATCTTTCTATATGAGGACCTCATTGTATTTTACTATCTAATGTTACGCCGAGAAAAACTGCCTTATCCACTAGTGCAAGTCTTTTACCATCGACAAAGATATGAGTGTCTCTCTTAACAAAATTAGGGAGAGAAAACCTTATACATTTTACAGGAATTAAGCATAAGATTATTGGCGGCAAACCATTTTGATACAGCTGATAAGGTGTCATTGAGCTGCGTAAGGTCTGTATCTTTTCTATTAACCTTAAAAATTAGAGAGGTGTCATCAGCAAATAAAACTATATCCGACATTTCATTTACCATATACGGCAGATCATTAATATATGCCAGAAACAAAAAAGGGCCTAAAATTGATCCTTGCGGTACGCCCGTTTTCACTAAAGACCCTGAGGACGTACATCGACGATTCATTAAGAAGCCGCGCGATAAAAAAAAACTTATTTATGATTTTATGAAAAAGACTAGTCTATCTATAAGCAAATAACAAAATAAGCAATCAATGGCTGAGAGGGAGAACAAGGAAAATATTTTGGCATACGGGACTTTTTCAAAAAGACTATGGGCGTATCAACAAATCATGAAATTGATACCAATGACCATAATTTTTTTTTATCAAAATGTCCATGGTGTATTTCATAACTCTAATAATGTAAAAAATAAAAATGCACTTATCATGTTCTGTTTGACAAGCGCATGTATACAGATATGTGGATGACGTAATTTCCGGTGTCAATAAAAAGCGACGTGGTGTCACCTTGGGACACTGGGGGGAACTGACTGCTTTCGCGATTGCGTCTTGTATATAAAGCTTCACTTGACATTTCATAGAAAAATGTATGGACAAATGGCGTCGCAAAATTGATGCTTATAAATGAATAAATTACATTATTCTCGTACAAAAAAAAGAAAATGTGGCCCCACGGATCTGTTGTACATATATTTGTGATTCGATGTTATATATAATTTTTACAAAATGGATTCTAATTTTGATGGTATCACTAAAGAGGCAAACCTCGATTTTTGTGATTTTGGTAATATTTGTTATGTTTTTGCTAGTTATTGGAGCAAATTAAAAAAAAAGAGCCAACACGGATCTATTAATTGGTGTCTTGATTTTATGATTATGTTCATATAATACTATTTCTTTCATGTTTTCATTCATAAACCACTAAAATAGCGAACCCTGTTTATGACGTTTAGCTTACATACCGCCCTTAAATTAAAAGACCTTCCACAAAAAAAAAAAAACCTTGCTGAGTTTCTTGCCGGAGTCTTCTCAGTTTAAGTGTATTCCGAACCGGTGGTAAATTCAACTGTATGTACATAACGTTCATAAGTGCCTTACTAAGGCCTAAACTGAATAAATGACTTTTTGATTTGATTTGATTTGATTTAGCTTTTTGGTGAAGGAACAACATCGTGAGGTCTGTAACTCAGGTACAATGTAAAAAAATATTTTTGAGCTCGCGGCCTCTTGGGGCGGGGCCCTCTTGGGTCGGGGGCCCGTGGCATTTTGCCAGCCCTGACACCTCATTGTTACGCCACTGCGGTAATATAATGAGCTTAGGAAACTACAGCACGGTGCTAGGGTACTTTATAGTACCCACCTGGCTGGCTACCACCCTCAAGTTGAACTGTCGCCAAGCACCTATCGGTGTGTTCCGACAGCTGCACTTGAGAGACAGTTACTTCTAGGCTTTTATCTGTGCACCACCTTCGGCCACATCACTTACCATGGTGTGCATGTGGTCAAATATCGGTTCGGAAGAAATGAGAAGAAACGGCAAGAAACTCAGCAAGGTAATTTTTTTTATAAAGGACAAAAGACAGTTTATGTTTCAAATAGGTGACCCCACGGTTTCACCCGCGTACGGTTAATTTCTTTTGCGCGGTACCCTAATTATTTTCCTAAAATAAAAGTTACTCCTTATTTAATCAGCTGCAGATTACTGCAGAATACATATAATGTATATATTTTCATGCCTAAATACTTCTCGAATGTTGTAATAAGAAGAAATAAATATTTTAACATCAGCTATCTGTCAGTAGAAATCCCGTAAAAATCGGTCCAGCCGTTTCGAAGATAAGCAGGAACAAACTTTTGTAAAAAAAAAATTGTTTTCGTACCGTATATACTTTCATATGCATTTATTAAAAAGCTGTTATTTTGACATTACCGCGGGATTCCTAAAATGTCCCGGGATCTTAAATTTAGCATTAACACGAACTAGCACACATTTCACACACTTTAAACCAAAAAAACACAATCCCGGGACCCCGGGACTCAAATCCCGCAATCCCGGGATTGCAAAAAAACTTACAAACATATGCCTCTGCCGATTGCTGTGCGTGGAGAAGTGCTTCCCGCACAGCGAGCAGCAGTAGGTCGCCTTCTCCTGACTGTGAACTCTTCTGTGTGCGACTAGCCGCTGTTTCATACGAAACGATTTCCCGCACGAGTCGCATTTGAACGGCCTCTCGCCTGTATGGACCCATGTATGGTCTTTTAGGAGGGCGTAGCTCTGGAAAATGTTTTAAGAGACTGTAGATTTCATCAGCGTCGTTAAGGCGATGATAGCTCAGTGGTAGTGACGTCGGATACCGAGGCGAAGGTCCCAGGTTCGGATCCTACAATGAGCTTGAGGAAAACATCGTGAGGAAATCAAAGCACGGTGGTAAGGTACTTTATAGTACCCACCTGGCTGGCTACCACCCTCAAGTTGAAAATGTGTTGCCAAGCACCTATCGGAGTGTTCCGGACAGCTGCACTTGAGAGGCCAGTTCCTTCTAGGCTTTGTGTGTGCACCACCTTCGGACACATCATCACTTACCATGGTGAGATTGTAAAAAAAACTACCCGAATCAAAAAGAGACGCATAACGCGAGACACCCTCAAGCCAAAGCCATCATATCGTGCCTCTGTAAGTGGAATGTATGCCGAGACAAACCATAGCACGGTGGCGAGGGGGGGGGGGTACTTTGTAGTAGTACCCACCTAGCTGGCTACCCACCCTCATCGAATCCCACAATAAGCTTTGAGCTTTCGGTGAAGGAAAACATCGTGAGGAAAACCATAGCACGGTGGGTAGGGGTACGGGTACTTTGTAGTACCCACCTAGCTCGCTACCAGCCACATCGAATCCCACAATGAGCTTGAGCTTTCGGTGAGGAAACCATAGCACGGTGGTAGGGTACTTTGTAGTACCCACCTGGCTGGCTACCACCCTCAAGTTGAAAATCGATCGCCAAGCCACCTATCGGTGTGTTCCGACATCTGCACTTGTTAGCTATATGTACCTGGAACATTCTCCCGCAAACCTCGCACATGCACGGCGACTTCATCGAGGGGTAGTTGGTTCGATTCTTGTCCGGGTGCATGCGCCTGAAGTGGCCGTGGTAAGCGCGGGAGTCTTCTAGTTGTAAGCCACACTGGAAATAAAAAAGGTAATTTATGCATCGGAATCGAATCTGTAACACAGAATAGGAAAAAGTACTACTGTAACTAATAATAAATAAATACCCTAAATAAACTACAACAACACATACACACACATTACTTATGTCAAAAAACTAGCTGTCCCCCGCGGTTTCACCCGCGTTCTAGGCATGAAAATTATCCTATAATACTCGGGGATGATGTAGCTTATTGAAATAATTATACAGCGTGTAAGGGACATCGCCGCACAAACGGATACCATGGGTCCAGGACATGATTCTGGACCCCCCCATGTTGGAATTTTTCGTCGGTTTTTCCCAAATTTTTTAATTTTTTTTTTGAGTTTTTTTTACTTTAGACTGTTCATAATCGTTATTCTTACCTGACCCAAAGAGATTTAAAATAAATAAGTTATTAATTCATTACTTTCACTAAAAGTAGCAATGTAAATAAAACTAGAAACGGTGTCTTCTCAGCTGTTTATAAAAGTCAGCGACATACTACGTAGGCACAACGTTATCGCGCGTTTAAATCGCGGTGTTCACAATACATTGCGCGCTCGAAAATGACAATTTCTATAACCGATCATTAGCGAGGTGAATGACTTTCGAAATTTGATTAGTGGCATTAGGTGTAGCCTTTTCGCGAAGTTTGCGTTACCATGCGAAATACACCCTGTATATTATTAGTGAAATAATTTTTCGAATTGGATCAGTAGTTTTGGAGATTACCTTCAAAATTCAATTCAAATTCAAAATTCAAAAAGCATTTATTCAATTTAGGCCCTGATAAGGCACTTATGAACGTTAACAAATGGCTCTACACCGGTTCCAAATACAACTTGAACTGAGAAGACTCCGGCAAGAAACTCAGAACTTCTACGTCCAAACTTACAAATTTACCTCTTAGACACGAGTGTATTTTTTTTATTTTCAATAGGCTAGTGTCCTGAACATTATATTATAGTAAATTACATTATCAAAAAAATATTAGACACGTATTTTTTCCTTTGTCAATCAAACAAAAAAATACGATAATATCGTTTGTTGAAGATCCGCGTTACGTCACGCGATGGTACACTTTTCACAAACAAGTGACGTCACGAGGCTCCGGAACATTGACGCACTTTATCTTAGTGAATTTGTAATGATTTCATGAAGCAAAAAATACGTGTCTAATATTTTTGATAATCTAACTGACGGACTAATTAGATACACACATATTGAGACCACTAACCTGTTCACAGGGTATAGGCCCCTCCGCTTTCCTCATCTGACTA
Source organism: Polyploca ridens (assembly GCA_951394255.1). Classification (NCBI taxonomy): domain Eukaryota; kingdom Metazoa; phylum Arthropoda; class Insecta; order Lepidoptera; family Drepanidae; genus Polyploca; species Polyploca ridens. The sequence goes on from OX596272.1 coordinate 6,968,339, forward strand.
GGATATAGTTTTCTCTTGTCTTCGTCGCTCTCTTTCTCACGCATTCGTTTATCTTTCTCCCTCATTTCCTGCTGAAAAGATTAATGTATACAAAATTGAATTTGTGGGTCAGAAGGAACAGGTGCTGCTTAAGGACTGGTCTGCTTAAGTTTGCTATTTATTTACTTATTAAATATAGATTCAGTCTACTTTGTAGTTGTTGCCGCCGCGCCGGGGCACGCAATTGTTGTCAGTGCGATTAGAATGTAAATATTATGTAATGAATCTAAGCTTGTTTTGAAAAGAGTAATTGCTGAGTTTACTGCCGGCTCTTCTCAGCAAATGCAACCTTCCGAACCGGTATTAGAGTATTAGAGTCAGAATTTTCCTGCGAAGGTCTATTTGAATAAATGATTTTGAATTTAGACCCCCAAAACGGGCCACCCCTTCCACCCTCCCCTTGTTACGTGTGGGGAATCATATTGCGGGGGTCTTTGTGGGGGGTTTATGTGTATGAGAAGCATGTGACAGACTGTGAGAGTGTGTGAATGTGTGGGGGGTGTGTGTTTGAGTGTGAGGGGTTTGTGGGTGTGTGTGTGTGTGTGTGTGTGTACGTACCTTACACTTCCTGCCTCTCTTAGCCTTGTTGGCGTCCCTGGCGTCCTTGTGAGTGGTGGCGTGTCGCGCCGACACCAGCAGGTGCCGCCGGTGCGCCTCCGCCGACACGAACCGCACGTTACACTGCTCGCAGAACGGACCGTCCTCTGGTATCTACACCAAATAACCTTACTATAAGTCACGTATATTCTATCACTGAACTCGTCATAAGTATTCTATCACACTTGACAATCTATTGGTCACTTGTATTCTATCACAATTAGCTTACTATGGGTCACTTGTATTCTATCACACTCAACATACTATAAGTCACATGTATTCTATCACACTCAACTAACTATAAGTTACGTGTATTCTAACACACTTATCTATAAGAGGCCTGTATTCTTCAACATACCTGCCCATTGTCCAACCGATGTTTCAGCTTTTTATGCAGTTCTATACCCTTAGCGCTGACGAAGGAGTACCCGCACAGTTCGCACACGAAGTCCGACGGGTGTTTGATGCGAATATGACCCATGTATGTTGTAAATTTACTGTTGGAAGGAGACAGAATACTTTGTATTTCGTAGAATGTCTCTTTCATTGAAACATCCTAAGGATCAGTTCACACTGAGACATGAAACGACGCGACACGGTGCGCACTTTTTTAAGATAGTAATACAATATAGAACTTAATTTACTAATGTGTTTTCAGGATTAGAAGATATCGGTGACAGTTCACTTTTGTCAATTATAGTCATGCGCCTTAACGATATCCAATCGATTTTTTTGTCGTATCGAGAAAGTTAATAAAGAAAGTCTAATCGGTTTTCATTTTAGTGCTTTTATTTTCCAAATTATATTTCCTTATCACTGTCTTACTGCTTAATACCGCCTCGTGTGTAATTACCAACTTTGCACACATGTATCATACTGTACTATTATCGTTGTTCTTAATTTCAGATAATTATTACAGGATTTATGAGAAATTATGTTTGTTAATTGATATTTACCTAATAATGTAAGAATATTCTCTCTCTCTTTGATATCGTACCGATATATCGAAATTTTTTGGTAATTAAAAATATTTCGATATTGATAAACCAATTCAAAAATAATCGATATAACATATATCGATACTTTTTTGAATTTCCCTGTCGATCAAGCATTGTCAATCACTATAGGTCAATGTTCCGTTTCATGCAGCAAGTATTTTAAGTACATCCTATTTCTTAATTTTTTAAATTATCAAGCTATAGTATTAATGTGCTGATATTGTTTCTTAGTTATATATAGCGATATATATTGTATTTTTGCAATGATATAAAATGGAAATTAAAATATTTCTTGTAAAATATTATATTAGTTACTCGCAAGTAGTATGAGTGAACCGGAAAATGTGAACTGTCACCGATATCTTCTAATCCTGAAAACAGATTACAGAATAATTTATACATTTCAGAGGCCAAGATCCATCTCAGCGAAAACGCGTGTATACGAGTTTTTTGATCGATTATTTCAATGCAGTATGTGCATAAGCCATAGCCCAGTGGTCAAAGGGTTAGAATCCCATCCTATAGGTCGTGGGTTCGATCCCCGATATGGTCAAATGTCTTTGATTTTTTTTACACCAAGCAAAGTTCGGTCAACCAGGTACAGTATTACCCAACTGATATGGCGCGTCGTGAATCTTCGTTCGCACAGAAAAGAAAGTATGGCCCCGAAGATTAACGAAAGAATGCTTAAAACTTACAATCAACCTTAAAACACTAATATAAAGTTCATAATACAGTGCAGCTGTTAGTTCCGTCTCACTCGCGCGTGAGGACCCTCCGCACGGCGCGCGCTAACATGGCGGCAGCTGCCGACCAATAGCGTTTTCCGCGCTTTGAAAATATATCTTCTGCGCAGGTACATCGGTAAGCCATATCAGTTGGGTACTACTGTACTGATAGTTTTATGTATGTAAAATAGTATTTTAAAAAAGACTCACACAAATTCATCCTGACAATGCGGGCAGTTATATTTAGTTCCTTTATGCCATCTCTCGTGTAATCTAGCTGTCTGTCTGTGTGTAGTGACGTACGGGCATTGATTACAGCTGAACCGCTGCGTGTGGTGCGCTGTTATATGTTTCCGTAAAGCATGGGGGTGCTTGAAGTGAGTTTTACATATTTCACATGAGTACTCGCCGCATTGCTGTGGAAAAAATATTGTATAAGTTTTATTTAAGTTAATTTTGGCAACCAAGTCACAATAATTTATCACTTTCACACATAGTCCTCAGTCAGTCACCGTCCATAAAAGTCATGTTTTGGTGGTCATTGTACTAAAACTCTTCACGGACTTTTTGAGACAACTTGTTAAGTCACGATACACGTAATTCATTTCATTTCCCTTCACTGGTGCACATGGATTGATCTTTATTGGATAAAATACCACCGATAATATGATATTAAACTCAAAATACACGAATTTATGGAAATAAAAACGTATGTATGGTTTATTGTTTATTATATAATACTAGCTGTCCAGCGCGGTTTCACCCGCGTTCCCGCGATAAAAGTAGCCTATGTCCTTCTCCATACCATAGGCTATCTGTATGCCAAATTTCATGATGATCCGTTGAGTAGTTGAGGCGTGAAGGCGTAACAAACAAACAAACTCAATTTCGCATTAATAGGTTAGGATTATAGATGAACCGACTCAGCACCATCAGGAAAGCAACCAAAACGCAAGACGCGGCTAATAACAAAGCTCCTGAAATGGCGATGGGCTGGCCACACTGGGATTATTAGAATCTGATAACCCAGCGAAAGGAAAAGAAGACAAGGAAGACAGATTACAAGATGGGATGACAAAATCACTGCAAGAGCTGGCAGACACTTACCATGGTGAGATTGCGGTCAAACACAGGCCTATAAACAGTAAAAAAAAAAAAAAAAAAAAAGAACCTGGTCTAGAATTGCGCATGATAGAGTCAAATGGAAATTGGAGGTTTTTGCCAAAATTAGGTTATTATGAGCTTAAGCTTTTAGTGAAGGAAAACATCGTAAGGAAACCATAGCACGGTGGTAGGGTATTTTATAGTACCCGCCTGGCTGGCTACCACCCTCAAGTTGAACTGTCGCCAAGCACCTATCGGTGTGTGTCCGACAGCTGCACTTGAGACTTTGCCTTCTAGGCTTTGTGTGTGCACCACCTTCGGACACATCATTACTTACCATAAATAAATATCCCGGGACATTCCTCACACACGGGCATCTGATCCCAAACTAAGCAGAGCTTGTACTATGGAAACCAGATAACTGATATAATACATATACTACTTTTTTGTTTGTAAATACATACTTAATATACATAATTACACCCAGACTCAGGACATACAGACATGTTCATGCACACAAATGTATGTCCTGTGTGGGAATCGAACCCACGACCTGCGGCGCGTAAGGTGAACCTTAACCAACTGCGCCAACTGGCCCGTCGAGAACCATGGTGAGATTGCGGTTAAATAGGCAAAAAAAAACATAGGACTAAAGCACAAAAATACATAAAAACCATACTTACATCTGTATGCCTCGTCATATGACTATTATAAGCATCTTCGTCCAAAAATCCTTTAAAACACTCCGTACACTTAAACACTGAATTCTTATAATTAGCACTCTCCTGTCTCTTATTAATCTCAGCTATTTGTTCGTCGAAAGACAAATCAGTTATTGTAAACAAAGTTTCATTCAATTCATCATTTAAAAATGGCTTCCTCCGTCTATCAATTTTAGGCTCAGTCACATCCTTAATCTGTTTCTTCCGCACTTTTTTAACTTTTTCAACTTTTTTTTTAACTTTTTCTTTCTTTTGACGACGTTTCTCTAGAGGTAAGCTATCATCTGTGGAGTAATCTTTATCGGAAGCTATGAAATCATCTGTAGCTATATCTATATCGTTCTCCTTTCCAAGTTCGTCGTTTTCGTTTAGATATTCTAAATCAGAGCTTGCTGTTTCATGTTTGATTTCTACGTCTACATTGACTTCTTGTATCGAAGGAGGTTCTTCTGCTCTGTGATGTATTTCTTCGTTGTTTTCTATATATAAATCGCAATAGTCTGGCGTGTAGTGTTTTGTATTCAAATTTGATGATAGCTGATTGTTATCTCTGTTTATTGTTTTAATGTTTCTTAATGTTAGCTGAAAATTTATGAATATACAGGGTGTTGTTTTGGTCGGCGTCAAGCGACTCAGGAGCGGTAGTACAAAATATATATTCCCCATAAATTTACTTAATTCCATTAAATACTGTAAATATGTCGAGAAATACCTTATTCAATTTGAAATAAAATTACCGCAAATTATGGTTACTAGGCTCGTGCACAGACTAGAGCTAGGCGCAAGCCGCCATCGCCCCACCCCTTTACTCCCTCGTACTCCCGTTGAGTATTATGTCTACACTTTAGCCTATTACATGATTTTCAAATTTTTTATTTTTATTTTTGTTAGTAAAAAAAAATAAAGTATTTTTTTTATATTTTTTTTAGCACCAGTATCATTTGTATTATCGACCCTGAGTCGCTCGTCGCTGACCAAAACAACGACCTGTATTAAACTAGCATCCCCCGAGGTTTCACCCGTATCCTAGGATAAAAAATGTCCTTCTCCATACTATAGGCTACCTGCATGCCAAATTTCATGATGATCCGTTGAGTAGTTGAGGCGTAAAGGCGTAACAAACAAACTCACTTTCGCATTTATAATATTAAGTTAGGTGAGCCAAGGTGTGCCAAAATCATCCAAATTCGTTCAATCATTTTTCAAGTCGAATTTCACCCACTTCCAGTGGTCGGATTGACTTGATATTTGGTATACATTAGTGTATTGGATGACAATGCAAGTACAGTCAACAAAAAGTACAGTCACTCAAAAAAAGCTTGTATTAAAAATGAAATTTTTAACAAAGAACTTATCAGCATAACTGTCAGATCTAATGAATTAGGACAGTGAATGTGAATACTAGAAACTACAAAAGATTGTGTTTTCGATTTAATTGACATGGAAATATCCAATTAACAGTTTTCAGGGGTTCAGGTACAGAACCCCTGAAAAAGTAGAAAGGAATCCTTATAAGATCACTCTCTTGTCCGTCTGTCTGTCCGTATATCACCACCGATTTTCTCAGGAACGGGTGGACCTAGCAAGATGAAATTTATACCAGATACTGAGGTCTATAGTCCCTATTAGTTGTACAAAAATCAAGGTCCTGAGTCAACACGATAAAAAGATATGGGTAAATTTAGATTTGTCACGAAAACTTGTAAGTAACTATTTTTATTTTTCGGAATGTTTCCTTTACGTGTGATGTAAGACCTTGCTTTTAACCACAATTGACAATTCTAGGTCAACCGGAAGTACCCTATAGGTTTTGGGTCGAAAACCTATATGGTAGTTCCTGTTGACCTAGAATCACGACATAATAAATTAATAAAGTAATTTTTGCCTGTAATTGAGATTCACGCAATCTAAGTTAATACTTACATTCTCCTGTTTTTTAATAATCTCCAACATAAGCGAGTTGGCTCGTAAGCTCTTGTTTCTGAAGCGACTGCAGTTGACCAACTTCTGTGCGCACTCCGGGCATAGCTTCTGTGGTAGTTTGTCTTCAACGCATAACTGGAAAATTAATAAATAAATAAATATCCCGGGACATTCCTCCCACACGGTCACCTGATCCCAAACTAAGCAGAGCTTGTGCTATGGAAACCAGACAACTGATATAATATATATACTACTTTTTGTTTGTAAATACATACTTAATATACATAATTACACACAGACTCAGGACATACAGACATGTTCATGCACACAAATGCATGTCCTGTGTGGGAATCGACCCCACGACCTGCTGCGCGGTAGGTGGAGTCTTAACCCTGCTGAGTTTCTTGCCGGAGTCTTCTCAGTGTAAGTGTATTCCGAACCGGTGGTAAATTCAACTGTATGTACCAATGTAACGTTCATAAGTGCCTTACTAGGGCCTAAACTAAATAAATGACTTTTTGATTTGATTTTGATTTGAACCAACTGCGCCAACTAGCCTGTCAAATTTACAACTAACACCAATACATCCATTTAACTAAAGCTGACACGTTCACAGTACTCACACATATGCAATTACACGATACAGTATGTTTTATTACATTATTGCTTCTAATCAGTCAGTCAATTCTAATGGATGAATGCAAATAAAGACCACTCAATATTTATGAGCAGTAGCAAAAACAAAACAATAACTGTCTCCTTCATACTCATAAGCTTGACCGCGCGCGAGAGAGACGGACAGACTCTTCATGATGCGCATGCAGTGCGACGTGACGCCGCGCGCTTATTCACAGACACTACACAAGCGGAACGTGTAAATGTGTTGCACGTGCCAGATTTAGTAAACAGAGCTGTACAGCAAGGGCGGATCCAGGGGGGGGGGGTCATGGGGGTCATGACCCCCCCAGGGCCTAGGCCGTCTAAGTCACCCAGAGGTTTTTTTTATATTTTAACACACCTGGCAGGGGGGTCCTGCCATGGTTTTAAGAAACAGGGGTGGCATATTTATGTTATGTTTTTGTGTATTTTGAAACCCAACCAAGCTGGATGACCCCCTCCTGACCTAAAGGCTGGATCCGCCCTTGCTATACAGGATGGATAGTAAGGTGAAACTACCTAAGGGTATCTAACTTTTTGAGTTATTGGTATTTACAGAATTTGATAAGAAAAATACTTTAAACATTAACGGTCTTACTCATAAAAATCTCTTAAATAACGGATTAAATAGTATATAGCTAAATACTATTTAAAATTTTATTCAGTGTTTAACTTTTCTTTACTCATAAACGCATTTTAATCATGATTTAGTTATTGAAGGATTTAAAGAGCAAAAATAATATTATATATGGCGACACCAGCGTCAAGATCATAAATTTGACAGTTATGGAGGTTTTAAAAAAAAGAAACAGCAAGAATTTGAAAAGTTTTATTATGTGTTTTATGATAATATTATATTGTATATGATCTGAACCTCGGAAACAGCTCCAGTGGGTTTCGGGGGCGATAACTCGATCTAGCTAGGTTTCATTGTTAGAAAACGTAGTTTTATCCGTGTTTTCAGGCAATGAAAAACTGCTTCAATATCATTAGAATACGAAGGTAAATTTCGCCACCATTTACAAGGTTATCATATCATCATATCAGCCCATAGATGTCCACTGCTGAACATAGGCCTCCCCCATTGATTTCCACTTCGAACGGTTCTGGGCCGCTTGCATCCAGCGGCGCCCAGCGACTCTGACCAGGTCGTCGCTCCACCTGGTGGGAGGTCGTCCCGCTCGGCGCTTTCCAATACGTGGTCGCCACTCGAGAACCTTTCTTCCCCATCGGTTATCGGCTCTTCGAGCGATGTGGCCTGCCCATTGCCACTTCAGCTTACTGACTCTACGAGCTATGTCCGTCGTTTTCGTTCTCCTACGAATGTCCTCATTACGGACCCTGTCACGTAGAGAAATTCCGAGCATAGCTCGTTCCATAGCTCGCTGAGTGACTCTAAGCTTATTTATGCGGCCAGCAGTAAAAGACCACGTCTCTGTCCCGTATGTCATCACTGGTAACACGCACTGATTGAAGACCTTTGTCTTCAGACTCTGAGGTATTCGGGACGTGAAGATATGCCGTAGCTTCCCGAACGCTGCCCAGCCGAGTTGGATTCTTCGATTGACCTCTTTGTCGAAGTTGGACCTACCTAGTTGGACAATTTGTCCTAGGTATACATACTCGTCTACAACTTCGAGAACAGTGCTCCCAACAATCACCGGCATTGGCGGAATATGAACATTAGACATAATTTTTGTCTTGTCCATATTCATTTTGAGGCCTACCTGTTGGGAAACTCTGTTGAGGTCATTGAGCATGATGTTCAAAGGTTATCATAGCCAGGTGGGAAATCGGGCGGTCCCGAAACCAGAAGACCCTGTTCGAGTCCAGATGATAATATTTTTCGCTTTTTTTTTTCAAGTTCTTTTGTGAGAAAAACTAATATGATTTACATTACCAAATAAAAAAAACGAGCAAAGCTCGGTCATCGAGGTACGGAGGGAAGTTTAAGTAATTTATATAATTTATGGTGTTTCTATATAATCTAACATCATATACCCAGCTTATTTTCGGAAATCAATGAAAAATATTTTACTACAATCAAGCAGCAGCTGTTTATTTGGCGGCCATTTTGCTATTTAGCCCGTTAAACAAGGGTCGTAGGTGGTTTAATTTGACAGCTCTTTAAATAACGTTTTTAAGTAGTGAATAAGGATAAATACCATTTATGAGTGAAGATTTTTTTAAATAACTGTTTTAAGTATGACTTAACTTTAAATAGCGTTTATGAGTAAGGCCGTAATTTTCCTAACAAAATGTATGGGAAGTTTTTTTGATTTGTAACGTTTCTAGTACCCTAACCTAACTAGGCCACATACAGCTTTTTGATCATTGTCGGAGACAGGATCGAATAAGTTAAACTAACAATATTTCGAAAATCAACGTTTTGTCACTGACTGTAAATTTTTTTCAAAAGCTGAAAATGCCGATAGCAATAACTCAAAAATTAAGACATAGTCACCTAATATCAAGGATGTTAAAAAAGTCGGATATGTTCTCGCTAACAAATAACTGTGTCGCTCAAGTCGGCCACCACGCTGTACGTACGCACGGCTACAGATCAAGCTATAAATTTCCAATAAAAGCTGACCTCTCATTGTACGGAAATCCTATACAATGCGAGATCAGCTTATACTGAATGTATAGCTTGATGTGTTGCCGTGTGTACAAGCCGGCACGCACACATTCACACATCAGTCGAGCGAGGGTATACGGCTATGTCGACAGTCTAGTTTCCCGCGGAATAGCCAACTAATGTGCGTGAGAGGTGGCCGACTCACATAGACACAGTTTTTTGTTAGCGAGATTATGTCCGACGTAGTCTGTGCCTAAGATCATATTCGCGTGACTTCAATCCTAAAGGTAGCTGCCCTCACTGACCCGTCTCAAATTTTCACACTTCTTTGATCCCATTGCTAAGCATATTGCGCGCACGGAGGTGTGTGATTTGCCATAAAGTGAATCCCACCAAAAACATTTTTATGTAAAATGTTGCCAAGACATATGGCTCGCACTGTCAAAAAGTTATCAGATCTCATGTAGAGCCAAGCTTATAACTCTACATGCACTTACTCTACAAGCCCTAACTTCACAAACACTACACACCGTAGTCAAAATATGTGGCTTGGCCGTTTCACTACTACATCATCCCGGAGAGCAATTTATTAATTCCAACGTAATTACGTTATTTTATCGACCTCTTACCGATAATCCAGTGAGATGTTCGTAAGCCTGTTCCAATTTGTATTTTCTTATTGGAAACAATTTACTCCCCATCACCAGACATATTCTGCATACCTACAAATGATAAATAATTTATAACAATAGATTAGGGTCACTTCACACTGAGACGGACGCGGCGCGGCAAGCTTAGATAGCAATAGAATATAGAACTTTAATTAATAAACAAAAAGGTGCACATTTCAGTGAGAGATGCCGTGAGTGACTCGCGCCGCAGCGAGGCGTATCCGAATTCTCTCCCTGAAATGTATACCTTTTTATATTCTCACAGACTACGTCGGACATATTCTCACAAAAAATTGTGTCTAAGAGTCGGCCACCTCACACGCAACTAATGTGAGTTGGCTATTCCGCGGGAAACTAGACTCTGTCGCCGTTTACATAGAGCCGTTTACCCGCGCTCGACTAATGTGTGAATGTGTGCGTGCCGGCGTGTACGTACAGCGTGGTGGCCGACTTGAGTGACACAGTTTTTTGTTAGCGAGAATATATCCGATTTTTTTTAACATCCTTGTATATTCTTTTGTTATTTTAAAAAGTGCGCGTCGCTTCGCTTCACGTCTCGGTATGAGCTGACCAAACTACTCTACAATTTTTTTTTTTAATTTTCTAACTTTTTCCATAAGAAATACATACTGTATAATGAATGTTACCTTCAAACTTGCTGGTTCTCCATAATCACAATTCATAGCATCCTGAAATTATGAAAAAAAAAAAACTAATTCATTATTCTACAAATTCGCATCACTTCATGAAAATGATCATCAATCAATATTTTTGTATTTGTTTAGTTACAATAAGTATTAAGATTAAATTATATCCAACTAGCTGTCTCCCGCGGTTTCACCCGCGTTCCCGAGATAAAAAGTACCATATGTCCTTCTCCATACCATAGCCTATCTGCATGCCAAATTTCATCATGATCCGTTGAGTAGTTGAGGCGTGAAGCGTAACAAACAAACAAATAAACTCACTTTTGCATTAATAATATTAGTTAGGATTAGGATGTGTCAGGTTGGTCTTCTGTTTTCTCTGCAAAGGCACTTCCTTTTCCAATCTTTCCTGTCCATTCATCATCATCATCATGAGCCTATAATGTCCCACTGCTGAGCACAGGCCTCCTGCACACAAATGAAGGTGAAAGGGAATGGGCAAAACTCCACCACGTGTGCCCACTGCGGATCGGTGGAGGTAGGTCAACCTACTGTTGGAATTTTTCAAGCCGCCTAGGTGGCATCCAGCTAGCTTAACAACTATCACAATTAAGTGATTACGTGTCTTCCGAAGCACGGAAACGCTCGATTTGAATTACCACCAGGCGGTCACCCATCCAGGTACCGACCACGACAGGCATAGCTTAACTTTGCCGATCGATTAAGAACGGCTAATCATGCTACACCACGAACGCTTCCATTCAATAATAACTAACTAAAACAAACCTGCACTATGATAGGTACAGCACCCACTCGAACTTTCCGCAGCCCACTTTTAGTCTCATACAGGTCATCACATAGAAAGTGCTCAGAGCAGACAGCACTGCGTTCCTTTGGCTCCCAACCCTCCTTGCTGAGGGCACGCAGCCATGCCGTACGTAGGGATGGTCCATTAGGGAAGCTGGAAAGAGTATTAGCCAGCTCAAGTTTGTCACACGTCATACTTGTGAACAGCTGCTGCTTGTGGGGGCTGGTATGGTAAATATTGAGTCAGTCCACTTTGTAGTTTTGCCACTCGCAGGGGCATGCTATTGTTGTCAGTGCGATTAAAATGTAAATATTATGTAATAAATCTAAGCTTGTTTTAAAAAGAATAATTACTGAGTTTATTGCCGAATCTTCTCAGCAAATGTAATCTTCCGAACCGGTATTAGTCAGATATTGCATAAGTGCCCACAAAGGTCTATTGGAATAAATGGTTTGAATTTGAATTATCCGCAATGAAATGTTAGGGCTGAGCAGAGTTTTTATGTATATGTATATGGTAGTCTTCATTTTTATTGCTGTTTTTTTCCATCTCATCTTCATTTACTTCTATGTATTTAACCTTGTGTCTTATTCTGTACTTTGGCCACAGTTCGCTTTAAATGCCACCAAGGCATGTAGCATGCTACATGGGTAAAAATTAAATAGACAATTCAACGAGGACTAATTCACTGCAAAAGTGAAGTGTGAAGTGACTTTCAACAGTGTCATATAGTAAAATCAGCTACCAAGCTGCTTGACTAAAAAAAAAGTAATCAAGCCTAGCAGCTTAGCCCACATATTTATGGTGTAGGCTAAACTAAAATGGGGACTATGATCATCTTTGGTACTACTCTCTGATCTGATTTTCATATGATGGTTCATATGAAAATCAGATCAGAGAGTAGGCTTATGTTTTCCTATTTGTTTCATAATAGAATTGCAGGTTTCATTTTTAAATTTTGTTTTACAACATAATAGTTTTGCATTTTTTTAAATTATGAATAGTCTTATGTTTGATCACAATCTCACCACAGGCCAAAGGTGATAAGCACACAAAGCCTAGAAGGGAACTGGCTCTCAAGTGCAGCTGTCGGAACACATCGTTAGGTGCTTTTACGACAGATTATCAACCAAACAGTGGGAGCCAGTAAGGCCAGTATTACCAAGTACCCCACCACCATGCTATGGTTTCCTCACGATGTTTTCCTTGAAAGAATCGAACCCAGGAGCTTCTCCGCGGCATTCAACGTACCAACACTGAGTTATCGTAGCCTTAATTAAATTGGGAAGATACTGAGTTCTTGAAAATAAATAAACATACTTACACATGGAATGTAATTCCTTGAGACTTGGAGATATGTCTGGAGTCATTCTTACAGCCCACTACACAGCACCTCATTTTAAAACTTTATTTGTGGATAAGTGAATTAAACTTACGAGTGCAAAATACAACATGATTTTACTGTGCACTACTCCATTATATCAATATCAATTCATTACAGTAAGTCTAGTACTTATTTATAAATTATATTTATACCATAACATTTTAATGCTTCTAAATATTTAAATTATTAAAAATTAAATTTGGGCAACGCGAAAAATATGAAAACAATATAAATAATCTGTCACTGACTGACTTGCCGACAATGATAGTATTACCAAATGAAGGAGATCTCCTTATTTTTCAAGATTTACTTTAAAAAAAATATATTTTAATGAGTAAGAAAGAGAATTCTGATTGGATTTATCAATTGCAACATTACTTTTTAATTCGGTAGGTTTGTAATATATGTTTTGTCCCTGTCTGCCAAATGAGTTTAAGCCTTTGCAAGATAGAGAGAGACAAATTACTGAAGCAAAGCTTGCATAGTGATGCTAGTTGCAACGATATTCGAGCAAAAATCGACTAAATACTAAACTTCTTTCTTTCCTCCATGACTAAATCATATTCAAAGACAAAATATATTAAAAAAAAAAGAAATAAATTGCCAGATTATATAACAGGATACAAAATTGTATAAATTGGTTACTCTATGTATCTTCTGATTACTTTGGAATATTGCATTGAATTTGATCGACACATTGTGAATTTTTATTGTTTTTTTTTACAATTTTGATGGGCCGACTAAAATTCAGTGCTAAATTACAAGCTGTTCTAGAGCCGATGCGTTAAATTGACTACGATGTTTTGAAGTTCCGCATGACGTCACGCCATTGTACACTTTTCAGAAACCAGTGACAATACGAGTCCCTACTACCGAACTTTGACGCACTGCATTATTGTCAATTCTTATTGATTTTATAAAACAAATAATACTTGTTCAATATTTTTTGATAATCTAAGTGAGACGGACTAATTAGAATTATATTTTCTTTTACCCAGGCCACATCCCTATTGAATACAATTATTGTAGTTTATGGGTATTTAAACTCTTTAGAATTACAATCCAATTATCTATGTATACTTCATAACAAATACGTCTTACACCGAGACGAGAAGTTCTATAAAAAAATCACAACATTTTTTTTTTTAATATTTAGAAACTCTACGCTATACACGTCATGAATAATTGTGAATGAATTTTGTTTAATTTTCAAGGACTCAGTATAATTATTGCAACTGGTAACCCTAAATATAACAAAAATGGCGAAAGCTTACAAAGTTTGACAGCTTTGCTTTTGCAGAAAAATATTTACTAATATTGGAATAATTACCTAGTAGCTACTCCAGCTTGTAATTAAGTCTTATCCTAATTTCTACATCAAATTACTATTAAAATGGGCAAATAAGATCACTTACTGTAATAGTTCATTCAAAAAATCGAAGAACTAAATGTTTATTGGTGTTCAAATGTTTTGGATTTCATTTTCCCGTCTATAGAATGAGGTGCAGTGTTCAGAATTGTACAAATGATACTAGGCGAACAACTAAAAGCCATGGAATCACATTTCACATGTAAGTTTCACAAATTACATTACACCTAAAAGTTCATTTTATTTATCTATCTTTTCTATCTTCATCATCAGGTTCCCAAAAGAACCCAAGCTTAGGTCTGAATGGGTGCAAGCCCTTGGCATGGCAGACTGGGAGCCAAAGGATAGGAGCACCATCTGCTCAGAGCACTTCCGTAATGACGACTTCTATCAGACCAAATGTGGATTACGGAAGATTAAGAAGAGAGCTGTACCTGTTGTGTCGCAAGTAAGTTTATTATTTAATTTGGTATAAGTATACATAGGAACAGACAAATGGAGCAAGATTATTAGCACCTGGTACCCCAGAGAAGGGAAAAGAAGACAGGGAAGGCAGATAAAAAGATGGGATGACGATATCACTGAAATAGCAGCCAAAAGGTGGACCAGGGTGGCACAAGATACGGTGGAATGGAAAAAGTTGGAGGATGCTTTTGCCAAAGGGCACACAGATTAGTATCAAACTTAAAGGATGGAAACTTCAATAGAATTATATAAATTGTAATAAACAATCTGATTTAGGCTATAAATAAAAGTATACATATGTGACAATGGCCTCTAAAGGTGCGTCTACACCGCTGTTAACTTTTGTGGAGGAACAATAGAGTAACACTGTGCAACATGCTATTATTAGGTAAGTTACCTAATGTTACGGTGTTGTACAGTGTTGCTCCACATAAGTTAACTGAGGTGTAGATGCACCTTTATGACCTTTACCTTCATGACAAATAAAAAACTTACATAACCAAACCAAAGTCCCATACAAGAAACCTTGAAAAAATGCAATTTTTATCAGATTTTTTTCCTGCTCAATCTTAAAAATGGTAATACAATAAAACATCAAATAATAAAAATAGGCATACCTTCCAAATAAAATTGTCATATTCAATTTCCCTTGTAAAGGTGCGTACAGACTAGTGAATCGGTGCAAGCGTGGCGCATAGCGCGCTCTTACCGCGCATTCCCTACGAACCTTCACACTGCGTGCCCCTTTGTGTTCGTTCGAAAAACCGACAAATCATGGGTCGCTCCGCGCGCGGCCTGTAATGCTCGTAGCGTGCGCGTGAAATGCACATTTCGCGCACACCAGACGTCCAAACAATGAGAAATTGTTGCAGTGTGTTATTTCATGATACATTGCAGCAATGTGTACGGCAAATTCATTGCATGATACATTTCATGTTACGTTTCACCAGTAGGTACGCACCATAAGTCATGCATTAACACAATGACGAAAGAACTGTCTGACTGGCTACTACCCCCAAATTCAAATCTGTTCCCAATCACCTGCCAGTGAATTCGGGAATCTTTCTAGGCTTTGTGTGCTTACCACCTTCGGCCACATCATCATAGCGAGATTGTGGTCAAACAGGCAACATGAAGTGATGTTATTTCATTTAACTAATTATAACATCTTTCAGGACTCTGCCGAAGATCTGGATGCACCTGCAACATTAAGGGTAAGTTTCAGTCTTTCATAATAAGCCTATATATTATTATAGTCAATCTCAGAGCCCTAAAATTGCACTAATCATAGTTGAAGCTTATGTGTTGATTCTCGTTCTGTAAAATGCGCTTTAAGTTGTTACATTTAAGTGTTAATTTGAATCTCTCATGCATTGACAGGTATGCAGGATATGCTTAGCCATGGACATGAAGATGTACAATATTAGAGAGTACAAACTGGAACATACATTTCAACAAATCATCAGCCAAGAGGTAATATACAGGTGTTTTTTTTCCCAGCCAATAACTGAACTGGTCTTAGAGAAAAACGAGGAGAGGAACCCCGACCTGAATTTTGAATAAAATAAAAAAAGATAGTTTTATTTGTTTTTTTTTTTTCAAGATTTTTTTCTTTTTCTGCTTCTACGTCACAACACGAACAAAATTATGTATGACAATCTTGGTCACAAGTTGCTAGAAGTTATCAAAATTGACCTCTAATTGTTTGTCAGAATGCTAAGAGCCCCTTTATTATCGAAATTAAACAAAAAATTTATTCGAATTCAAAATACACTAAAAAGTAGGAATTAACTCTAATCTTACTCTGTTTTGAAGTCAGAGAGAAAATATGTATTTCGTTTAGACATAAATGGATAGCAATCACACAAAGAATTTTCTTAACAACAGATGAGTGATGAAGACAGACTGCCACAGAAGCTGTGTTGGGAGTGCGGCCACAGGCTGGCGAGCTGGTCTCGCTTCAGGAGCAAGGCGCTGCGCACTCACCACCTGATGCTGGACATGGTGCACGGCGGACGATATGTGAGTTTTGTTGTCTCGCTCGCACACGCACTAGTGTGAAGAGGAGGGGATGTTTACAGGGACATAATTGCTTCTAGAAAAAACATTGATTAAGAATGTTTCTAGGAAAAAAAAAATTGACAGTTAGATTATCAAAAAATATTGGACACATATTTTTTGCTTTATGAAATCGTTAAAAAGAATCATGGCGAGATTTGTACAAAAAATAAAGATTTTTAGAGACGTTGAAATTACGTTATTATTGATCCTTGGTATCTAAGGAATAACTTGAGGCATTTAAATATTTTTAGATCCCGGGATAAAACTGCGACATCCTATGAATTTATATGGCATGCCGGCAAATCGTGACCAAAACCATTATGTTGCTGTTATGTGTATGTATATGTTGCTGGTTATGTAATCTCAACATTGGAAGTGATTCAAAACTCTCTAAAATGTTTTTTTTTTGTACCAATCAATGTATGGATCTCGCCATGATTCTTTAAAAAGATAAACCGCGTCAAAGTTCGGGAGTGCGGGCTCGTGACGTCACTTTTGAATAACAACGTGACGTCACGCGGAACTCAACACATGATTATCTTGGTATTTTTTGTTTAATTGACAAAAGAAAAATTATGTGTCTAATATTTTTTAATAATGACGGACTCAATAGATTTTTTCATGAATCTAGCCTATTCCCTCTGTAATGTGGATCTGTGGGTCGAAAGCTGGCTACCACTCCAGGAGGAGGGATGAAAGCTATGATTAAAAGAGTTATGAATATGAAAGTGCATGGATATACGGGAAGAGGAAGACCGAACAAGAGATGGATGGATTGTGTGAAAGTTGACATGGGTAAGAAAGGAGTGGATGCTGATATGACGGATAGAAGAGACGAATGGAAGAAGCGTGCATATTATGGAAATATTTTAATATGTTATTTCAATTTCAGATAACAGTCCGAGACATAAAATCAGTAAACCGAACACACAATGAACTAAAATCAACTTTAATACAAAAGATTTATGAACCAAATGACTTTGACATGGAAATAATAGATGACCAAGTATTCGTTAAATCTGAGGTCGATAAAATTGTAGATTCAGACGTTCCAATAGATATAGATGAAGAATATAAAATAGAAACAGATATACCACAAATAGCAGAAGTTGAGGTGAAGGATGAAAGTAACGAGATATATTTCGATGAATTCATAGACAATTTTGAAGATACAGACGATGATAAGAAGTTAAGTGAAGTGTTTGTGAAACCAAAGACTAAAGTTAAGAAGAAGAAGTTGAAAATTATTAAGAAAGTTAAAGTTAAGACTGCTAAGAGGAAGGAGGAAGATGATAGTCCCTCTACTACTATGGATAAGTAAGTTTTATAAATATAAATATCCTGGGACATTCCTCACACACGGTCATCTGATCCCAAACTAAGCAGAGCTTGTACTATGGAAACCAGATAACTGATATAATACATATACTACTTTTTGTTTGTAAATACATACTTAATATACATAATTATACCCAGAGTCAGGACATACAGACATGTTCATGCACACAAATGTATGTCCTGTGTGGGAATCGAACCCACGACCTGCGGCGCGTAAGGTGAACCTTAACCAACTGCGCCAATTGGCCCGTCGTTTTGCATGAGATGTTTTGTTTTTTTTTATTAAATGGGCTTGCGTTTGGCCACTGACTCGCCCATAAGGGACGAAGACGAAGTCTATGATGGAACACGCTTACCCAGAAGGAACCTATTCACTCTGGCCTTGAAAGTCCCTAGATTGTAAGCGTCAGGAAACACAGACGCCGGAAGCAAGCTCCACTCCCTTGCTGTCCGCATTATAAATGAGGATGCAAAACGCTGTGTCCGTATTTTCGGTATGTCAACAACGTACGGGTGAAACTTTTCCAGGCGTCTTGTGGTTCGGTGTAAGAATGGGGATGGTGGAATTAGGTTGAACAATTCCTGTAACATATAACAGTAAAATTACTTTAAAATACCTGCCAAGTGTGAGTCGGCCTCGCATACGGAGGGTTCCCTACAATAATAATAATAAGTTATAAAAAAAATAGTTTTAGGAAACAAAATAAATAAAGTGAATATTAACTAACTCAAATTTGCTATGAAATGAATTAATAGTAGACATAACAAAAAAGACGTTTCCTTTATATATATTCCGTATAGCGGCAATAAAATAAATAATAATAAATATCCTGTGACATTCCTCACACACGGTCATCTGATCCCAAACTAAGCAGAGCTTGTACTATGGAAACCAGACAACTGATATAATACATATACTACTTTTTGTTTGTAAATACATACTTAATATACAATTACACTCAGAAACAGGACATGCAGACGGAATCGAACCCACGACCTGCGGCGCGGAAGGTGAAATCTTAACCTACTAAAAAGAATGGACGAACAGCTTACGGCCCGTAAGAAATTATAGAAATAAATGTATAGTCAAATTAGTAAAATCAAATTAAAACTATAAAAGACTGGCTGTTTTAGTTAGTTTTAAGCATTCTTTCGTTAATCTTCGGGGACATACTTTCTTTTCTGTGCGAATGAAGATTCACGACGCGCCTTATCAGTTGGGTACTTCTGTAACGTTAGTAACGTAATGTATAAGACCTTAGCTGACTATTTACCATTTCAGGTACAAAAATTCCGACGTTAAACGTAGAAAAACCAACGATGGACTCGACGAATCTCTCTTCACAATAACAACTCTAACATACGAGGAACAAATATCAGAGATACAGAAGCGGCAAGAGGCTAATGGGTACAAGAGTGCGCCCTACAAGTGCACAGTCTGTTTTAGAGCATTCCAGATCAAGGATCGATATGACGCTCATATTGTTAGGCATAGCGAGGTGAGAAACGTCATTACACAAAAATCATTTTACACAAAAACAACTCTTACACGAAAAACACAATCACACAAAATCAATAATTACACAAAATCAACAATTACACAAAATCAATAATTACACAAAATCAACTATTACACAAAATTAACTATTACACAAAATTAACTATTACACAAAATCATCAATTACACGAAATCAACGATTACACAAAATCAACAATTACACAAATCTCTACTATAACACAAGTTCAACTGGGACAAAGAACCCACCATAACACTAACCCAGAATTTATTACACAGCATTTAACAAAAAAATATAAAAAATAGAAACTTATATTACTAATACATTTGCCAATAATGAATATCTACTTTGTAACTTAAAATTATTTAACAAAATTATTGGTGGGTAGGAAACTATAAAAGAAATTATAAACTAATAAAGTAAACGGATGTTATGATTCAGAAAAAGGGCATTTTATTACACAGAGACGAACATGTCTAGACAAAGAGAAAAAAAATACAAATGTCTCTGTTTCAATCCATGTGTTTAGTAGATTGTTGTTTTTAGGCGAGCGGTGCGTACGAGTGTTTCATATGTAAGACTCGTTTGAAGACTGGCAGAGCTCTCAGGAAACATCTGACGGCACAACACACTGAGAAATTTAGCTGTAAAGGATGTCCCTTCATTACTAGAAATAGGTATGTATTAGATATAAAATGTATTTTCAATACACTCGCTCGTAAAGTGACATTTATTGCTTTTAGTATCTTAATGCAGCTTATTACGCACTAGTGCTTTTTACTTTACCGCAGTTTTATGATAGGTATAATCCCGATTATGATAAGTTTGTACCTCACTGCAAGTGATATGTGCGTAGACCGAGCATTCTTAATTTAAACGGGTAAAAAAGTTTGACAGCTCACCGCTGTCAAAAAAATTAATACAAGTCTGCTTTTTCCCTCGCAAGTGTGTTGAAAAACGTCGTATGACACGCGTGTGCATTGATTATTACACTCTCGGCTCACTTATCGCGCGCGCTTAAGACTGCGTATAAAGCAAAATAACAATCTTAGAATTGAAATTTAACCAAGTAAATAGTATTTAAATGAAAAAATATTTTTATATGGGTATTTTCATTATATACGCGAGGGTTCTATCTGAGCAAAAACATAATGGAATGAAATTTCCTCGATAGAAAAAAATCACAAAGCTACCTCTAATAATAATGAATTTTCGGTTTTATTCGTTCATGGTGTATCTAATTAAGACAAAAATTCGATAAATAATATCACTAACATATGACCTAGGGCTGCTACTAACGATTTTTTAAAATATTCTATACTTTACGAGTTATTTAGATAAAAAGCACTTATTTTTGAAGCCTGGGAGAATTCACAGGATGCGGTTGGTGTATTTTGTGATCTCTCCAGGTGCGACCCCAAAAATGGACTTGAGTGTTAATAACCAACTTTGCACACATGTATCATAATGTACTATTATGATTGAGTACGTGTGTGGAAAGTATGTGGGGGTGTATGAATGTGTGGTGTGTGTGTGTGTGTATGTCGTTATTTGATCAAGAAATTAGTCCGTCAGTTAGATTAACAAAAAATATTGGACACGTATTTTTGCTTTACCAAATCAATAAAAATTTACAAAGAGAAAGTGCGTCAAAGTTCGAGAGGCCCTGACGTTACTTCATATCATACAAAAGCTTGGCTTTCATCCCTCGCATTACGTCTAAGGGTATTTTAATAATTTGTGTTTTTCAGGGGTGTGGCGAGAGAACACGAGAAATGGCACGCGGGAACGAAATATCAGTGTCCACATTGTCCAAGCGAGTTCGAGTAAGTAAATTATAATATAACTTAAATATTAGGGTCGGCAACGCGCGAGTGATACCCCTGTTGTTGCAAGCGTCCATAGGCTACGGTAACTGCTTACCATCACGCGGGCCATATGCATGTTTGCCACATTAGCTGAGAGAGGTAGAGCATAGCGTTTATTCGCTCAAAGAGCAGCTCGACTGGGGAAGTACCTCCACCTTACAGAATACCGCAGACAAATAACTTTATGTTGTGTTCCTGCGCGTGAGTAAGGTCGCCAGAGCTCATAGGGGAGGGGGGAAAGGTCGGTAACGCGTGAGCGACGCTTTTTGTGTTGCAAGCGTCCATATGGCTACGGTAACCGCTTACCATCAGGCGGGCCGTATGCTTGTTTACCGACTTAGTTGTATAAAAAAAAAATGTGGTTTAAAGTAGTTTCTCTAAATGAGTAGCTGTTTGTGTGTAAGGCAGTGTGTGTTTGTGTGAAGGTAATGTTTTTGTGTTTGGGGCCGTGTGTCTGTGAGTACTTGTGTTTGTGTTAAGGTAGTGTGTATTTGTGTGTGGAGGTGTGTCTGTGAGTAAGTAATCTCTTGAATTCTAATCACGAATTGACTGATGGATTGACTTTTAATTATACCATCTACCTTTAAAATATACACTGAAAACACCTCTTTTGTATGAAATGTGTTGTTAAAACGTGTATAATGTCAAAAAGTGCAAGGTTCATTTTTAAGACTGAGTGTACAATTTTATAATAAGATCCCTAATGAAATTTTAAATTTACCGTCACTAAAGTTTAAGAAACGTATAAAGGCCGCTTTAGTACAGAAGGCTTACTACAATATTAAAGAATATTTAAATGATAAAAACGCGTGGTTGTAGCGCTCGCTCTCGCAGGAAACATCTGATGTAATAAATTTAAGTTTGTTTTTGAAAAGAGTAATTGCTGAGTTTATTGCCGGCTCTTCTCAGCAAAATCAACCTTCCGAACCGTGCATTAGAGTATTAGAGTTTGACTATTCATAAGTGCCTGTGAAGGCCTATTTGAATGAATAAATTATTTCATTTCATTTCATTTCATTTCATGTCATGTCACAGTAAACTGACGACCTACATGGGCCATATCCGGATCAAGCACGTGTCGGACTTCGTGTGTGAACTGTGCGGGTACACGTTCGTCAGCAAAAAGGGCATCGACGTACACAAGAAGAAGAAACACCGACTCGTTGATAAAGCTGTGAGTCATGTTTATAGCTGCTATCTATTGCATACATATTTCTTTTTACTGTGTATAGCCCTGTGTTTGACCGCAATCTCATCATGGTACAGTATTACCGAACTTATATGGCGCGTCGTGAATCTTCGTTCGCACAGAAAAGAAAGTATGGCCCCGAAGATGAACGAAACAATGCTTAAAACTTACAATCAACCTTAGATCACTACTAAAAGGTTCATAATATACTGCAGCTGTCAGTTCCGTCTCACTCGCAAGTCACGCCCCTCCGCACGGCGCGCGCTAACATGGCGGCAGCTACCGACCAATAGCGATTCCCACGCTTTGAAAATGTATCTTCTGCGCAGGTACATCGGTAAGCCATATTAGTTGGGTACTACTGTACAGCTTAGTTAACTAAAACTGGCACGTTCACAGTACTCACACATATGCAATTTCACGATACAGTATGTTTTATTACATTTTCGTACCACTTGCTCAAAAAAGTGACATTCTATACCACAAAAAGCGAACATAACAATAGTCATTTTTAATCTGTTAAAAACAGGGAAAGAAAATTGTACTGAATTTCATTCATCCTCTAGGGGGAGAATGTGATTTAAATTTGGAATACTTACCGAAATGTATACTGAACTACATCTGTGTTTACACCATTGAGTTTGTATATTACATTTTACATCTTTTTGAAAAAGGAATACGCAAATCAACTCATCAACAATAAATGTACCAAACACAAATGTTACTCTCTCTATCAATAATTGGACCAATGTTAACTTTTACTTTTAATTGTCATTATTTTTCGCAAATGGTACGAAAAGTAGAGTATTTTCCTCGGTGATAAAGCTGTCTTAGTCTTAGGTGAACTTAAATCCCTCGCTACACTCAGGACTCGTCTTAAATCCCTCGCTTCGCTCGTGATTTAAGTTTTTAACACCCTCGCTACGCTCGGGAGTAAACCTCGAGTCCTTCGTTACGCTCGCGATTTAAATCGTCACCCGCGACAGAAGACACTGCTTTATCCCCTTGGTTAATAATCTACTATATTGCTTCTAATCAGTCAGTCAATTCTAATGGACGAATGCAAAAAAGACCACTCTATATTTATGAGCAGTAGCATAAGCAAAACAAAAACTATCTCCTTCATACTCATAAGCTTGACCGCGCGCGAGAGAGACGTACAGACTTGTCATGATGCGCATGCACTGCGACGTGACGCCGCGCGCTTATTCACAGCCACTACACAAGCGGAACGTGTAAATGTGTTGCACGTGCCAGATTTAGTTAACCGACTACCTGATGATGTGGCCGAAGGTGGTGCACAAAGCCTAGAAGGAACTGGCTCTCAAGTGCAGCTGTCTGAACACACCGATAGGTGCTTCGCGACAGATTTTCAACGTGAGGGTGGTAGCCAGCCAGACGGGTAATACAAAGTACCCTACCACCGTGCTATGGTTTCCTTCACTGAAAATCCAAGCTCATTGCAAGGATTCATGACTTGTTACGGCATTCGATGCTGTAATAGTTAAGAAAATACCAACTCTTGTAGAAAAATGGCGGTGAGAAACTCAATTGTAATCCGTCTGTATCTCAGCAATCCCTGCATATTTCAGCAATATGATTGTATAGCGCTATGAGACAGTTGTTGTACAACATTGTGGAGTTGATATTTTAATGAAATCATCAAACTTCTAGAAAAATGGCGGCTAGAAACTCAATTCTGATCCGCTAGTATCTCATCAATCCTTGCATATTTCAGCAATGTGATTTTATTGCGCTATGAGACAGTCGTTGTACAACATTGTGGAGATGATATTTTAATGAAATCATCTATCTATTAGAAAAAATGGCGGCGAGAAACTTAATTCTAATCCGTCTGTATCTCAGCAATCCCTGCATATTTCAGCAATGTGATTGTATTACGATATGAGACAGTTGTACAACATTGTGGAGCTGATATTTTATTTAAATCATCGAACTTTTAGAAAAATGGCGGCGAGAAACACAATTCTAATCCGTCTGTATCTCAGCAATCCCTGCATATTTCAGCAATGTGATTGTATTGCGCTATGAGACAGTTGTTGTACAACATTGTGGAGCTGATATTTTAATGAAATCATCTAACTTTTAGAAAAATGGCGGCTAGAAACTCAATTCTAATCCGCTTGTATCTCATCAATCCCTGCATATTTTTCAGCAATGTGATTGTATTGCGCTATTAGACAGTTTTTGTAGAACATTGTGGAGCTGATATTTCAGTCGCCATCTTTATTTGTACATTTTATTACAGATAAATATAGAAGGTCCGTACTGCGAGGTGTGTGACGTACGGTTTATATCCGAAGAGGCACATTCTCGACATCTCAAGTTATCTTCTAGACACAGTAGCGACAATGATCCGTGAGTATTTATTAAGAGTGCGTACCAAGCCAGAAAAATATGGCAATGTCAGATGAAACAAACTTATGTCTAATCTTCGCGTGCAGATGAGATGGAGATAGCGTGTAAATAACTCGTAAAGTATAGAATATTTTAAAAAATCGTTAGTAGCAGCCCTACGTCATATGTTAGTGATATTATTTATCGAATTTTTGTCTTAATTAGATACACCATGAACGAATAAAACCGAAAATTCATTATTATTAGAGGTAGCTTTGTGATTTTTTTCTATCGAGGAAATTTCATTCCATTATGTTTTTGCTCAGATAGAACCCTCGCGTATATACTGAAAATACCCATATAAAAATATTTTTTCATTTAAATATTTTTTCATTTACTTGGTTAAATTTCAATTCTAAGATTGTTATTTTGCTTTATACGCAGTCTTAACTAGTTTTGTGCCCCAAGCTTTCCCGCGATTCCCTATTATACTCCACTATATATAGAGTTAGAGACGAAGCCGTCGTGGTGTAGCATGATTAGCCGTTCTTAATCGATCGGCAAAGTTAAGCTACCACCGTCGTGGTCGATACCTGGATGGGTGACCGCCTAGTGGTATTTCAAATCGAGCGTTTCCGTGCTTCGGAAGGCACGTAAAGCCGTTGGTCCCGGTTATCACTTAATTGTGATAGTCGATAAGCTATTTGGTTTGAAAAATTCCAGCAGTAGGTTGATCACTAGCCTACCTCCACCGATCCGCAGTTGGCACGCGTGGTGGAGTATTGCCCATTCCCTTTCACCTTCATTTGTGTGCAGGAGGCCTGTGCTCAGCAGTGGGACATTATAGGCTGATGATGATGATGATGATTTATATTTATTATTTGATTTAGCCCCTAATAGTTGCTGATAAATCTGGATATATAATTAATTAAAGACCAATTTATAATGTTACTTTCGTAGTAACCGCATCAGAAACGACTCTCAGAGCATGAACGCTGAGAAAAATGGCCGAGTCATGAGGAAAATTGAACGCAGGCCGGTCATACACCCCAGGGAACCGGGTGACCCGAGTATGAAGCAGGATAATACTGGACCAGTACCCTGCGAACAGGTACCTAATCTACAGCAATACTATTAAAAACTGTAAACGCGAAAAAAAAACACGGGTTGCACTCCGGGAGTGCCGGCAGAAGTGAAAATTTGAATATTAACTTTGTGCATTTTTGAAACTAGACATTTTTAACATAGTGTTTTTATAAAAGCTAGTTCAAGATACATGTACATATAATACTTTTGAATAAGATTTTTTTATTAACTTAAAATGGGAACAAAAATGGTACCTACCTTCCGGCTAGCTAGAGAATATTATAAGAATTTGAACATAACCCCAGTATAAATACACTCTAATTTGCAACTGCTCTCCCTCCGTCTTACGAATTTTCAATCAGGGTCACGTGACATCTGACGCGAGTTTAAAATTTTTTACCCATCCCAAAAAGTGCACAACGCCGCTAAAGAAGTTTTCACTTCAAAAACTTTCATACAAGACGGTTTTACAAAAAACTTAAACCGACTTCAAAGTACGCTAAAAAGTAATCAAATCCTGATCTGATGACAATGGGACCGGAATGGGAAAAGGAAAGTGTACCCTTCCAAACAAAAAAAAAGAATTTTCCAAATCGATTTAAATGACTTAGTAAATACAACCGAATTGAGAACCTCCTCCTTTTTTTGAAATCTGTTAATTTTTTTTAAAATACTGTATTGTTCCGAGACCGGCATATTGATCAGGCGCCATTTTGTTTTTTTTTTTGTGCACTGTTAAATCTTTATACGTCAATAAATCATTCTAGCTATTCTAAACCAACATTTAATAAATAATTCAAGTGATTTAGTATTTTGTTAACTTCCCAGTGTGGTCTACAACTCCGCGACTTACGATTATACGCGCAACACTTTAGAAGAGCGCATCCAGACAAGAATCGAACCAAGTACCCCGCGATGAAGACGCCGTGCATGTGTGAACAGTGCGGACGGATATTCCAGGTAAGTTTTGATTCACACATTTAGATTCGCATAGGCTGCGTTGTCAACTTGTTTTTGCTGCATTGCCAACAAGTTTAGACTGCTTTTTCAACCAGTTAAGGCAGCGTTGTCAACTAATTAAGGCTGCATGTTCAACCAGTAAGGCTGCGTTGCCAACCAGTAAGTCTGCGTTGTCAACCAGTTTAGGCTGCGTTGTCAACCAGTTTAGGCAGCGTTATCAACCAATATAGGCTGCATGTTCAACCAGTTTAGGCTGGGTTGTCAACTAGTTTATGCTGCGTTGTTAACTAGTGTAGGCAGCGTTGCCAAACAGTAAGGCTGCGTTGCCAGCCATTAAGGCTGCGTTGTCAACCAGTAAGGCTGCGTTGTCAACTAGTTTAGGTTGCATGTTCAACCAGTTTAGGCTGCGTTGTCAACCATTTAAGACCCCGTGAAGGGCCTAACTGTAATTAAACTAAAATATTTTGTTAGTGTACATTCAGTTGACGTTAATCATAATCTAAAATTTAAAAATTATATGTATAATGTTTAGGAAAAAATATTAAATATAGCAGTGCCAAATTTTTTTTTTTAAATGTGACCATGCTGTGTTTCTTGCGTGTTCTTCTCAGTTGAAGGTCGACTTACGAACTGATGGTAACTTCAGTAGCTTTGACCTTCATAACTGCCCTACGGCCTAAATTGAATAAATGGCTTTGACGTTGACTTTGAATCTATTTGGTATTTAGAGTATGGCCCTCCTAAAAGACCATATGTGGGTCCATACGGGCGAGAAGCGGTTCAAGTGCGACCGGTGCCCCAAGAGCTTCACGCAGAAGACAAACCTGGTGTTCCACATGAGGGTCCACAGCGCGCAGCGCCCCTCCTACGAGTGTCCGCTCTGCGGGAAACATTTTGCCTTCTTCAATAACAGGCGGAGGCATATGTTCGTGAGTAATCATTGTATTTTTATTGGTTGGGGTGATTTTGTACCCCAGTTATATTGGTTGGGGTGATTTTGTACCCCAGTTATATTGGTTGGGGTGATTTTGTACCCCAGTTATATTGGTTGGGGTGATTTTGTACCCCAGTTATATTGGTTGGGGTGATTTTGTATCCCAGTTAAATTTGTTGGGGTAGTTTTGACTCCCAGTTATATTTGTAGGGGTCATAATAACGCTTCTTAAATATTAATAATTAAATTGAGTAATTGTAGTCAGTGGTTTTAGGGTTTACCCGAAGGATGCCAAACGGGATCCTATTACTAAGACTCCGCTGTCCGTCCGTCCGTCTGTCTGTCAGTGGGCTGTATCTCATGAACGGTAATAGTTAGCAAAAGTTTTCAGAGAATATATGTATTTCTATGGCCGCTATAACAATAACAATTAAATAAAATTAAAAATTAAAGTTGGCGCCCATACTAGAAACGTCTTTTTTTTGCGTTTTTTTTTCATAGCAAGGTTGAGTTATTTAATATTGTACGGAACCTTCCGTGTGCGAATCTGACTCGCACTTGGCTGGTTTATTTTAAATCTGATAAGAATCAGTATTTGTTTTTTCTGCAAAAACTTAGTAATGATAAGTACTTTCACCACAGATATTAAAAAAAGTCGGATATATTCTCGCTAACAAAAAAACTGTGTCACTCGAGTCGGCCACCACGCTGTACGTACAAGCCGGCACGCACACATTCACACATTAGTTGAGCGCGAGTAATCGACTCTATGTAAACGGCGACAGAGTCTAATTTCCCGTGGAATAGCCAACTAAAGTGTGCCTGAGAGGTGGCCGACTCCATAGACACAGTTTTTTGCGAGAATATGTCCTCCGTAGTCTTTGACTTTCACTTAATTTCTATTCGTCACAGATACACTTATCTCATCCACCTACTTATTAAAATAAAACACCTTATCCCCAGATCCACACAGGCCTCAAGCCCTTCAAATGTGATACCTGTGGCAAGTGCTTCACAACATCGGGCGAGCAGCGCGCGCACGTCGAACACGTCCACCTCAAGAAGCCCTGGCCGAAGCGCGCCCGCGCCAGGCACGACAACACTAACGTGCATGGTGATGCTTGGGATAAGTGTGCCAACATCGAAGATTAGTGAAAACAGTGTTAAAATGTGTGGGGTGCGTTTGTACCCCAGTGTGTTGTGTGGGGTCGGTTTGTACCCCAGTGTGTTTGTGTGGGGTGAGTTTGTACCCCAAGTGGAAAACGGGTTGATTTTTACATGAGGTCCTTTTCAGATTGCAACGGTAACATTTGAAATTATTTATTTTTTACAATGACATTTACAGATTTTTTTGTTTGACTTATATTTTTTTAAATTTTAATGAAGGCGCTGGGACAAAACTAATTATATGAATAATTTATCATCACAAAAATATATCACAGTGCATGGATCTCAGATAAGGTTTAAATAATTATTTTAAGCATATAAACATTGGCCCTGATTCTGTTGTTCACAACTAAACTAATTTTAATCTCACTATCTCTCTTTCTAACAAAGAACATAAGAAAAGAATGTAAGAAATTTAGTCCTGTCAAATTAGTCCAATTCTTGTTTTCAATATAAATTTAGTCGCCATCTATCGCGGTTACGCCTAAATACACGCAAAATAAGACGGCAAAGATTAATTTGACAACTTAATATATTTTCTATCTTTTTTTCAATAATGTTCGTATGAAAGAGATGAGATGTGACTAAAATTAGTTTAGTGCGATTTACAACAGAATCGGCACCAATATAAAGCAATACGGGAGATTAATAATGAAAAATTCAATACAATTATTATTGTGTATAAGACTGACAAATTTTAGAAAATTGACTTGGTTTTTCCAGTTTTCTATGAAGCAGTAAATATACCATGGCAAGCTTACTTAGGCCTTTTGCAAAAAGGAACTATGTATTCAAATTTCCAGTACAATCTTATGCAATTTAAATATTATTTTGTAAATAATCATTCCTTTTATACATGGATTTATTGTAATTTAGTGATAATTGACGGGCCAGTTGGCGCAACTGATTAAGACGGGGACTAAGCTCAATTTCACAAAAATGGGTTTCTTTGAGACGCGAGTATGACGCAACCCAATGAAAATACCTCACACAAAAAATAATGTGGACAGACAAGGGCCTGAAGAAAAATGTTAACCGAATAGAATATTGAAAAGTGCTTTGTATTCCCCACAAAAAAATCGTAAACTAGTGCATAAAAATAAACTTTGGCGTCGTAATTCTCTGTATTTTCAGCGACAACAACTAATTTTTTTTTGAGAATATGTTAGATACTGCATTATATTGAAATGTTAACCGGATAATTATTAAATTTAATGAGTATTTTCTGTATAATCTAAAGAAAACGCAAAAATAAATAT
The DNA here is from genome assembly GCA_951394255.1 of Polyploca ridens. Lineage (NCBI taxonomy): Eukaryota > Metazoa > Arthropoda > Insecta > Lepidoptera > Drepanidae > Polyploca > Polyploca ridens. The sequence continues at coordinate 6,998,766 of OX596272.1, forward strand.
CCAAGCGGCAACTAGTCATATTGTCAACACAAATATGATTTACAATTTTCAACCCTATTCCACGCTGTCTAAATGTAGCAATAGCTTACGCGGTTGTTCTTTAGTCGTCGGGCAACGCTCGACCTGCATGGTTGGTACCGGACGCTTTGTGTCGATTTTTTTTATAAGCATTTGAGTATTGCTCTATACAGATAGCAATAGAACACATATTCGTATGCCCTGAGTGCAAGCGTCCTTGGTCGAACGTCTTGGCGATAGCCGCATAACCATAGTATACATACAACAAAAACAAACATGAAGATAAATCAACTAATCCCAAGAATCTTATATCTATGGATATTTCATTACCTTATTATATCTGAAGACGAAAAATTTCACCTTTATTACGTCACACATACATTCTTTTTCAGTGACAACCATTGAATTATTACGCTATTCAATGGTGACAACGTTGTTAGCTATTTCAGGACAAACTTGGGACATATACATTTTATTATGTAGTTAGTTGACTTTCTACCACCTACTACTTTTAATTATATAGTCAACACAAATATGATTTACAATCTTCAACCCGTATTTTTTCGATTTGGAGTGGACAAACCCAAAAGTTAAAATTAGAAGCCATTGAAAGGGATGACAATTTCTGGAATCATAAAATGAAACATGAGTTGGTTCGATTTTATATGAACTGCCTTCTCCCAGACATACACGTGGCATGCCTATACACGATGGTATTGTATCAGTAATGCAAAGCAGTTTACTATTCGGGCAGATACAGAATAAAATTCAGTCAAGATTTCTAGATTTTTCTGAATTTAATACATCAGTAGCACGGAATCTTTGCCAAGCGCTTATCTCCTAAAAGCAGTGTTTCTCATTAATGTTTTTAGGCTCGTTGATGCGCTTGTAGTGTACCTAACTTGATTAGCCGTTCTTAATCGATCGACAAAGATAAGCAATTGCTGATGTGGACGGTATCCGGATGGGTGACCGTCTAGTGGTATTTCAACTCGAGCATTTTCCGTGCTTTAGGAGGCACGTTCTCGTAGAATCGAGGTTCTTTTTTATGCATGCGGTCTACCTTCCGTTCCGTCTTTGCACGCTCCATATTCACGGTCGCCAGATCTCGTAGAATCGAGGTTCTTTTTTATGCGTGCGGTCTACCTATGGTCTCATCTGAAGACTTTAAAGAAAACTCATAGGTAGAGGGTTGAAGGAAATTTACTAATTAATTACTATTACAAAAAATTATGTACAAAATGACGTGGAAAAATCGATAGAGTGACAAAACAAAAAGCTTTGTCAAATAAAGTTTAAATTATTATTTTTCTGTAGGGTATGAAACCTCTACACACGTAAAGCCGTTGTTCTCGGCTATCACTAAATTGTGTAAGTCGTTATGCTAGTTGGAGATCTCTTAGGCGGCTTGGAAACTCCAACGAAGTTGAACACTAGCCTATCTCCACCAATTTGCAGTGGCCATGCATGGTGGAATATCTGTCCATTCTTTTCAGTAGTATTCCTGTTACCTTTATTCTTATTTCACTCAGCAGTGATTATGTGCTGATGATGATGATGTTTGTTATGATTACTTCTGAGTAGAGATTTAATGGTACTCTACGAAATGTCAATACGCTATACACGTTGATATCTCTAGTACTATCAATCTTCCCCATACCGTCATATTATGTAAAAAAAAACATCACAGAAAATTACCAAGAACTTATTAAAATATTATATTTCCTTGCCATTTAACGTTAAATGTATCTGTTTACACCAAAATCCTAAGGTTAAATTACACCCGAAGGTGAGGATTATTTTTACCAATGATTGTCCGAAACGTGTCTTCAGACGTCGAGCACAAACCGCTGGCTGAAAGCGGCCGTGATTCTGTAAAGCTTGCTAAGATAGTACAATACAAGTTCTCATAGAATTACGTAAACGCGATAGTTACGTCAATTCTTTGCAAACTTTACACTCGGGGTACTGATGCCTACGTATGTGTGTATCGGCGAAGATTTGGCTGCGTTCAGTAAAAAATATATAACGGTTGTATCAATGTCCCCCTATTCCCTCTAATGGGAAATTAAATTTAAAGTCGCGGCAACTCACATACATAAAATATGGCAGCTTTAAAACTTGATTATATCATGGATTATTAGTAATCCTATCTCTTCGGTAGGTATGTAAAAAGGAGAATGACCATTTTCTAAGGGGAATTCCACTTCGAAAATGTTTGTGTCACAATGATTTATTTTTTATTTTGTAGAAAAAATACTATATTTTCATAATCAGTAAACAGTTTTAATTTTCTGACCCGGGTTTAAGAGCTTTTTTCTTTTTTCTGATGCAGAATTTAAGATTATAAAATGCAAAAAATGGCTATTTACATAGTTTGTTTTAGTAATTCAATGGTTTAGAATTAGTAAGTCGGTAATCTTAAGGTTTTTTAATGGAGGCCACTAAAAAATACAATTTGTGTTTATTGTGATGTTTTGCAAAAGATTAAACGTAGGTATGCTAGACTTTTTGGCGGGATCTTGCAAAGTCACATAGCGTCTTCGTTTTATTTCCATAAATTCCTGTAATTTCAGGTTAATGCATATTATCAGTGGTGTTTTATCCAATAAAGATCAATCTATGTGCACACAAGTTCAGTGAAATTAATTATGTATATTGTGACTTTTCAAGTTATCTCAAAAGGTCCGTGAGAAGTTTTAGTACAATGACAACTATTTTACTAAAATATATCTGTTACGGACGGTGACTGATAGTGCGGACTATATGAAAATGATTTATTTAGTGACCAGAACTAAAATATAACTTGACACTGGCAAAAATAAGTCCTCATAAAAAAGATTTGGTAGCCAAACTTACCTATTCAAAATATAACTCGACACTGGCAAAAATAAGTCCTCGTAAAAAAGATTTGGTTGCCAAACTTACCTATTTATAATATAACTCGACACTGGCAAAAATGAGTCCTCATAAAAAAGATTCGGTTGCCAAACTTACCTATTTATAATATAACATGACAGTAGCAAAAATAAGTACTCATAAAATGGATTTGGTTGCCAAACTTAAAATTAAGAAGATTTTATTTTTCGTAAAATAAATTAATACTTTTAAGAAATTATTTTATGTTACTTGTTACTTTTTATAACTATACTATTATCGTAATAGGTTCTTACATTACATTCTGTTTGGAAAATAATCATTGTCATCAAACACAATTATAAATAAAATGTGTATTTGGCATTTCTGCTACCTTTAACCGACGAATATTATCTAATATCACTCTCGTAATTTCGTTTCATCATTACTAGCGTTATTCATCAGAAAAAGCTATATAGACCGTATTTAACTACGACAAACCTAATTTAACACCTGGCAACATTCGATATTAATAAAACTGTGATTCGAATGGCGTACGGTTTCAGATATCTGTGGTGCGGAAGGCGTACCTACAGGTGTAAAGGAGTTCAAGCGAATATATTATTAATGCTGTTTTTAATCCTCGGGATAGAAAAATATTAATATTTTGTGAATGAACATAATAAAATAAGACTTGATTTTTGAATCATATTTAATTGAGACACGCGATGACACAATAGTGGGCCCAAATATGGTCAATCTCCTTTGGTTTATATACCTTTTTATCTATAAAATAATTTTTTACACGTTTTGTAACAAAACGTCATTTTCAATCATATTTAACCGGGAGCACATTTCAGCGGTGGGTGCAATACGAATTGTGAGCAGTTTGCTCAGTAGTGGTGAACAGTTTAAGTTACATATATTAGGTCATTACATATGAAATTGGCGTTTTGTACGGGAGGAATATAAAGTAAATTTTTATTTTGTAAAATATATTTAATAAATCAAAGTATGCACCGTTGTTATCTATGCACTTTTGCCATCCCATAGGTAGTTTATTGATCCCTTTACTAAAAAACCATGGGGGCGAGAATTAATAAACTCTTTGAAGGCGGTTTGGACTGCCGCATCGGAGTTGAATTTTTTTCCTTGTAAAAAGTTTTCCAAATTCCGGAAAAAATGGTAATCTGTTGGAGCAAGGTCCGGGGAGTACGGTGGATGTCACAAACATTCCAATTGTAGCTCATCTAACTTAGCGGTTGTTTGTTGTGCAGTGTGTGGTCTTGGGTTGTCGTGAAGCAGCAGTGGCCTAGAGCGATTGACCAATCTCGGTTGTTTAGCAGCTAGTTCTTTCTTCATGGTTTGCAGTTGCTGACAATAGATATCTGCCGTAATCGTTTGGCCAGATTTTAGAAACCTGTAGTGAACGACAACGGCGCTAGTCCACCAAACACTCAAAAGTAACTTTTTCTGAGTCAATTTTCGTTTAAGGCAGGATTTGGCTGGGTCTCCAAGGTTCAGCCATTGCTACGAGCGCTTCCGATTATCGTACAGTATCCACTTTTCATCACAAGTAATGATTCGATTTAAAATCCCTTCATTATTGAGTCGGTTGAGCAAAGTAACACAGCAGTTGACGCGTGTTTGCAAGTTCGATTCACTCAATTCATGAGGTACCCATCGTTCAAGTTTTTTTACTTTCCCGATTTGCTTCATGTGGATTAATACAGTTTTATCACTTACCCCGAAGCCTGCAGCTATCTCTGAAGTGCTTTATAATGGATCCGCTTCCACAATAGCCTTTAATTCTTCATTTTCCACTTTGGTCTTCGGCCGTCCACGGGGTTGGTTCTGAAGGTCGGCTTTTCCGGAACGAAAACGTTGAAACCAAAAACGTACAGGGAATTAATATGGCTTACCGATGTACCTGCGCAGAAAATACATTTTCAAAGTGCGGGAAACGCTATTGGCCGACAGCTGCCGTCATGTTAGCGCGCGCCGTGCGGAGGGCCGTGACTTGCGAGTGAGATAGAACTAACAGCTGCAGTGTATTATGAACCTTATAGTAGTGATCTAAGGTTGATTGTAAGTTTGAAGCATTCTTTCGTTAATCTTCGGGGCCATACTTTCTTTTCTGTGCGAACGAAGATTCACGACGCGCCATATAAGTTGAGTAATACTGTACCGTGCTTTCTTTTGCGACACCAGCGCCGTACACATAATTAATCTTTCGAGCTGTTTCTGCAGCACTGGTGCCACGGCAGAACTCGTACTCGTAAATATACCGATATTTCATGTTTTCCATTGTGCGGTAATAAGCGACGCCAAAGAAAAAAATAATGAGGAAAATTTATAAATTTGAATTTGGAATTCTTAACCAAAGAGGAGATATTTGAGATCAAAGTGGTCAGTACGACAAAACGCTAATTTCATATGTAAGGACCTAAATAATTTATACTGTTATGAAAATAAATAGATAGATTATTATATGTCTAATATCAATGATATTTTTTTTTGAAAATTGTTCATCGTCTCATATTATGTATCAACATGTCAATACATTAAGAAATCCGTATCTATTCTGATTTCCTTACATATACTATGCAATTTTCCAAAAGTACACACACATCAGTCATTCCACATTCTAGGTTGTGTGAGTGCATTCGTCGTTTGAAATCGTGAGCTGTCCGCGCCTTAAGATTCCACCCATCGCGCCGCAGGTCGTGGGTTCGATTCCCACACATGACATTTGTGTGCATGAACATGTCTGTATGTCCTGAGTCTGGGTGTAATTATGTATATTAAGTATGTATTTACAAACAAAAAGTAGTATATGTTTTATATCAGTTATCTGGTTTCCATAGTACAAGCTCTGCTTAGTTTGGAATCAGATGACCGTGTGTGAGGGATGTTCCAAGATATTTATTTTTAACCGACTTCAAAAAAGGGGGAGGTTCTCAATTCGGTTGTATTTTTTTAATGTTTTTTACCTCATATCTCCGTCATTTATTAACCGATTTGGAAAATTATTTTTTTATTTGAAAGGGTACACTTCCCGTTTGGTCCCATTGTCATCAGATCAGGATTTGATTACTTCTTAGTGTACTTTGAAGTTGGTTTAAGTTTTTTGTAAAACAGTCCAATTATATTTTATGAGTAATATTGCTGCAGTGGCCTCTTTAGATTTTTAATAGATCTGAAATAATATCACAAGGCGAATACAATTTTAAATGTAAGGAGTGTTTTTAGACGTAAGTAAGATTTTTCTCAATTAAAAATGGATCTCGAAAATTATGAAATGCTGAGTAGTGTGTGTTGAGTGTGATGAGTTTGTACTCTAAAATAAGTTTTTAATTGTAAATAGTACTTTCTAGTTTATGATAATAAGTATTTATTAAATTAGACTGTATGAAAATTATATAAATGAAATTATGTTCGTTCGTTTGTCATTTCATGGTTCGATCCCATCCAGGACAAATATTTTTGTAAGGTTAGGTGTAAATTATGTATATATTTAATATATGTATTATATCAGTAATCTGGTTTCCATAGTACAAGCTCTGCTTAGTTTGTGGCCATATGGCTGTATAATAGTACATTATGATACATGTGTGCAAAGTTGATCATTACACGCAAGGTAAGCGAGTGAGCCGCAGGTGAACGCGATAAGGAAGCCGAGAGAGAGATGCGCTGTCAAACTGTTTTACTCGTTTAAATTAACAATGCTTCGTCTACACACATACCTATAAAAATATGCGGTAATGTAAAGTAAAAAGCACTAGTGAGTAATTAGCTGCATTATGATACCAAAACGGTGCAATAAATGTCATTTTACAAACAAGTGTGTTGAAAATGGTATAACTCAACACCTCATAATTTTTATTTATTATCGTTTCAAAAATATAGATTAATAACAAGCATTATTAAACATTACGAAGATATGGTTGTTTTAAATTACTTTTTTCACGCAAAAAGTGCACTTATTGCTATTTTTGATGAATTTGTAACAAATAACATATGGGAATAGATTCTAAGTCTGGAATATGGTAAACTTTAAATTTCCGTGTATACGGGGTGGATACGACAATTAATGAAACCACGTAAAGTACTCATAAATACGATCAACTTTTAGTATGGGACCAACTACGGAAATTAAAAAAATAATTACAGCTTTTCATACAAAAGGTACATGTCTCGTCGGCAAAAATGTATGAAAAGCTGTATTTTTTTTAGCGATTTCGAAGTTGGTCCCATAGTAAAATTACGTAGTTTCTTTTAATGTCGTATCCACCCCGTATAATTTGCCAATAAAAATACTAATCAAAATGCTTCTATGCTTCTAACTTATGTGTACAAACGAACGAATTATTTTATATATTGAGTATTTATTTGTAATTATTTTAAAATATGTAGAAATAGAGACTCATCTAAACCACAGTTACATAGTATTTTTTAAATTTATAATTATTTATTTGAAGTTCCTGCTTATTTTTAATTTCGTCTCTATTTCTACGTAATTTAAAGATGAAAATTGTGTGTATCGTGAATGTCTTAGAGTATTTATTGAATTTAAATTATTATTAAATATAATAGTATCCATAAATCATATTTTTATTTATTACTGCCCTTACCTTATAACTACTGCCGTCCCCCGCGGTTTCACCCGCGTTCCCGGGATAAAAAAGTAGCTTATGTCCTTCTCCATACCATAGGCTATCTGCATGCCAAATTTCATGATAATCCGTTGAGTAGTTCAGGCGTGACAATCAAACAAACTCACTTTCGCATTTATAATATTAGTTAGGATACTTACTTATTTATTAAACTTTGGTACACAATACAGTTTATAGCTATATAAACAACATAATAATAAATGATATTAAGCAAAACAGAGACTTAACTATAAACCTATGCTATGCGTACACATCATGACCAAAAATTATCAATATCATTAAGAGGGTTAGTAAATACAAACAAACCTACCACTATGTTAGTAATCAAATATTAGTTATGAAACAAAACACTTGATTGATTTTTGAAAGAGGGACAACTTAGAATTAAAAATATCGATGCTAGCGGACTTGTGGGTAGCAAGAAGATTATTATACTGTAACCACATTCTAACTACGGGGTTATAGTAAGAAGTATTGTTATGAAAAGTTTCAAGGACGAAAGTTTTGGGTTTACCTGATCTGTGACGGGTGTTCAGTTTCAGAAGTGACAATAGGCATGGGGAATCAACAGTAGATACTGAGACGATAACGACTCCGCTGACATGCAGTGATGATTATATTATTTGCAGTGCGGTGTAGTGTGTGAAACCGGTTCATACGCATGTATGGTTCACTAAATCGTCCCTGCATTTACGGTGTCGTTATCGTCTCGTGTGAAAACGGCCTTATTATCATTTTATCAATCCGTCATCGCAATTTTTATCCTGGGAAAACTATATATCCCTCGGGTAAGTGTATGAAACTACGAGGCGCAACTACTATACCTAATAATGCCCGGTTTCAATAAACAAAAACGAATCGTTTTGCTTACCAATGGTAGGTTTTTTTATTGCCAAACTGGGCATATAGTTTATTTATTTATTTATTCCTTTAGTTCATTTCGTAAGCTAATTTTACCTGTGATAGCTACTTCCATATGGGAGGGTCTGCTATGCAAAGCTTTGAGGTCTTTGCTTCATTATTACTAAAGATATAAGATTCTTAATTTTAATAAATCTTAACCGATACCGGTCCGTAAATTATTGAAACTGGGCCTAAGTCACACATATCGTAATATAGTGCCACAAGCTTTGGCCCGGTGAGAGTCGCTGTTATCGTATTTGGAGCAAACAACCAATGAACGTAGTGTTTATATTCCCTTTGACCAATGACGATTGACATTTCGAAATGGCTTCGTTAGTTCCGCTTTTAACCACCGGGTCAGATAAGTTCGTACTACTTACTATTATAATAATATTATACTATTTTATTCCCTAGCCCTGAATCGAACCTGCATAAACTACATATGTTCTGTGCAAATAAATGATTTGATATGAAGCGGATGATTTAAAAAAGGTCGACGTCCACTTTAATAATTCGCTTGTATAATCACAAACCCCCTTATTCATAATAAAGTTATCAAACGTTGATTAGCTAAAATTCCGAAGTCTTTATCTGACAGGTGACATTTGGTGATCGAAAGAGTGAGACGGGACACACTATTACAATGATTCAGTTAGTCGATTATGAATAAGTAATAAGTTGATTAGTAGGTAGCGGACGCCCGCCCCACTATAGTCTATATGATCATCATCATCTTAGTCGTGCACTCTTGGCAGAGTGGTCGTGGTCATGGATTGTCCCTTTCTCGCATGACCGCTGCATTTGCAATGTTTCTCCATTTTTTCCTATTTGTGGCGTTTCGGGAACATTCGGTAATCGTACATTGCGTGGTAGATTTTATGAGGTCAAGCCACCTGGTTGGAGATCGACCACGCGAACGTTTGCCTTCACTCGACCTTGGATGACCAACCTCTCCATAGAATCATGTTTACGTGTGACATGTCCAAAAAATTTTAGGATTCGTATCTGAACAATCGACGAAAGTCTTTGTTTAATCCGGAGCTCTTTTAATATGGAGACGTTGGTACGATGCGCAGTCCAGCTTATTCTCAGCATCCGTCGCCAGCACCACATTTCCAAGGCGTCGATTTTTCTTCGATCGATAGAGGAAAATTGGAAAGATCAAGCAATTCATCAGACGAACCTTTGTCTATATGATAGCTCAGTGGTAATGATGTCGGATACCAAGTCGAAGGTCCCGGGTTCGAATCCTACAATGGACTTGAGCTTTCGGTGAAGGAAAACATCGTGAGGAAACCATACATAGCAAGATGGTAGGGTACTTTGTAGTACTCACATGGCTGGCTACCACCCTCATAAAAATACTATAAACGGCCTATACACAAAAAAATAGGATGAGTCGTGAGAGTTCAAGATTTTTTACCAATATCTAGTGAAATTCCATTTGATCATCTGAAATAATACTCACTATATTTCATGAAACCGCACTCTATCATAGTCAGCGTTGCCAGATTTTTTTTCGGGCAAATCGGGATTTTGTTACCTCTTGAGTAAAAAAAGCGGGATTCTATCGCCGAAAGCGGGACATACCTACTTTTATTTTGTCAAGTTTTTTTTGGCCGGTTTTTGCCAAGTGCGAGTCCTACTCGCATACCGAGGGTTCCATAGAAACTTGTATATCGAATCTCGAAGATTTTTCACCTTTTTTCGATTGTTCTAATATAATGGCATGTTTTTTTTGTGTTGTAACTACAAAACCCTTTCCGGATTTCTTCCTTTACTTGTGCTACATGAAATTTCTTTTTTGCCAAATTTTATGATTCTAGGTCAACGGGAAGTACCCTATAAGTTTTAATTCCCTTGTGACCTTCAAAATATGCGGCATATACGGCCGTATCTTTTGATTGCGTTGACTTAGAAGTTTGATTTTATGTCAGTGACATTTAGCGCACTTTGGCGCGGTTCTCCACACCACTGCCACAGATTACTAAATAGTTACTACGTAACCAACCACAGCGGTGTTTAAGACGCATCACGAAAAAGCTGGTGCCATTTCTGTGCAGTGGTGTCTTTATTCCCACTTCCACGTCCAACAATGATTTCACCGTCGAGTAATCCTCGAAAAGCGGGACAGAGCCTGTCCCGCGCGGGACATTTAATTTTGGGCTAAAAATCGGGACGTCCCGCCAAAATCGGGACGTCTGGCAACGCTGATCATAGTATTCCTTTATTATATCGAAATAAACATTAACCATTGCGTAATCTTATAAAATACCATGTGTCACCGAACTCATGCTATTTGAAATCTACTATAGTTGTGACAACTTGGAATGAAAATAAAACAAAATGGCTCGAAAAATGTTATAATTAAAAATTGTAAAGTAATATAAATGCATCTAAATTACATAATATAAAATAACTTAAAAATATATTTTGTTGACTAGATTTTATACAACTTAAGTTATTATAATACTGGCAAATATAAAAAAGGAAGACTAATTATAAATACTGTTATTTTACATAAACCGCCGCTTAGATACCTTCTAAAATGTTTGCATCTAAGGAAAAAGCTTAGCAAAGTCGCTGTCTACGTTACAATAAAAATTCTAACTGAACAATCTCAAAGCATCATGGATCATAGAGACAGAATATTTATAGAGCTACTGTACTAGAGTATGTAGCGTGAGCAAGGGTACGTGTAGCGCTGCTTTGAAACAAACTGCGCGTTCATAGAACGACAAAATACTAATAATAATGAATGCCAATATCTCGTTGTTAGTTCTGTACCAAAAAGGTAAATAATTGAACTGTTTTACAAAAAACTTAAACAGACTTCAAAGTACACTAAGAAGTAATCAAATCCTGATCTGATGACAAAAGGGAAGTGGGACCAAAAGGGAAGTGTACCCTTTCAAATAAAAAAAGAATTTTCCAAATCGGTTAATAAATGACGGAGTTATGAAGTAACAAACATAAAAAAAATACAACCGTATTGAGAACCTGCTCCTGTTTTTGAAGTCGGTTATGAAAAATACAACCCAATTGAGAACCTCCTCCGTTTTTTGAAGTCGGTTAAAAAGGTACCCAATACAAATATTTTTCATTAGCAATATGTTTGAAGCAGCAATATTTAAAACTATTACAAATATCAAATCTGCATTAGTGTTTGCTGAAATATAGCGCTGTGATAAACACACAGACAGACGGAGTCGCACCATAAGGGTCCATGTACACTTACCAACAACTGTCAAAACATTTATTTTTTTAAAAATATAATAAAAAATAAATATCCCGGGACATTCCTCACACACGGTCATCTGATCCCAAACTAAGCAGAGCTTGTACTATGGAAACCAGATAACTGATATAATACATATACTACTTTTTGTTTGTAAATACATACTTAATATACATAATTACACCCAGACTCAGGACATACAGACATGTTCATGCACACAAATGCATGTCCTGTGTGGGAATCGAACCCACGACCTGCGGCGCGATAAGTGGAATCTTAACCAGTCTTAACCAACCGCGCCAGCTGGCCCGTCAATCAAATATATTTAAAATTAAGATATCATAATGTGTTATAATCTGTATCTTATGTTCTATAGTAGATAGGTTTGTCGTCCATGAGTATGTCGCCTATTTTGGGATCGTTGCAGGCGGGCCAGAGGGGCTGCACTATGTCTAAGTCTGATGTACTTATAGTGTTGGGAGGCTGCGGCGACATCTGTACCTGAAAACAGGATAGAATTATGTATTTATTAAAAAACTGGCAACGTACGAGTCGAACTCGCATACGAAGGGTTCCGTACCACCGTACAATAAATTATTGCGTTTTTTTAGCGACTTTACACACTCTGTGAACATTTCAAGCGTCTACCTATTGCCATTATTAAAATCGAACCTTTAATGTTTTATTTTATATTTTTCTTATTATTTGTTGTTATAGCTGCACTAGAAATACACATTATGTGCTTCTACAAAAGTTACTATCTACAGAAGTCACCGTCTACAGAAGAGACTGTCTGCAGAAGTCTCTGTCTACAGAAGAGACTGTCTACAGAAGTGACTGCCTACAGAACTTAATAAAAGTGAATGTCTACAGAAGTGACTGCCTACAGAAATGACTGCCTACAGAACTTCATAAAAGTGAATGTCTACAGAAGTGACTATCTACAGAAGTGACTGTCTACATAAGTGACTGTCTACATAAGTGACTGCCTACAGAAGTGAGAACTTGATAAAAGTGAATGACTACAGAAGTGACTGTCTACAGAAGTGACTGCCTACGGAAGTGACTGTCTACAGAAGAGACTGCCTACTGAAGTGATTGTCTACAGAAGAGACTGTCTACAGAAGATACTGCCTACAGAAGTGACTGTCTACAGAAGAGACTGCCTACAGAAGTGACTGTCTACAGAAGAGATTTTCTACAGAAGTGACTGTCTACAGAAGTGACTAAGCGATATACCTGTCTAGAATCCCTCCGCTTGCCTCTGGACCGCTTTGGCCACGGTTTCTTGAGATGCACATAGGTAATGTGGACTCTCTTCTCGCTCGCATGTTTGAAGCATTTGCCGCACATTTCACATTTGAACGGTTTTAATCCTGTGTGACTCTGTGGACAGATAATAAATTTATGAATAAATAAATAAATATCACTGGGTCCAGTTATCATTATAAAGAACAAAAGAAAATATATTTATTGTATGACGTTACTTTTGTACTGATCTAGCTACATTGTCTTCATTATTTTAAGCTACTGTTCTTAAAAGTGCCCAAAGCTACTGTCCTTAGTTTTCCAAGCTACTGTCCACAGACGCAACAAGCTACTGTCCACAAAGGTGTCCCAATTTACTGTCCTCAGAAGTTCTTCAAGCTACTGTACATATAAGAGCCTCAAGCTACTGTCCACTAAACTTATATCCACTGAAAGTGCCCAAAGCTGCTGTCCACAGAACTGTACTAGTGTCCACAAACTTGTCCTAAGCAACTATCCACAGAAGTTCCTGAAGTTATTGTCATTAGAAGTTTTCCAAGCTAGTGTCCACAGAAGTGACAAGCTATTGTCCACAGAAGTGTCCCAAGCTACTGCCCACAGAAGTGTCCCAAGCTACTGCCCACAAAAGTGCCCCAAGCTACTGTCCACAAAAGTGCCCCAAGCTACTGTCCACAAAAGTGCCCCAAGCTACTGTCCACAAAAGTGCCCCAAACTACTGTCCACAAAAGTTCCCCAAACTACTGTCCATAGAAGTGTCCCATGCTACTTTCCACAAAAGTGCCCCAAGCTACTGTCCACAAAGATGCCCCAAGCTACTATCCTTAGAAATTCTACGCGCTAATCCACAGAAGTGACAATAATCAATTAAAGCGTACTCAAATCAAATCAAAAAGTAATTTATTCAGTTTAGGCCCTAGTAGGGCACTTATTAACGTTACATACAGTTGAATTTACCACCGGTTCGGAATACACTTAAACTTAGAAGAGTCCGGCAAGAAACTTAGCAAAGTTTTTTTGTGTAAGATCTTTTCACTCACAAACATATGTCGGTGCATATTGCTAGCGGTGGTAAACCGTTTGGCGCACAGATGGCAAGCGTGTCGCGCGGTAACTGGCGCGCGATGTACGCGGCTGTGCGCTATCAGACGGTATTTGCGCTGGAACAGCTTGCCGCAAGTGCTGCAAGAGAACTGTTTGTGGCTTGTATGGGTCCAGCTGTGGTCTTGGAGGAGGGCTAGACTCTGGAAAGAAGATAGGTAACTTTAGCCCCTTTGCACATTATAAGAAAAATGCCAGTCTTATAAGACATTCAGTCGCTCTGGTGGTTATATGAGACCGTGCATATTACAAAATATGTCTGATCAGACACGCCCATACATTTTATGTCTTATGTCTGATAAGACATAAGAAATTTTCTTATAATGTGCAAAGGCGCTTATTGTAGAAAAGCATCAGTATCAAAAAGCAGTAAATTAAAACAAAAAGTAAGAACTGAAATAAATTATTAAGGTCAGCAACGCGCGATACCCCTGGTGTTGCAAGCGTCCATAGGCTACGGTAACTGCTTACCACCAGGCGTGCCATGCGCTTGAAAAAAACTATACAATGGGCGGTCTATTCGCTAAGAAAGGATTTTTGAAAATTTTGTCCATAAGGGGGTACAAATCCCCCATTTATTCAATATAGGCCCAAGTAGCGTAACAAGCTGTGTTTAAGTTAGTTTTTATACTATGTACATTCAGGCTGTATAAGCGCTTATATAGTCCTAATTAGTGAAATAAGGCCCATATTATACAGCTTATTGCGTTAGTGGAGCTGTATAGTAGCTGTAAAAGCTATAGAGAAGTTGTATAATAGCCGTATTAGATTTGTGAGACGGTGTACAAAGAAATCATTACACTACAGATATCGTTTTTTATTTATTTATTTATTTGACCAAAATTACATAATAGGTACATAATTTTTATTATATAGTTTACATAGTTTACATTGCCACCTGACGAAAGCCTGAAAGGCTTATGTGGCCGGTGAGAGTTCATTATACAGGTTGTTGTTTTGGTCAGCGACGAGCGACTCAGGGTCGATAATACAAATGATACTGGTGCTTAAAAAAAATATACTTAATATATTTATAAAAATAAATAAAATATTAATTGGAAAATCATGTAATAAGCTAAAATGTAGACGTAATACTCAACGGGAGTGCGAGGGAGTAAAGGGGTGGGGCGATGGCGGCTTGCGCCTAGCTCTAGTCTGTGCAAGAGCCTAGTGACCATACGTTGCGTTAATTTTATTTCAAATTGAATAAGGTATTTCTCAACGCATTTACAGTCTTTAATGGAATTAAGTCCATTTTTGGAAAATGTATTTTTTGTTCTACCGCTCCTGGGTCGCTTGTCGCCGACAAAAAAAAACACCCTGTATATATTGACTATATTATAGTTTATATCGCGGTACTTATACACATAACTAAACTCATCCTCTTCCATACCCAGCATATACTTTTTGATAGGCTTAATCATTTTAACAATTTGTGTATACTTGGTTTGCAGTTCCTTAGGTACACTGTTAACTATCTTGGGCAGTGTGTACTTAAAGTTTCTCATTCCATAAGTATTGTATGAGTATCTTGTAAAGATCGTTTTCTAAATAAGTATTTCTAGGCTTTGTGTGCTTAAAATCGTCGACCTTCCCATGGTGAAATTGTACCATGATTGCAGAGACAAGCTTATACATAGAAAAAATATGTACAACGTAAAAATAAATAATTCTCAAATAAATAATTTCTTTATTGTATTCTGAAATTATGCTTTTTGCATACCTGAAACATCTTCCCGCAAACTTCGCACATACTCTTAGTCTTCATCGATGGGTAGTGGGTTCGATTCTTATCCGGATGCGTGCGCCGGAAGTGTCTGTAGTAGGATAATGAGTCTGGTAGTTGCATATCACACTGTAATCATAATTTTATTTATGTATTCAACTTTTTGGTGACTTAGTAATGGCACACAATAGTCAAAATGGGAGACAAAATTATCCACAAAAGTGAGAATACTAAATTGTCCATAGAAGTGAGTCCTATTTGATTTAGGATGGTGCGTGTGGCACATCCCTTAAATCTTAATAAAATGAGGGATATTGGTGCCGATTCTGTTTGTAAATCGCACTAAAATAATTTTAGTCACATCACATCTCTTTCTTACAAACATTATTGAAAAAGGATAGAACATATTTAAAGCTGTTAAATTAGTTTTGCTGTCTTCATTTGCCTGTATTTAGGCGTAACCGCGATAGATGGCGACTAAATTTATATTGAAAACAAGCATTGGACTAATTTGACGGGACCACATTTTTTACATCCTTTTCTTATGTTCTTTGTTAGAAAGAGACATAGTGAGACTAAAAATTAGTTAAGTTGTAAACAACAGAATCAGGGCCAATGAATTATTTTGTATGGTATATGAGAGTAATCAAATGTTTAAAAAAATAGATAGATAGATACTCGTTATTGTACACCAGTACTTAAACTTAATTACTGTACAATGGGCGGTCTTATCTCTAAGAAGCGATCTCTTCCAGACAACCTTTGGATTGAGAGGAATCAATCTATATATATATAATTCAAAGTCCTGACTGATTGACTGATATATCAACGCACAGCCTAAACTGGTCCTAGAGACATGAAAGTAATATACTATAAAAGACGGTGTTGTAATTTTATGATAAAGAAATACAGGTCGTTGTTTTGGTCAGCGACGAGCGACTCAGGGTCGATAATACAATAGATACTGGTGCTAAAAAAAATATTAAAAAAATACTTTATTTTTCATAAATAATAAAAATAAAAAAAATAAAATTTTGAAAATCATGTAATAAGCTAAAGTGTAGACATAATACTCAACGGGAGTACGAGGGAGTAAAGGGGTGGGGCGATGGCGGCTTGCGCCTAGCTCTAGTCTGTGCACGTGCCTAGTAACCATACTTTGCGGTAATTTTATTTCAAATTGAATAAGGTATTTCTCAACATATTTACAGTATTTAATGGAATTAAGTCCATTTTTGGGGAATATATATTTTGTACTACCGCTCCTGGGTCGCTTGTCGCCGACCAAAACAACACCCTGTATAACAGATAAATCATAAAATAAAATAAGTACAGGATATGGATTGAAAATCTTGCATTACCTGTTCACAAGAAATAGGCCCTTCTGGCTTGCAATTATTCCTTCTTTTCTTATGTTCTGCCTCTTTTTGAGTCTTGTCTTTATCTTGCTCTTTTGGTCTACGGACGCGTTTTCTTGTGCCTTCTCTGTAATAGATTAAAGCTATTTCTATTTTCACTGTAGTTGTAAACCAACTAAACTATTTAAGTCTCACTATGTCTCTTTCTAACAAAGAACATAAGAAAAGGATGTAAGAAATGTAGTCCTGTCAAATTAGTCCAATGCTTGTTTTCAATATAAATTTAGCCGCCATCTATCGCGGTTACATAAATACCCGCAAATGAAGACGGCAAAGACTAATTCGACAGCTTTAAATATGTTCTATCCTTTTTCAATAATGTTTGTAAGAAAGAGATGTGATGTGACTAAAATTAGTTTAGTGCGATTTACAACAGAATCGGCACCAAAGGCTACTTTTCATTTCATTTCATTACTTATCATTGTGTCTTGCAGATAATTTGAGATGTCTGTCCAAAGCTTCCTTAGTCACGAATCTGACCTCACACTCTGTGCAACATGGGCCGTCTTCTGGTATCTGGAAATTACAGGCATTTTAATAACAATA
This sequence comes from Polyploca ridens, assembly GCA_951394255.1. Taxonomy (NCBI): domain Eukaryota; kingdom Metazoa; phylum Arthropoda; class Insecta; order Lepidoptera; family Drepanidae; genus Polyploca; species Polyploca ridens. Next base: position 7,016,514 of record OX596272.1, read on the forward strand.
TTTCTAATTATATTTAAGCTATATACACTTTGACATACATTGATATACAGGGTGTTGTTTTGGTCGGCGACAAGCGACCCAGGAGCGGTAATACAAAATATATATTCCCCAAAAATGGACTTAATTCCATGAAATACTGTAAATATGTTGAGAAATACCTTATTCAATTTGAAATAAAATTACCGCAAGGTATGGTTACTAGACACGTGCACACGACTAGAGCTAGGCGCAAGCCGCCATCGCCCCACCCCTTTACTCCCTCGTACTCCCGTTGAGTATTATGTCTACACTTTAGCTTATTACATGATTTTCAAAATTTTTATTTTTTTATTTTTATTATTAAAAAAAAGTAAAGTATTTTTTTTATATTTTTTTTGCACCAGTATCATTTGTATTATCGACCCTGAGTCGCTCGTCGCTGACCAAAACAACAACCTGTACATAATTGGTAATTTTTATACTACTATCGCGGGAACAGAGTCCACAAAAAGGTCTTGGTCCACAGAAAGTCATCATGATCCAACGGAAGGGACTTGGTCTACAGAAGGGACTTGGTCTAGAGAAAGAGACTTGGTCCACAGAAGGGACTTGGTCTAGAGAAAGAGACTTGGTCCACAGAAGGGACTTGGTCCAGAGAAAGAGACTTGGTCCACAGAAGGGATTTGGTCTAGAGAAAGAGACTTGGTCCACAGAATGGACTTGGTACAGAGAAAGAGACTTGGTCCACAGAAGGGACTTGGTCTAGAGAAAGAGACTTGGTCCACAGAAGGGACTTGGTCTAGAGAAAGAGACTTGGTCCACAGAAGATACTTGGTCCACAGAAGGAACTTGGTCCACAGAAGGGACTAAGTCCACAGAAGGGACTTGGTCCAGAGAAAGAGACTTGGTCCACAGAAGGGACTAAGTCCACAGAAGGGACTTGGTCCAGAGAAAGAGACTTGGTCCACAGAAGGGACTTGGTGGGCAGAAGAGTCTAAGTCCACAGAAGAGACGTGGTGGGCAGAAGAGACTAAGTCCACAGAAGGGACTCAGCCCAGAGAAAAGACTTGGTGGACAGAAGAGACTAAGTCCACAGAAGAGACTTAGTCCACAGAAGAGACTTGGTCCACAGAAGATACTTATTCCACAGAAGGGACTTGGTCTGCAGATGACACTTCTTGGGCCATAGAGAGGAATAAATCCACAGAAAAAATCATCTTATCTGATCCAGAGCTCCTTGAAGAAGGGAAGGGTCAGTAATGCGCGAATGATGCCCTGGTTGTAGCAAGCGTCAATAGGCTACGGTGACCGCTTACCACCAGACAGGCCGTAAGACTGTAGCGAACCACTACATAACGAAGTTCACACGCCGATAGATAGATGGCGTGCCGACACATTATCCTGCATCGTGCATACATCGCGCATACAAGCCCACTACATCCTGCATCGCGCTTGCAAAGATTTCTCGGCGATCTGCATATATACAACTGTCCGACAAGTACAGTTGGACCGCGGTCCCCAGGCACGATGTCCCAGCCTGGCGGAAGATCTTCCCTTTTCAATGGACGTGTTATCCACCTTGCACCTCCATAAGACTATACTTAAAACTTACCGGTTGTTCATCAAAGCGGTGTTTCAGCTTCTTATGGAGTCCTAAACCCTTTTTGCTAACGAAGGAGTACCCGCACAGTTCACACACGAAATCTGACGGGTGTTTGATCCGGATATGGCTCATGTATGTTGATATTTTACTGGAAATTATTATTATTTATTTATTTTTCAACACACTCGCTCGTAAAGTGACATTTATTGCACTGTTTAGAGTGTGTACAAAGCCAGAAAAATATGGCAATGTCAGATGAAACAAACTTATGTCTAATCTTCGCGTGGCATGAGACGGAGATAGCGTGTTTCGCGGAACGAAAATGAACTAAGCGCTTCTTATCTAAATAACTCGTAAAGTATAGAATATTTTAAAAAATCGTTAGTAGCAGCCCTAGGTGATATGTTAGTGATGTTATTTATCGAATTTTTGTCTTAATTAGATACACCATGAACGAATAAAAACGAAAATTCATTATTATTAGAGGTATCTTTGTGATTTTTTTCTATCGAGGAATTTTCATTCCATTATGTTTTTGTTTAGATAGAACCCTCGCGTATATAATGAAAATACACATATAAAAATATTTTTTCATTTAAATACTATTTACTTAGGTAAATTTCAATTCTAAGATTGTTATTTTGCTTTATACGCACTCGTAATGCAGCTTATTACGCACTTGTGTTTTTTACTTTACATTACCGCACAGTTTTATGATAGGTATAATCTCGATTATAAGTTTGTACCTCACTGCAAGTGATGTGTGTGTAGACCGAGCATTCTTAATTTAAACGGGTAAATCTGTTTGAAAGCTTACCGCTGTGAAAAAAAATACACTTGCGCGCCATATTTGTTAACGTTCTCATTATGTGGTTGAATATTATCAAAAAAATTACTTAAATAAATACTAGTCTGATTTTTTCCTCGCAAGTGTGTTGAAAAACGTCGTATGACACGTGTGTGCATTGATTTATTACACTCTCGGCTCACTTATCGCTTAATACCGCCTCGAGTGTTAATAACCAACTTTGCACACATGTGTCATAATGTACTATTACCTATTACAGGCTATCTACGTGACATATCGCAATCGCTTCAGTTTAGGCGTGAAAATGTAACAGACAGACAGATACTTTTGCTTTTATACTCACACAAAGTCTTCTTGGCAATGCGGACATTGATATCTCGTACCATTATGGAATTCCTCGTGTAATTTAGCTGCGTGTCTGTAAAATTATCAACAAATGTCTTCTCAAATGATGGCGACAGAAATATCATCGCCACAATGTTGTACAACAACTGTGTCATAGCGGAATACAATCATATTGCTGAAATATGCAGGGATTGATGAGATACAAGCGGATTAGAATTAAAATTTCTAGCCGCCATTTTCTTAAGTCAGTTAATTAAAATATTATCTCCACAATGTTGTACAACAACTGTCTCATAGCGCAATACAATCACATTGCTGAAATATGCAGAGATTGCTGAGATACAAGCGGATTAGAATTGAGTTCCTTACCGCCATTTTCCTAATAGTTAGATGATTTACTTAAAATATCATCTCTACAATGTTCTACAACAACTGTGTCATAGCGCAATACAATCACATTGCAGAAATATGCAGAGATTGCTGAGATATAGCCGGATTAGAAGTTCATTGTTACCTTCTCGTGGTGATATACGGACATCTTTTGCAGCTAAACTTCTGCATGTGCGATGTAGAATGATTCCTTAGCGCATGTTGTTTCTTAAACCTAATCTTGCATATTTTGCACTCATATGTTCCACTTTGCTGTAAAAGAACATTCTTAGTCGGTCAATACAAAAAACCTGGACGGAGCTTAACATTATAAGAAAGCGAAGCACAAGTGAAACTGAACCTTATCAATGTCGCCGTCAAAATACGCAATGACAATCGATCGGTATACATATTATTATTATGAGTAAGATTAATCCCACCAAAAACATATCCATGTAAAATATTGCCAAGACGAGACCATATGGCTCGCACTGTCAAAAAGTTATCAGATCTCATGTAAAGCCAACTTATAAATAACTTACATATTTTTTTATTTAGTTATTTTCTTTTTTTTGTGTTCTAATACAAGCTTACATACTAAATTTCAGCCTGACGGCCTTACTCATAAACGCTATTTAACTAAATCTACTGAATAAATGGTCAAATAAATAACGTCACCTTGTCTGTCTGTCACTGTCATTGTCAAACAATTTGACGTTATTTAGGTGACCACTTAATCAGCTTATTAGTTAAATAACGTTTTATGAGTAAGGGGGTAAGAGTTTTGATGATCATCAGTGACTCAGTGACGAAATCGGGGTTTTTTAGATATCAATAAAATCTAAAGTATAAGAGCTATTTTATTAAAACTGAATACGTTTAATAAGTTCACTATTGACATCGTATCCCGAGAATTTTGTTTATCTGGTATAATCCAAACCCAAGTTATGAGGGTTAAAAAAAACGACGAAGCGCTTCGAGAAAAGGTAGTTAGTGCCCTTGCGCTTCGCTTGGCTCGTCTTGGCGAGGGCACTCCTGTGCCCCCAGATTTATTGATGTAAAAAAGTGTTAACTTACATCTGTATGTCTAATCATATGTCCCTTATACGCATCCTCATCTAGAAAACCTTTAAAACATTCCTTGCACTTAAATTCAGAGTTCCTATAATTCGCGCTGTCTTGTCTCTTCTCGATCTCCAAAACTTGTTCCTTATAAGACAAGTCAGTAATATCAAATATTGCTTCATTCAAAACTTCATTAGCTGGTTTTCGACGTCTATCAATCTTTATTTCCTTAATCTTCTTTAGTTTTTTTTCTTTATGTTTCGCTAGTACGATATCACTGGAACACGTTGAAGCACCTTCTACGTTAAAATCACTGTCATTTTCTTCCTTAATGTCAGTGATATTTACCTCTTGTATTGGTATAATTTCATTATTTTCAATCGTATCATGTATATGAAGATCATTGTAATTTGTGTCGTAATGTCTGTGAGTTAAGTTTGAGATTAGATTATGTGATTCTCGATCGATTGATTCGACTGTTTCTTTTGTAAGCTGAAATAAACAAATTAATAAATATCCTGGGACATTCCTCACACACGGTCATCTGATCTTAAACTAAGCAGAGCTATTGAAACCAGATAACTGATATAATACATATACTACTTTTTGTTTGTAAATACATAATTACACCCACACTCAGGACATACAGACGTGTTCATGCACACAAATGCATGTCCTGTGTGGGAATCGAACCCACGACCTGCGGCGCGATAGGTGGAATCTTCACCAACTGGCCCATCATAATCTAGACCCGCAGAACTCCTTGCTCTGTGATTCTTCCAATGTATTTAATATGGAGGATCAAAACTTTGACTGGTATAACTTTTGTATAAGCTATTGACAGTATCTCACCATTAGTGATTATCTGCCCAAAGTAACCACACAAAGGTAACTGGCTCTCAAGTGTTTGATCACACTGGTAGGTGCTTGACCGGGCATAGCCAACCATAACTTTTTTGAAAAATCATTGTGAGATTTGCAAAACATTTTTTTTACTATATACATATTGGCCTGTCTTTGACTGCAATCTCACCATAGTAAGTGATGATGTGGCACAAGGTGGTGCACACACAAAGCCTAGAAGGAACTGGCTCTCAAGTACAGCTGTCGGAACACACTGATAGGTGCTTGGCGACAGATTTTCATGTTGAGTGTTTTTTTTTTATTCTGTTTTTATTTAGGGACTTTTGTCAATTTTGACCATGCCAGTCCCATCATACCCTAATCTAATAATACATTCACAATCAAGTACTTATATTTAACTTATTTATAATCATGAGCTAATTTGTACAACTTCTTAGCCGCGCCACTTGTTGGCTTGGCCAAGATGTCATTCAAAGCACCAATATTTGCTTTATTTAAATTAAGGTCAGTAAAAAGCCTTTCTCTTTCAACTTTGTTGCGGACACATTCCATCAACAAGTGCTGTACATCTTCGATAATACCACAAACCTCGCATAGCGGTGAATTACTTATTTTCATGAGATAAGCAAACTTATTGAGCGGAATGTGTCCAGAACGCACTCTAAAAGCAGTGACTGCATGCGATCTGCTTAGTCCCACATTAGCAAACCACGGAATTCGAAGAGGCTCGCTCTGAAAGGTTCTATACCAAATTCCTTTTTCCCTTGAATTTACATCAAAATATTCTTTTCAGTTTAAATAGCATTTTTTTAAAAGTTAGTTATTATTTCTGTACCATTTGGCGTAGCCGGGCAGTTGGATACTACAAAGTACCCTACCATCATGCTATGGTTGCCTCATCCATGGATTATGGTCTACATTCCTCTAGATTTTAAGTGAAGCTCGAGACCTCGCTTTGGGGACAGGCATGAGCTCTTGATAATGATGAGTATTTGATTTAATAATTGTGTGCCATTACCTGGCAGAGCCACTATCAGGGGCTTGAGTTCCGAGTCTGATACAAATAGTCTGTGCTATTTTGGAGTATAATTAATACAACTAAACTAATTTTAATGTCAGAATGTCACTATATCTCTTTCTAACAAAGAACATAAGCAAAGGATGTAAGAAATTTAGTCCTGTCAAATTAGTCCAATGCTTGTTTTCAATATAAATTTAGTCGCCATCTATCGCGGTTACGTCTAAATACACGCAAAATAAGACGACAAAGATTAATTTGACAACTTAAAATATGTTCTATCCTTTTTCAATAATGTTCGTAAGAAAGAGATGAGATGTGACTAAAATTAGTTTAGTGCGATTTACAACAGAATCGGCACCATTGTGAGATCTTGTAGCTAAAGTTGGCAACATCATTATGATCGTGTTTTTTACTTTTTATCATTATTGTTTTTATTGTACTGTGTAATTTTCTTTGCATGTTAAATTTTTTTTTAATGTTTTTTATGCGTCGAATGGCGTGCAGAAATATTTTGTTTTACATTTTTTTTTTTCATCTGCATAGCATTTTTTTTACTGTATACATATAGTGCCTGTATTTGATGATGTGGTAGGTGGTGGTAAATGATCAGTGATGGATTAAGACTACTTGATGACCTAAGCAATCACCATTGGTCCCATATTAAATATTGTTCAGCATGACTAACCCAACATAGGTTTTGAAAATATGCCATCTCGAAATCTCCACCCAGTATAATATCAGTTTAAAAGTTATAAGTGATAATTAGGTCAAGAATAGTCCAAGAGCTATGCAGCCTATTCTAAACAAAAGTCAAATGACAATACAATATTTGGTGGGAAAGAACAAATTAGCAAGATTTTGAATTCAAATCTATGATACTGTCTTTAACACAGAAAATAATGAGAACTCACATATCGTCCGCCGTGCACCATGTCCAGCATGAGGTGGTGAGTGCGCAGCGCCTTGCTCCTGAAGCGAGACCAGCTCGCCAGCCTGTGGCCACACTCCCAACACAGCTTCTGTGGCAGTCTGTCTTCGTCACTCATCTGTGGAAGTGTTTAAGTAAATTCAATTACCTAACACTGTTTTCTTGAGGTACTTGCTGTTTCACCCGTGAAACTGCGGAAAACAGCTATTTCTAACCCGGTGGTTTATCAAGTGTCAGAAACCCATTCTCATAGCATCGGCACTTTTTTTTTCTGGTATAGGCCTGTGTTTTACTGCAATCTCATCAAGGCCCAAGGTAAGGACACAAAGCCTAGAAGGAAGACTCAAGTGCAGCTTTCGGAACACACCAATAGATGCTTGGCGACAGATTTTCAAATTGACGTTGTAGCTAGCCAGATGGGTATTGCAAAGTACCCTAACACCATGCTATGGTTTCCTCATGATGTTTTCCTTCACCGAAAGCTCAAGCTCATTGTAGTATCTGACGTTACTACCATCATCTTAGCGTTAGCTATCATTGCCTTACTGTAATAGCTAGTTATTAATTAAAAGTTAATTTACTAGTTCTTACATTTATTCCTATAATTTGTTGAAAGTACTCGAGTAGATTTTGTTTATTCATGTCTTGGAATTTCCCATCCATTGATAGACATATTCTGCATACCTAAAAAAAGAAAATAATCACTTTTAAGTACTTAGTATTTTTGGGTGATGATGGTGGCTAGCCAGACTGTGCTATGGTTTCCTCATGATGTCTCTTTACCGAAAGCATAAGCCACTACTAGTTATAATCGCTTTGGCAATGATTTGTGTGTGAATAGCATGTTTGTTTTTGTAAAAACACTTACCTGTAGTTCAGGCACTGGTTTTGATTTACTGTAGCTTGTGAACATGATTCAAAGAGAGTACATATAGATATGTAAAGAAAATTCTCTAAGGGTAAAGAGAATAAATAGATATCAGAGTAATTTATTAAGAATTTTTTAGAGCTACTTTATAATGAAAACATTGTTTTTCTTACTGCTTGCTTGCTACTGTTATGTATTAGTTTTATTCTCTGCTACGATACTTAACATATAAATAAATTACACATTTTTATTGTTTTTAACACATAATTTGATAAATAAAATTGAATTAGTTATTTTTTTGTGATTTGTTTGTGTAAGTACTTTTTTTAATTTGTTCATGACCATGGATGGATATGGATACAAAGTCCTTCAGTCGCATACATTTTATTTATAATATCACTTTCATATAGTCCGCACATTAACTTTTCACATAGTCCACATGATCAGTCACCATCCAGCCATGTTTTAGTAAAATGGTGGTCATTGTACTAAAACTTATCACGGACTTTTTGAGACAACTTGTAAAGTCACGATACACATAATCTATATCATTTCACATCACTGGTGCACATGGATTGATCTTTATTGGATAAAATACCACCGATAATATGCAATAAAACTCAAAATACACGAATTTATGAAAATAAAAATGAAACGCAACGTCACTCTGCAAGTTCCCACCAAAATGGCCAATTTTTTAAAACATTTTCTACGATTTTTTTTTTTTTTTTTTGGGATTTTATGGCCTGGTTACTAAGACCTTTAAGCCACGACTTTATTATTCCGGAACCACTTTTCAGATTTTGTATTTTCAGTTTTATAATTTTACCACCGTATTTTTAATGTATTTAAATATTGGTTTATAAGTTTTAATGTCTTTTAATAGTTCTTTAAGCGGCGGCGGGCGGGAAGAAAAATCACTATAATTATTTTGCCACACTTCACTTAGTTCACTCGCGAGTACCAATCTGTCAATAAGGAACTTTTGACAGCTGAATATAATGTGGTCCACTGTTCCTTCTTCAACTCCGCAAAATGTACAGACATTGCTTTGAATTATATTTAACTTTGCTAGGTGTGATGGTGCTTTATTATGTCCATAACGTAGTCGGTTTATGGTGGTAATAAAATCACGACTGGCTCTTTGCAGGCTATCATACCATGGCTTTACTGGTAAGTTTTCTTGAATGCTACCGTACCACCGTCCTTTCGTTTCTTGGTCTTTCTTCCACATTTGCTCCCATAACATACTTATAGCTAGCCTTACATTACTCAAATAATCAGTCATAGGTACATACATAGTATCGGAGACATCGAGTGCATTTACTCCTCCGTAAGCGGCTTTGTCGGCCATTTCATTTCCAGTGATTCCTCTATGAGAGGGCACCCACATAAATGAAATTAGTTTCCCTGTATGATAATATTTGTATAACAATTCTTTAATTATGTACAGAATGAAATTAGTTTTAAAGTGAATCTTTAAATAGCTCAATCCTCTTATAAAACTTAAAGAATCTGTTACAATTAGAAAATATTTACAATTATCTACATTTCCAATTTGCAGAAGAGCCTGATATACTGCATAGGCTTCTGCGGTGAATATTGTACAAACATTCTGCAAAAGAAAACTCTGAGAAGAATTTTTTTGAGGATCATACACAGCACAGCACACATAATCCTTACCCTTACTACCATCTGTATATAAAGTGTAGTAATTATTTTCTGATAAAAATTGCAACATCTCTGAATTATTTGTAATTGAATCTATTACTGTAATTGGGTGCATTATGCTTTTGAACTGGGAAGAATAGCAGGGCCAAGGGCACTGTTTTTTGAGTTTATAGCTGTTGTTTTCAATTTCCAGAAAAATGTGATACAACATTGGGGAGTTACCAATAAGGAGGCTCTCACCAGTTGCTAAAGGACCTGACACATTGATTCTACAAGGTATAATCTTGTTAATAATTTGCATGTTATCAGAGTACAGTAGTTTAAGGCAATACCGTTCGGCAAGTAGGAGACGTCTCAAGATCAGTGGCATAATTTTAGTCTCTACTTCCATGGCCCTTATGGGAGTTGAGCACATTGCACCCGATATTATTCTCAGAGATTTATTCTGCAGGATATCTAATTTTTTGGCATGGTAGCTATTCATATATGCCAAAGAACTATAGTCAAAATGACTTCTCACAATAGCTTTATATAGAATAGACAATATTTTGGGGTCAGCACCCCATGACACTCCAGCCAGACATCTTATTATGTTAATAGCTCTTAAAGCATTTTTAGAAATATACCGAACATGTTCTTCGAAAGTCAGTTTTTGGTCTATGATGATTCCTAAGAATTTCTTTGAATGTACTCTGTTTATAGATTCTCCACAATACGAAATAACACTAGATGGATCATCATCACCAAAAATCATTAAACTGCTTTTTGTAGCATTGATCTTTAAACGTAATCTATCATTATAGTATAGACTCAACTGATTTAATGCTCTATTCATATTATCTATAGCAACTTGCAAGTTCTGACTGCTACTATACAAAACAATGTCATCTGCGAATTGCAAAATATTTACTTCACAATTATTATTATTAGTATTTACAAATTTACATATTTCATATGTGTACAAATTATATAGTAATGGTGAAAGAGTGGCGCCTTGCATTGTGCCTTTCGATGCACTTCTAGGACCATGTAAGATGTTATTATACTTAACATATAAGGTTCTATCATTTAAATAATTATAGATCCACTGACATAGTAGACCAGGTATACCCACATCAGACATAATGTTGACCAAGATACCTGGGTCGACATTATCAAAAGCTCCTTGGACATCTAAAAATACACAAACAGTGTGTGATTTTAAATTATTTGCACGTTTCAGGTCTGAGATGAGTGACATGAAGCTGTCAGCGCAACTACGCCCACGACGGAAACCATACTGCACATGTGGGATGATACCATTAGCCTCTACAAACCAGTCCAGACGGACTTTAATCATATTTTCGAATAGTTTACCGAGACATGAGGACAAAGATATAGGACAATACGAACTGGACTGTTCTGGAGATTTATCAGGCTTCAGTATTGGGATAACACACTGTGTTTTCCATGATTCAGGGATAATTTGTTTGAGCCATAAAGCATTAAGAATGTCAAGAAAGAGGTGCTGAACAGATGTATGGAGTTCTTTAATTACAATATATGGAAAGTTATCTAGACCTGGACTTGAGTTACGCCTAGATTGTAGACTTGATGTGAATTCATTCCATGTAAATGGTTCCAATAAAAATTTTGAATTGCTATTATTATTGTTACTGTTAAAATAGTTGATTAAGTTACTAGTCTCTTTTAAACCACTATTATCAGACAGTTTATCTAAAAAGGTAGGTATGAACTCATCTTTATGGGATCTAATGCTAGACTTAACACCCTTAAAAATCTTAATCATGTTCCATATTTTGCTTATAGGGGTAGTTCTATTAAAAGTATTGCACAAATCATTCCATCCAGTTGACTTCTGCTCAGAAATGGTTCTCTTTTTTAATGCATCAAGTCTCTTATAATTTATATAGTTATCTATTGTAGAATCACTTCTGTACAGTTTCAAAGCATTATAGGATGCTATTACACTTTGTTCGCAAACCTCATTCCACCAAGGTGCTGGAGGTCTGCTAGCAAAGTGGGCAGACTTAGTGAACTTTGGAACAACTATTTGCATAAGGGACTCAAGACGTATACAAAAATCGGTATAGGAAGAGAGTGGGTCTACTTGATTAATTGTAAAATCGCCAAACGCATTTTTTGAAAGTTCATTATATTGGCGCCAATCAGCTCTTTTGTACAAAAATTTATCAATGGGAGGGTTAATTTGGTATTTTTGTATGGATAGGGATATTTCGGTTATAGTTGGATAATGGTAACTTCCCATACAATCATCATGCACAGACCACTCGCATAACGGTGCTAAGCATGCGCTAGCAAAGGTGACGTCAATGGCTGAAGCGTTGGTTCTAGGACGGTTCACTGTAGTGAAACTGCCATCATTTAAGATGCACAAATCACACTCATCTATAACATCATATAAATCTTGTCCGCGGCCCTTAGTAGATAGGCAACCAAATGCAATATGGTGAGCATTAAAATCACCACTTATAAAAATAGGTTTAGGTAGGTCTCGAATTATATTGCGCAGTCTATGCAATCTTATGTGCCCACTGGAAGGAGGACAATATACGCAGAGTATAGTCACACTGCCACGCTCGGTAGATATTGACATAGCTATAGTTTGAATGTCCTCATAGAATGTTGTGTTTAAAATATTATATTTAGTCTCTGGTTTAATTAATATTGCTACACCATTGTGAGGATTCTTAGATGTTCTGGAATGGAGATTATAACCGGGGATTCTAAAATTGTGATGGTCTTTAAACCAAGTTTCATTAAGCAAGCATACATCAATATTTTGTTCTAGCATAAACTTAGTTAATAAGGGCTTTTTACTATTGGCACTTTGGATGTTAAACTGCGCAATCCGTAATTGGGACGTTTTAGGGGGACTTAAATCCATTATGGGGATAAATTTTTAACTAATATTTCTTCAATGAATAATGAAGTAATTGGGGTGGGATCAGACTTATTACCAATCTCTACCAATGTTTTTACTAGGGCCGCTCGTACTTCTTTATTAGCTATAACCTGGGCAATGAAGTCCATAGGGTGATCTTGTGGGTTCAGCGCCTGTGCAGCAGGCTTGTTATTAACATTTTTTTTAACATTTTTCTTTTCAGTATTTACTGGAATATTTACATTATTTACAGGGGGATTTACAAGTTGACTCTTAGACAATGGCAATGCAGGGTATTCGATCGACTTTGTTTGTGCGATACTCGCGTATGTTATTTTACTTTTCTTTTCTTCTATTTTTCTTAATTTAATGGGACATTCTCTTGCTATTGCTAGGTGTGGGCCTTGGCAATTAGCGCAACATATCTCTTTAGGTTTATCACAATCTTTGTAAAAGTGTTCACCAGAGCAGATCGAACACTTCTGTTTGCCATTACATATTTTAGCCGAGTGATTAAATTTCATACATTTGTAACATTGTTGCAGCGGTGGGATATATTCAAATACCCTGTATGAGAATAGATCATATTGTACATTGTCAGGTAAGATATTGGATAAGAAAGTGATACTGACTGTTTGCAGAGGAACTCTGTCCCGTCCTACTTTTTTTGTGAATCGTCTTATACAGATAATTTCGTAAATGGAACTCAACTTAGTGTATAAGTCCTTATTTGAGATATTTGCTGGGACAAATCTTATGATGCCAGTTTTTTCTATTTGGGTAGCCGGTATGTAAGCCTTTACGTTGTACTTTTCTAAGAATGCAGTGTTATTTAGAAAGTTGTTTGCTGTATTATATTGTTTGAACATAACTGCTATTTTATTTGCATTCAATCGCTGTATTGCCATCACACCTTTAACATCCGTCGTGAAAATATGATTGAGATATATAGGACTTTTGTTGCCCAATCTATCTTTGTGGTTGATATGCTCAACAAAAACTTTAAACTCTGTTTTATTTGAGTTTTCTGGATACTGTCTTTTATAATTAGGTTTAAAATAAGGCACATAAAGTACATCAGAACGCTCACCGCCACCGCTATCATCATTCACTTCATCAGTCCGAAGCCGCTTGGAGGAGTTGGGCGGGTTGTCCCCGCCCCCCTCATTCCCATCCATTTTATTTTTTTGGTATTAATTAAAAGTGAATTTATTCTTTTACACAATAAAAAAAAAATTACAAAATGTAATTTCAAATTTTTCCGCGTGCGCTTTTTTCAATTTCCCGCCAAGGAATCCTCCATTTTCTACGAAAGCATTATTCAGTGCTGCCAGATCGCCCAGATCCAAATTTCAATAAGTCTAGACCGAAAAAGAAAAATTAGGTCCATCCTTTAGAAAAACCGTACCGTACTAATGGATTCGCAAAGATATCTAATATACAACATTATTTTAGAGTTTTATGTTTTATCTATTCAATAACCTTGATATAGTTCCAACGTGGATCCAAGTTCGTAAAGAAACTAAAATCTAAAAAATCCTTAATGAAATATCCACCGAGAAAAATCGACTAAATTTTTATTCGCTATGGCTAGCTCTTTAAGTTCAGTTTTTCAGTGTGCTCAGTGTATAGGTACTTTTAGAATTATTGAAATGGGTTTAATTATTATAAATTGATGAGGAAATTTATGTGGTGTAACAGAAATAGTTTTAGTCGAGTTTTCATCGTCCCCTTCAAAGCATTGAGAAAAGCGGGAACGAAAAAACTTGGGCGGGAAAATCATTGAAATCATAGACAATTTTCAAAGAAGTGGCGCCGGAAAATTGCAAAAACGGGAAGAGAGGTAAAGTAAATATAACTTTATAATAATAATTCTGAGTGGTTTTATATTTAATAACATAAATTCGTTGACGTTTCAATGCATCTAATGATTTTAGCTTATAATATTGTGGAGTAAGTAGATATTATAAAATTAGTGACTACAAAGTTTTCCTACGAAGGAAAAGTAACTCGTCTCCTAAATTGCTCGTACAAAAATGATACCTTAGAGAAGGTTTGTGGTATCTCAAGGATAAGAAATCGCCATTTCTGTAGGGCTGTAGGTAATGCAATTAATGTTGTTACAGAAAATGAGTCGCTTCAATCTGCGGCGTAAGCCAAGGATCAGCTATTATGAGCCAGAAGAACCGAATTTAGACGAATATGTGTGTAAGTATAACTATAATTATCTAAAGGCAGTACGCATCCTGGGACATTCATACACGGCCATCGGATCCCAAACGAAGCAGAGCTTGTACTATGGAAACCATATAACTGATATAATACATTATAATAACATATTTACACCCTATCCAGACATGTTCTGCAAATAAATATGTCCTGGCTGGGAATCGAACCTACCTGTGACGTAGCCGGGGTAGAAACCACCATGCTTGCCAGCCCGTCATTTGTAAGGTTAAGGAATTCCGACTCGGTTGGTATTTGGATGGATGACCGTTAGTAAGTAGAGCTGATAGCTTGGTAGAGTAGTAGTGACATCGAATGCCGTCAAGGTCGAATCCTACAATGAGCTTGAGCTTTCGGTGAAGGAAAACATCGTGAGGAAACCATAGCACGGTGGTACGGTACGTTGTAGTACCCGCCTGGCTGGCTACCACCCTCAAGTTGAAAATCTGTCGTCAAGCATCTTTCGGTGTGTTTCGACAGCTGCACTTGAGAGCCAGTTCCTTCTAGGCTTTGTGTTCACCGCCTTCGGCCACATCATCACTTACCATGGTGAGATTATGGCATGATTATGGTCAAACACAGGCCTATATTTCACGCATCAATGTCACGTAAAAACTACTGAACGGATTTCGATAAAATTTGGCATACCGATCTCCTATTTTACCACCTTAGGTAGAATTTTGAATAACGTGGATAAAAAAATAAAAAATAAGAAAAATATGAATTTGGGTACAACACCTAATAAAATTAGTACCTAAGTTGAGGTCACACAACTCAAAACTGTGTGAGATGAGATTAGAGTTCCTACGTCGTTATTTAATATTTTTAGTGAACTTTGAAGGCTGTTTATATTTTGCTGTAAAATCTTTTTTTACTATGCCGATGGTGTGGGCAGTCCCAGAACATACCTAGTCTTCATTTACCGCGATTATGTACCGTACACGTACCCCTACCAATCATAAGTTACCTACGGTAACGTAATCGATCGATAATCGGTACCGCGCGACTACGTTAAATATTTTTGTACACATCCATGTACGAAATATATTTCCAAAAGTGTCGGTGACATAAAATTTACCGTAGTCGCTAGCGAGTATCGAAAAATATGGTACGTCTATGCTACGCGAACCGAGCACCAGCCAGGCCCGGATCTAGTGGGGGGGTAAACAAAATCATGTTTGAAAACAAAAAAAGAAGAAAAAACTTATTTCACAGAGCGCCTAACATCCAATGCACGTTGTTCAATAACTTATTTGTTATATTATGGGTTTTATTTACTTCGTTTAAAGTAAAAACATAAAAAAAAAAACGTAAATTATTTAGAATCAAATTCCGCCATTAGATGGCGCCAACAATCTGCGTCGCTGCAGATGCTACGTAAAAAGAGGCTCAAGAAATTTTTTTGAAAAAACTTACTTATTTCACTCATTGGAGGGGGCGCCACAATTAAGTTTCTGCCCCGGTTCGAAAAAATCGTAGATCCGGAGCTGCCTGGCACGAGCCAAGCCTCTATTCATTCATTGCTCCCGATGCTAAAACGTGTGGACGTAAATCTCAGCGCATAACGAGCCTACAACACGAGCGTGATGCGAATGCCTATGTGTTCGTGAAAAAACTAAAACTAAACTAAGCCGAACGTTCATTCAAGGCTCGCAAGTCCTTCCACGCTACACGAATCCGAGCTCTACGCGTTCGCGTAGCAAGGACGCATCTTACGTTACCGTAGCAAACTCAGGGTTACCGAATGACTAGTCTAAATATGACGAGCAAGCCATATAATATCATTCCGTATAGCCCTGAACAATCACGGAATATATTGTCGACAGTTTGCGACAAATGCGGCGACTATGTATACGAATATTGCGCTATACATGGACCCATGCTCGTTATACCGGATAATAAGGTAAGTTATTACTTGATATCATTATTATAATGATTATCTGCAATACATAGTGTACAGGATGTAAGGATTGATAATACCCGATACTTGATAAACAGTAAATTAAGATGCAGCATGCTTTAGGTAATAATAAAAAATATGTAGGTAGGTAGCTACTCTAAACAAAACTGTCCGACGACTCGACTGCATTAAACTTGTTTTATAGTGAGTATTTTAGTGTCCAAAAAGAAGCCGAATAAATTCACAAAAAAATATCTTCCTTCTCTATATAAAATGCCAAATCTTCCGTGCGCGCATTACGCTTAAGAGCACTCAATTCGCCATACTTTTCATACCAAACCTCTGTTCTTATTATGGCGTTGTTAAACATTTTTCGTTAGATGTTTTGAACAAATTAGTATCTTGTGCACTGTATCTAGCCGTGTATCTAGGCGAAATTAAAAAAAAGTGTGAAACAAATTCAGTCAAAGCCTCCGAAAAACAGCGTTTTTGCACAAATTTTACCTGATCTTTGGCCATATCTAATTTACCTATAAATTGTAAAAGTAAAGATAATAGATAATAGATAAGTATTTAGATACCAGGCTTGCAAATGTATTGGCGATTCTAAATAACTAACTTTATCTTCACAAACTTGTAAGATTTTTTCACAAGAAGTATACGCCTGGAACAAGTTTTAGGATATGCGAAATCATGAATGACGATCTAGCGAAGCAGCCGCGAGTGATCAGCGGAATTTACCGACTGATAACCGACGGCTCTGATGCTGTCTCTCTTTTTTCGCAGTCAAACATTACGTTGGATGAAACAACAAGCTTTTAGACTATGCTTGCGTTGAAGTTGCGCCGGCCACAGAGGGCCGCCTTAAAATAGGGTATAAAGATTTTCTCTTCACGTATTTATATCGTTCCCTTACATCCTGTTTACTACAAAAAGGATTTTTCCATATCCAAGTAATTAACAATAATAATCCGGTAAATTAATTAACGTAAAATACCTACTAATATATTAATTAGATCCCACAAAAGAGCAACCTCCCATCCTTGGTCCCGCGCGCTGCGCTCACCATTCCCAACGTGTTCCTACACATCGCTCCTTCCGTTATACCAGGTTTGTATGCCAAAGATTTGAATATCAATTACATAGTGTATATTTGTAGTTGACGAAACTTTTCTATAACATTTGGTTCATTGACATCTCAAAGACATTGGATAATGGATTCGTCTATTATTGACAATTGTCCTTCGCCAACTAATTTCTCGCGTTGTATAAATAAATAAAATAAAATAAGTTTTAACTAATTATATTTTTCTATACCGTATATACCATTTTGTAAAACACTGCACTAAAAAAATAGGGGCGGGTTTGGGAGTGTTCACAACACTAACATTGCCGCGCGGCGTTCGCTTCGGCCCCTACCGCGGGCTGCGCACCAATGAAGTCAACTCTATGTACTGCTGGCAGGTAATTAATAACACCTGTTTTACTATTTTCTTACGAAACGCTGCGTCATTTAAAAATATCTGGTTCTCTGAGTTTTTTCTTAGGATGTGTTTTTTACCAAAATCGTTGCTGAAAAGTTAGGTCATCGAGGAAATATCCCTATAGAGTAGTAATACTGAACAATATAATTCCACAACTAGTCAGTGATTTGTCACTGAATTTGAACAGTAAGGACCACTCGCTGCGTCGTGTGTTTTTGACTTAGCCAATCAGAGTGCATGCGTCCTTGTCTTAACCAATCAGCGCGCTTTGTCGGCGGTGGGAAATTGGCGGAATTTATTACAATCAAAATTAACGTCATTGCGCTTCTATAGGTTAATTGTTCCATGAGTTAGGTATATCAATCTGCAATAGACATAGTACCTACGCAAAGCTTTTACGGTAGTTTTCATAGAGAGACATGTAACTTTGGGACTACGATCAAATATTCACTTACAAGATACAAACAAAGTCCTTTAAAAAACATTTTTTTATTGGATTTCGGGACGAGTTTACTGTTCCTATTCGATAACCGAACTAATCGGAAATAATACCCAACGCTATATGAGGTGTTATTGGCGCTGAGTTATGATTATGAAAGTGAATGGATATACCTACGGGAAAAGGAACACCGAAAAAGAGTTGGATGACTTGTGTGAAAGATAATATGAAGTAAGAATGGAGTGAATTCTGATATGATGGATAGAAGAGCTGGATGGAAGGTACAGGACGGTTAACTAAATCTGGCTCGTTCAACACATTTACACGTTCCGCTTGTGTAGTGTCTGTGAATAAGCGCGCGGCGTCACGTCGCACTGCATGCGCATCATGAACACTGTCCGTCTCTCTCGCGCGCCGGCAAGCTTATGAGTATGAAGGAGATAGTTAGGTTATGGCCCTGATTCTGTTGTTCACAACTAAACTAATTTTAATGTCACTATGTCTCTTTCTAACAAAGAACATAAGAAAAAGATGTAAGAAATTTAGTCCTGTCACATTAGTCCAATGCTTGTTTTCAATATAATTTTATCGCCATCTATCGCGGTTACGTCTAAATACACGCAAAATAAGACGGCAAAGATTAATTTGATAACTTAAAATATGTTCTATCCTTTTTCAATCATGTTCGTAAGAAAGAGATGAGATGTGACTAAAATTAGTTTAGTGCGATTTACAACAGAATCGGCACCATTGTTTTATTTTTGCTACTGCTCATAAATATAGTGTTCTTTTTTTACTTTCGTCCGTTAGGATTGACTGACTGATTAGAGGCAATAATGTAATAATACATACTGTATCTTGAAATTGCATATGTGTGAGTACTGTGAGCGTACCAGCTTTAATTCCGTTATCCCAAATGGGAACAGGGCAGGTAACTAGATGATGATTCACCGACCAATAATAACAGGTCCTTAAAAATGTAGATATACGATGGTAACAACAAACGTTCGCACGTGGTGGACGCGGAGGACTGCAACAAGTCCAACTGGATGCGGTACGTGAACTGCTCGCGACACTGGCGAGAACAGAACCTGATAGCCTACCAGTACCAGGGGCAACTCTATTATAGGTACATAAGCTCACATATTTACAATAAATATGTACAATATACAATCTATGTATAGGTATTTATATAGAGAATTACCAGGTTCCCAGCAGACTGACAGCGTTTCCTCTTTGGATAGCCAAGCAAGATGCGTTGACTGAAAAAGCTCTCCGCCCGCTGGTTTATCTGGAGGCCTCTATCAATTTTGATAACAAAGTGCGAGCATTTTTTCTCTGCAACTATTACATTTTCGAAATTATCCTCAGTTTTCTTGTAATCTATAGCACAATACCCTATTAAAATCAAAATTGTAGCTTTAGAAACCTAGGAGAACAGGGGGGGAACATAAACTATTTTTTTTTTTTGATCCAAACTGACCCCCCAAATTAATGTAAAATTAGTATTTATTCATTTTTATGAGTGATATATTGTGCGTGGCGTGAAGATCTATCACTATGCCAAATTTCAAGTTTATGCGTCGCTTAGTCTGGTCTTCGAGTAAAACCTCTGTGACAGACGGACGGACACTAGAGATCTTATAAAGGTTCCGTTTTTTCTTCTAAGGTTCAGAACCCTAAAAAGATATTGAGTCCCACCCAGCCCAGTGGTTTACTATCCATCATTACGAGGTTTGAACCCTAGCCAGTGAGGATGTATGAGAGCACTGTAGATCATGACATCTTATTCAAAAATATAACTTAATAATTAAAACTCGATTACAGAACAATAAAAATAATTCCACGGTTCACCGAGCTGATGGTATTCTACGGCAGTGAATTCGCAAACTCTCTCAACGTTGATTTACGAACCTACAATTCACCACCGGGGTACGCACAGAAATTCGGTAAATATACCTATAATATAATATACCTACTCCCCTCCTCTTGGTAATTTATGTATAACCTCAGAGTATATAAATACTACGTACAAGTATAACTATAGATTTATAATTATATTTTTTCAGGCTAAGTAATTAGTTTCTTTGTAAAAAATAAATACACTGAATTATTGTTATTTTCTCTATGAAATATGAATAAAAGTTTGTGAATGCGTTTCTACTTTCTACACTTACATATTATACATAAGGTAATCTAATTTCAGTTATACATAATATTTATTCTTTATTTAGGAACACCTGCACCAAAAAAACAGAAACTTGAATCTAAAAATGAGCAACCGAAAATATTCGAGACTAAAACGCCAAATTCAAGCCTCAAGACAAACAAAAAATTTTCCAAAAAGAAATACGTTAAAAATAAACTAACAGTAGTAAATACTTCCGCTGTTTCCGAGAAAGATGTTAAAGAAAATGTGTGTATTCAAATCCCTATAAATAACAATAATACTTCACAGGAAACAGAGGAATTAGTTGTTAATAAATTTTATATTGAATGCAATGAATGCGGTGAAAAGTTTAATTCAAAAAACGCATTACGGCAACATATTGGAATTCACACTCAAAATGCATATTTTAAATGTACTGAATGCAAATATCAGAATGTTACCAAAGACGCATTAGAAAAACATATGAGATTTCATGATAAAAAACGTTTGTTTGAATGCAATTATTGTAATTACAGATTCAGTAAGGTAAATATTTTAAATACGCATAAATTATCACATAAAGCCAATGTTAAAAAAAATCAAATGATACACAATTGTGATATATGCGAATTCAAAAGTTTTAGCGAAAATATTATGGAAAGTCATTTATTGGAACACGCGGGCTTAAAAAAATCCCAACCTTGTTTAGAAGATAGTAGAAAAGGAAACGAAGAAAATATAGATGCAAATGCAATTGATGTAAGATTAAAAAGTCTCACCCGGAAGATGTACGCATGTAATATTTGTCAATATAAATCTACAAAAAGCGGTCATTTGAAAAGACACATGAGAATACACACTGGTGAGAAACCACACGCTTGTGATATTTGTCAGTGTAAATTTACAGACAGTGGTAATTTGAAAAGACACATGAGAATACACACTGGTGAGAAACCTCATGTATGTAATATTTGTCAATATAAATGTACAACAAGCGGTAGTTTAAAAACACACATGAGAATACACACTGGTGAGAAACCTCATGTATGTAATATTTGTCAATATAAATGTACAACAAGCGGTAGTTTAAAAACACACATGAGAATACACACTGGTGAGAAACCTCATGTATGTAATATTTGTCAATATAAATGTACAACAAGCGGTAGTTTAAAAACACACATGAGAATACACACTGGTGAGAAACCTTTCGTATGTAGTATTTGTCAATATAAATTTACAGACAGCGGTCATTTGAAAAGACACATGGGAATACACACTGGCGAGAAACCACACGCTTGTAATATTTGTCAGTGTAAATTTACACAAAACAGTAATTTGGAAAGACACATGAGAATACACACTGGTGAGAAACCTCATGTATGTAATATTTGTCGATATAAATTTACAGACAGTGGTAATTTAAAAACACACATGAGAATATACACTGGTGAGAAACCTCATGTATGTAATATTTGTCAATATAAATGTACAACAAGCGGTAGTTTAAAAAGACACATGAGAATACACACTGGTGAGAAACCTCATGTATGTAGTATTTGTCAATATAAATTTACAGACAGCGGTAATTTGAAAACACACATGAGAATACACACTGGTGAGAAACCTCATGTATGTAATATTTGTCAATATAAATGTACAACAAGCGGTTATTTGAAAACACACATGAGAATACACACTGGTGAGAAACCTTATGAATGTAATATTTGTCAATATAAATGTACAAGAAGCGGTAGTTTAAAAACACACATGAGAATACACACTGGTGAGAAACCTTATGAATGTTGTATTTGTCAGTGTAAATTTACACAAAACGGTCATTTGAAATCACACATGAGAATACACACTGGTGAGAAACCATACATAATTTAAAGTTTTCTCGCAAAAATAGACTCATATGAAAACACACTCAACAGTTCCTCAGTGAAATTAAGGTTTAAAAAAGTTGTTTCTATTTATGTAATTTTGGTTTTGATTTTATATTTTTGTAATAAGAATATTAGATTTACTCATTTAGGTCTGATTTTTCGATGCATATAATAATCTTTTTATCTGAGTCCATTCGAATGAGTGTTTTGGAAAATCGGGTCTAAAATAAATGGGCTTACTTTTCCGGCGTTTTTATGATACCGATTTTTTTTATTGGAACAATATTATTTATAAGCATTTACCTGCGACTTCGCCCAGGCAAAAGATCCCAATATAACCATCTTTAGGAAGCATCCATAGAAACTAATATAATTATTATAATAATGGGCTACTTTCACATGTGAATAAGACGGGAAAAGTATGTATAGATGTGTATTTATTTAAGCTGAATTCGTTCAATACTGGCCCTGATTCTGTTGTTCACAACTAAACTAATTTTAATCTCACTATGTCTCTTTCTAACAAACAAAAAAAATAATAAGAAAAGGATGTAAGTAATTTAGTCCTGTCAAATTAGTTCAATGCTTGTTTTCAATATAAATTTAGTCACCATCTATCGCGGTTACGCCTAAATACACTCAAAATAAGACAGCAAAGATTAATTTGACAGGTTTAAATATATTCTATCCTTTTTCAATAATGTTCGTAAGAAAGAGATGTGATGTGACTAAAATTAGTTTAGTGCGATTTACAATAGAATCGGCACCATTGTATGATATTAGTTCTTATCAGGAATGTGGGCAAAAAAAAGCATTAATTTAACAAAAAAAGTTAAATGCAAGTTTTTATGGAAAACTTTTTATTCCTTGGTTCTAAAATAGCAACTTCTTTTTGAGGCGATAATAGCTCAGTGGATGCTGTGATGTGACGAAGGTACCGGGATCGAATCCCACTTGAGCTGTCATTGAAGGAAAACAAAGTGAGGAAACTATAGCACGGTGCTAGGTCACTTTGTAGTACCCACCTGTCTGGCTATCACCCTCAAGTTGAAAATCTGTCGCCAAGCACCTATCGTTGTGTTCCGACAGCTGCACTTGAGAGCCAGTTCCTTGTAGGCTTTGTGTGTGCACCACCTTTGGACACATCATCACTTACCATGGTAAGATTGTGGCCAAACACAGGCCTATGTAAAAAAAAGCTTAGTTAAATGTATGTTCTGAAATTATTGTTTCAACCTTAACAAATATTTATTTGAATGTTATTTTAATGCGGTATGATTTTTTTCTTTCTTTTTATTCATTTGGAGGTGTTATACATTTGAAAATGTCACCTACCTCCCTAAAACATACGAACAGAAACCATAAATTATTTTGGGCTTTAATCCCCAAATTGTTCAATACTGATTCAATATTTTATTTTATTAGTATTATATTTTTTTTTGAAAACTTTTAGTACGTTATTAACTATAGATATAGGACATTATTATTCCTGACTATCTAGTTTTAAGTCAAGTACAAATTCTGTTGTCATTCTTAAATTTTTTATGTTTCTTTTAAAAAGTATTTTTTAAGTTTTTATTGTGGATTGATTGAAGAAATCACCTTTATTTTTATTTTATGTACTTACCTAGTAGTTACCCGTATCCCTACCATGAATTTGATACGTAATCAATATTCGCTAGTTACTGTGAAATATTTTGTATAAATATTTAATAATGCTCTAAGCTTATAAAATGTCCACAGTAGTCGATAGCGAGTATCGATTATCTTGAATTATTAGACCAACTATGGTAATTTCGATTCCGAATGAAATCTTTTTACTTTTAATTAATTGTTTCGATTCCCTTTTTATTTGTTAAATATGTTTTAAATAAAATGTTCTTTCATTTAATTTGTTTTATTTAAAAACTATAAATCTCTATAAGGCCTATCTGATTTCAATCACAAAGTCAAAGTCAAAGCCATTTATTCAATTTAGGCCCCAGAAGGGCACTTATGAAGGTCACATTTACTGAAGTTACCACCGGTTCGGAACTGGGCCTTCAACTGAGAAGAATCCGGCAAGAAACTCAGCAAGGTTACATTTTTTCAATATTTTTTGGACAATCTGACTATGTTTGGCTTTTTTACATTTTTATTTTTTTTATTTATTTATTTAAGTTTTCTTAAAGTATCTTTTCGAAAAGTATCTATCGACCGGATAGATACTTTTCGAAAAGTAAGTTAGCTTCGTAAGGAAAAACTGTTACCTATCTAAGTACTATACGTAGTATTTATATACTCTGAGGTACTATGGAACCAAGTCTAGAAAAAACTTTGGAGCCGTATTTCACGTGGGGAAGAGGGGGGTATATATCACGAAGGTAATTTATTTTTCCGCAAAAAACTGCGAGAAAACTGGGTAAATATTGTTCGATTTTTACACAGATTCTAGACTACGTTCTTTCTTAGTAAGATAGGTAGGTACTTCGTCATAAATAAAAAATATTAAGCAATTTTTTTAAATATAAATCCAATGCAATCAAGTACAGATTAACGTATTTTGAACAATCTCACGTGAGATTTCTATAGTGGCCCCTTGGAGAGGTTCGAGGGGGGGAGGTAGCTTAATGGAGAGTTATTAATGGACGCTCCCCCTCAGTGCCAAACTAAGAAAAACTCCATGAAAACTTTTGTCGGTATGATTAATTTAAAAAAATACTATTCTTAGTCACATATTGGTCACATAGGGTAAAAGCATGAAAAAGCCAACTTAATCTAGATCGGATTCGATACGTCGGATTCGATATCGGAAACGGAATAAAAAATGTCCGAGGTGAATTTCAACAATTGCGGAATATTGCCTCGGTAGTTTTTGAATCCGTTTGCGATATCGAATCCGAGCGTTTTAAAATAGCCCTGCTGGTCGGTTAACCAAAGCAGGCACGTTCAATACATTTTGTGCACAACTCGTTGCGCTTGGGTAATATGCATAAACGCTCGGCGTGACCTCGTAATGCATGTACATCATTAAAAGTAGGTATGTCTCTCCCTCGCCCGCAGTCAAGCTTATGAGTATGAGAAAGACATTACAGTTATTGTTTTGCTACTGCTCCTAAATATAGAGTGGTATTTTTTATTCATTCGTCCATTAGAATTGACCATGGGAATTGACTGACTGATTAGAAGTTATAAAACATACTGTATCGTGAAATTGCATAAGTGTGAGTAATATGAACGTGCCAGCTTTCTGTACCGACAACCTACATAAAGATTCAAAATCCTGCATCGCGCTATCGAAGTGCAGACAAAATTCTGAATTAGTTAATATCCAAGATCTACAGTTTGACTGCGGTCGTGGAAGACCTTCCTTTTTAAATAGAGGAGTCATCCAACCTTACAACACCATAAGGCTGTCTAGTGACGACCTTGAGCCAAAGATTTTTTAATAACTACTAAATAAAAAAAATAAAATAAAAAAAACAATAGCGGGAAAAAACGTACGCGATACTTACACAAAGATAGATAGAACAACATAGTAATGAGTATATATAAAAACCTTCGTAAAAGAAAACCTATCAGCTATTTTGAGCCAGAAGAACCAGCCGCTGATCAATATGTGTGTAAGTATAGTCTGTATTATGGCACATAGTTAATATAGGTACATAATAGAGACATAAACCTGCTTGAGTTCATTGATGATCAATATGATGTTGTAGGTATGTTACGACAGACGTATTTATATTAAATAAAACAAATAAAATATTGGGCAAGCTATAGTTTTATCGCGAGCCATCCTATTTTAGATATTAACAGAAAGTATTTATGTATTTAGTTATTTGCGAGCTTAGGGAAGATAAATTAATTTCTTATGTAAAAAAGTTTTTGTTTAATTATTTTTATAGTGTTATTTTTTAAATAAACATAGCTGAAGTGAAACCAGAAAAATAAAATAGGATCGAATAAGACGGTAACTAGAATGAATTATAATAATAGCGCGCACGCACTAAAAGCTTTATAAATTTCAGTTTGCGACAAATGTGCAGATTTTGTGTACGAGTATTGTTCAATACATGGACCACTCCTCGTCATCCCTGATGATCAGGTAAGGGTACTCCAGTACCTCGATCAGTCCGTCTGACAGGTTCCTCCGTGGACCACCAATAAGGTTTACTTCAAGATTATTATTGTTTAAAATAATTGTTATACAAGAAGACCGTAATTATATGTCTTCCGTGGCGGCATACAGCAATGGTTACGTAATAACTAAGTAAATTAGGTAAATAATCAGCAATTCCGTTTTTACCATAAGGATAGGCAGGGCACCCCACTAGCAGGGGCCCCGAAAGGCCGATATATTCGCTTACACTCATCCAACAAAGGGAATGCTTACACTACACAATGTTTTTTCTATTTTAGGTAGATAGTAAGCCACCTACAACTTTCTTAATTAAAATGTTAATCGTACACCAGACGTTTTTAATTTTAACCATATTGAAAATATAAAATCATAGCAGTTTTTTTTTTGTTATTTACTTTCCTACGGGTGGTTACTTCAGCAGCTTCGACCTTCATAAGTACCTAGGGACAGACATTGAATGACTTGAATGTTGTAGAAATATTTAAATATTTCCACAACATTTTTTAAATATTTAAGTATTTTCTCGTATTAGGTCCAACAAAAGAGCAACCTCCCATCCTTGGTCCCGCGCGCTGCGCTCACCATTCCCAACGTGTTCCTACACATCGCTCCTTCCGTTATACCAGGTTTGTATGACAAAGATTTATACAAGACTAGCTGCCCGGCGCGAGTTCATTCGCGTGGTGCTACCCTACCCTATCTAAACCATCCAGGGAGTAAATGAGAGTAGATGGCGCTGCAGGCGATAATATAACCTAGGTACCGACTGCAGCGCCATCTGCCGGGCAGATTTGTGAATCTAAACTATCCAGGGCGCTACCCAAACGCATACAAAAAAAAACATTCAAATCGGTCCAGCCGTTTAGGAGGAATTCAGTGACATACACACGTGCAGACGAATTTTATATATAAAGATAAATAAACCTAAATTATAGATAAATTTAAATAAAAAAATATAAATAGAAAACTTGTACCAAATCACTGCCTTGTGCAAAAGTACCAAAGAAGGCTGGCGGCATTGCCACGTTGGATGGCATTGCTTATTCGTCAACGATTGACACGATTTGAGACCTCGTTAAGAGTGCGTACAAAGCCAGAAAAATATGGCAATGTCAGATGAAACAAACTTATGTCTAATCTTCGCGTGGCATGAGACGGAGATAGCGTGTTTCGCGAAACAAAAATGAACTAAGCGCTTCTTATCTAAATAACTCCTAAAGTATAGAATATTTTAAAAAACGTTAGTAGCAGCCCTAGGTGATATGTTAGTGATATTATTTATCGAATTTTTGTCTTAATTAGATACACCATGAACGAATAAAAACGAAAATTCATTATTATTAGAGGTACCTTTGTGATTTTTTTCTATCGAGGAACTTTCATTCCATTATGTTTTTGTTCAGATAGAACCCACGCGTATATAATGAAAATACCAAAAATATTTATTTCATTTAAATACTATTTACTTTGGTAAATTTCAATTCTAAGATTGTTATTTTGCTTTATACGCACTCTTAAACAAATAGTGAGCAACTGGCCCCCACGGTTCATTATTACAATTTATATTTGGACCCTAGGGGCAGGTTTGGGCGTATTCACAACACTAACGTTACCGCGCGGCGTTCGCTTCGGCCCATACCGTGGGCAGATAAGCAAGGATACCAACTCTCTTTATAGTTGGCAGGTGAGTTACATAACGATTTATTTATGGTCCGGTCTAAAAAAAACTCATGCTAATTAGTCACTCAATTCTGATGGACGAGTGCAAAAAAGACCACTCTATTATTTATGAGCAATAACAAAAGCAAAACAATAACTGTCTCCTTCATACTCATAAGCTTGACCGCGCGCGAGAGAGACGGACAGACTTGTCACGATGCGCACAGTGCGACGTGACGGCGCGCGCTTATTCACAGACACTACACAAGCGGAACGTGTAAATGTGTTGAAAGTGCCAGATTTAGTCAACCCACCTGTACCTACCTGATGATTTGGTAGAATGTGATAAAGCGTCTTAATAGCACGATATAGCTTAGTAGAATGAAGTCTTAGTGGAAGTCAATGATATTATAAGCAAAATACTGTAGATACTCTGAAGTCGCGTCGGCGTCAACGGAAGTGTGTTGTGTGCCGAGTGTAAACAGCAAAATATACATGTCACTTTTCGCTCTCATTAATGAGGAGATTTCTTATGATACCTCTATGCTCAAAATACCCGTCAAACTCTTGATAATTCGAACTAATTTGAACCTTAAGTTCATGATTTGACAGTCATTTTGACCATAAAGGTATCATAAGAAAACTCCTCATTAAGACATGCAGTAAGTTTCTCCTTATATATAGATATACGATGGTAACAACAAACGTTCGCACGTGGTGGACGCGGAGGACTGCAACAAGTCCAACTGGATGCGGTACGTGAACTGCTCGCGACACTGGCGGGAACAGAACCTCGTCGCCTACCAGTACCAGGGGCAACTCTATTATAGGTATCTACAATAACTCACTGTCTCCGAAGAAGTCAAGGTCTCTGTACAGATACCGAAAATATTCTTAATTTTGAATACATTTCAAAAAAACGCCAATATCATCCTGCATTTGTTATTCAAGCATCAATTTATTAACAAATCGCCTTTAATTTCGAGAGCTTATTTGCCCAGCAAATAATTGGACCCAGACTCTTTGCTCTCTAGTCAAGCTACCACTCGACATCGGACAGCTAGACGGTTGTAGATATCCACACACTATTCCCTTAAATTATATCCTAATTTAGTTTATCCCTAACATATTCCATACCATTTAATTCCATTCTTATAAATATCATTATATTATAATTTATTCCAGGACAATCAAAATAATACCACGATTCACAGAACTACTAATTTTCTATGGCAGTGAATTCGCTAACATTTTAAACATAGACTTACGTATGTACAACTCGAAAGAGAATCACCTCACAAATGGTAAGTTGCTTTGCGTTAGGTCGGATAACTAAAGCTGGCACTAGGGATTGCAAAATCCGTTTTTTTTTCAAATCCGGATTCCAAGTTTGTCATCACATATAAATCCGGATAATCCGGATTTTTCGAACTTCGGTATTTTTTTTTGCAATCTTTTGTAATTTTAAATTGTACGCGTAGTAAATAAAATTGGAAATATTCTAAAAAAAACAAATATGGACTTGCGTTCGGCCACTTAGCCGTCAGTAAGGATAATGACGAAACCTAAGTTGGAGCACGCTTACCCAGATGAAACCTATTCACCATGGCCTTGACCTTTACACGTTGCAGCTTGTACCTATAGTGTCTGCATAAGCGCTCGGAGTGGCGTCGCACTGTATACGCGTTATAAAAAGTCTGATCTTTTTTGCATTCGTCCTTTAGAATTGACTGAATGATTAGAAGCAATAATTTCATAAAACATATCGTATCGTGAAATTTTTAATTACAGACGTGTGAGTACCTACTGTGAACGTGCCAGCTTTAGTTTACCGACCTGTAGGTATCTATAAATTAAGTTTTTTTTTATAAATGCTCTTTGATTGAGAAAGCTTTGCCTATTCAGACTGAACCAGTGGGGCGATTACGTAACTAAATTTCAATCATTTTCGAATTGAAATCGGTTCAATTTCAGTTTTACGTTCTGATAACTGCAAATACAAACAGTAGTTCATTAGAAATGGAACCATTTCCGATATTGTAATATTTCTACCGATTCAAAGGTTATTTCAATCGGAATTTCATTGAAATAAAGTTACGTAATCCACGTATAGATGCATAGTGATTAGGGAATGCAAAACCGTGGCAAAATGAAAACCGGTTTTTATTTCGGTTATGAGATGAAAAAACCGGTTAACCGGTTTTAAACCGGTTTTTTTAATGTTCGCTCGTTTTTTTTTTCATGTTATTTCTATAGCTCGAATTATAGATAATAACCGTGCCTAAGATTTAAAAATCGCAAACTGAGGAATTATTGTCAGTTAAAGTTAATGAAGTGGGTATAAAAGAAACATCAAAGACACCATCACCATTTGCCTGTCCTGTTCTCTATAATTTGGGATCGGCGCAATATGTACGCTTCTTCTATCCGTTATACCAACATTCACTCGTTTCTTACCAATATCATCTTTCACACAATCAATCCATCTCTTTTTCATAAAATTTATGGAAATAATCGTTTATTTAACTCTGTAGATCAGATACTCGTTTAAATAGACTACACGGTTCGTTTATGTTTCGTAAGTTATAATATTAATTTCACACGTAATATACATGGCATATTGTAGCGGCACAGCAACTTGCGTGTACACTAAAACGTGGTTATTATTATACGAATGTTTTCGTTGATAAAAAAAAAAATAACCTAGTTTTTGCCGTCGTGCAGACGGGTAAAAAATAACACCAATCATGACTGATTGCTTGCTTGCTGTCTGGCAGATACATAAGAGCCTTCGTTGATAGTAGTTGCTCCGATAGCATGACATTAATGCTGGCGTCCCGAAAGGCTCTAAATTATCCCCAACACTGTTCCTCCAGCATATGAATAATATACTCTCTATTGCCAGCATTCATTGCTATGCAGATGAAATTACATGGGACGCTCATTACACGAACCGTGCAAATATCTCACGTTCTATATTGGAGAAAAGGCGCGAAGGACTTGTCTTAAATCGAGAGTACACAAACTAGTGACTCCGATTGGGGTCGACTAAACCTAGTCTATTTCAACCCCACTAAATCACACGCAAGCCTGCAATTCACCGTTGCGAGAAGTCCATTTGCTGTGGCTCCTCATTTCTAGAACATGTCCCTCAACATCACGAAAAGCATTGGGATCCTTCACGTTAATATTTGCAGCGACGTTCTGTTCCAAAGTCATCTACAAGATATCCAAAAAACTCGGTGTGATTAATAGAGCGAAGCAGTACTTCTTATCGAGACAAAGACTGCAACTATATAAGTCGCAAGTCTGGCCCAAATGAAGTAATGCTGTCTTCTGTGGGCACCTGGATACCAGCTTGGGTATTTAGACTCAGTTCAGCGACGTGCCGTTAGAATTGTCGATGATCCCGAGCTCACAAGTGTTTTAAAGCCCCTTATTCTGAGGAGAGACTGCCTTCTTATGTGTGTTCAACCGCTTTTCCAACAGTGTTCTGAAGAATTGATTGACCTGATGCCCAGTTACCTTCATCCATCGTAGTCACCGATGGCGAGTCCATCCTCACACATCGGAACCAAAATGTTCTCATACTGTGCGGTTTCAAAGAAGCTTCCTATCGTGGATGCTCAGGCTGTGGAATGAGCTCCCCGCTTCAAAAAGGTTGAGGGTTGGTAACGTGCGAGTGATAACCGTTATGTTGCAAGAATCTATAGGCTAGAGTAACTGGTTATCATCAGGCGGGCCGTACGCTTGTTTGCTACCTAAGATTTGTAAAAAAAAGTTTTACATGCTTTATATCTATCATAAAAACAATCATTATTTTAAGTTATTTTCTTACCAGCTCAATAAACTACACATCAACACACTTCAGTTCATCACAAAAATACTCACTGCATTGCACTTAGTTTAAAAAACGGCGGCAAATCTACCTTTTTTAGTTTTTCCAAACATTGAAAGAAAAACCGAAAAAAATCGAAAAACCGGTTTTCGTGTTATGTGAAACCGGTTTTTCTTGTTGGTCAAAACCGTACCGAATAACCGGTTTTTCGATTTTCGGTGAAACCGGTTTTCATTCCCTAATAGTGATGTGTTTTGGCCAGCCAATAAGATCGCTTAATTCACAGCTTAGAAATTCTAATGAGCGACCCAATGAATACTTCTGGCCGATTAAAACACAACCGACTCTCTCGAAATAAAATTTGTGAAATTAATTATTTTCGAATAACTAGTAATATAAAGTTTATCAAATCTACAATTACCTGTCACATTATGTTTGGCTCATAGGTCCAAATAAAATAGAAAAAGAAACGATAACAACCGAGTCCGAAAAACATGAAAATGATATTAATGTTGTATCGGATATCATTGATGATTTTCTATACCACGAAGAAACAAATGCTGATACACAACTGTACGAAAATTCTTATTTCAACGTAAATGATGATAGTAAATCACCTATAAGCGTTAGATACGATTATGACAATGAATGCTTTAAAGTAGAATATCAAGATACATTGAATATAAAAGAGCAAGAAGACAAAAATTATAACGTTAAAACTTATCAATGCAATCAATGTGACTTTAAAACCAAGCATCGAAAAAGTTTAAAAAGACATGTCTTATCACTTCATTCAGAATTCCAGAATACCTTTGAATGTAATGTGTGCTCTTACAAAACACATATGAAGACATATTTGAATAAACACAGTAGAATACACATAAAAGCTAGATGCTACAAATGTCAGCGCTGCAAAGACGATTTTCCAACAAAATCATTATTTGACGAACATAAAGAGAAATGTGCAACTAATAAATGCAGTGAATGTAGTTACGAATCTAAGCGTCCTTGCAAGTTAAGAGAGCATATGCAAAGACATACAAAAGATACAATATATAAATGCGATCTCTGTCCATATTTTGGTCATGTAAAAAGAGATTTGCAATCACATAAGAAATCAGTACATAAAGTCAAACAACTAAGTACCTACCTATATAGCTTTGATTAATTTTAATAGGGATGCGCACCGATAATATTATAATTCTAATTAGTCCGTCGGTTAGATATGGGGTGCTTGGGGCGCACATAACCGTTCCCATGGACCAATTAACCCATAGATGCGCAATGGCGTTCATTTTGGTTGAAATAAATTCCGCCAATTTCCCACCGCCGACAATGCGCGCTGATTGGTTAAAACAAGGACGCATGCACTCTGATTGGCCAAGTCAAAAACACACGACGCAGCGAGTGGTTCTTACTTTTCAAATTCAGTGACAAATCACTGACTAGTTGTGGAATTATATTGTACAGTATATACTACTCTATAGGGATATTTCCTCGATGACGGTTCCTGTCGCTATCTGTCATTAATGTCAGTATACTATCTCTGATTCTCGAATAAAGGAAAACTAAGACTATCTAGCTATATAAACATCATTAGGCTAATGGCTAGAAAAATTACATTTAGCCCATAGTTTACATTATCAAAAAAATTTTGACATGTAATTTTTGCTTTATCATATCAACAGAAATTGACAAAGTTATAGCGCGTTCAAGTTCGTCAAGAGGTACTCTAACTTCATAATATAACGTTATTTTTTGTTCGAATGACAAAAAAAAAACGTGACTAATATTTTTTGATAATGTAATCCGCCCTATATCGCCGGCCTCGCGCTTTTCAAAAGGCGCCATATTATTTTTATTATTCGCTCGACAATGATTTTCACATTTGGCGCCCCCTGGCCACCGTCCCCAGAGTGACCGCTCCAGTTGCTCTACCAAGAGCCAGTGCTGCGGATAAGCAAGATAAAAGGCAGCCCGTCTCGCTTACACGCATACAACCATGCCTTTTACATCATCTGTCATTTTATTATTTGGGTTTCGGAGTTCGTCATTACAATGCTACTAAGTTATCTGTTCCGTTGGCCAACATTAGCTTATAACGTCAAATATTTAGGCAATATTGCCGGTACTGATCAGTTCGTGGTACTGTTCTTATTTTGATTCTCAAGGACGGGGCTTAGATCCTCATATGATTATACACATTCGAATACAGAAGGTAAATGGTTGATTAGGTATAAATTTATAGATACAAAAATCTAGCAATGTTAATTCAAGATCAAGAATCTTATATTTAATATATAAGATTCTTGTTCCAAGATATAAGAGGCCCGTTTTGACAAGATCTTCTCGATACACTATGTTTTTCTTTGTGGTGTATATGTGCCGTCAAAGCGGGCCTATTACATCTCGCCATCTGTAACTATGATTAGTTTTGAATTATTTATCGTATAGTCGTCTAAAGTACTAAATGCATGTATAATTTGATAAAAATATTGATTAAAATTATTGATATCTGACGGTAACTTTTATTTGATTAATAAACAATATACCTAATTAATGGTATCAAGAAAAAACAGGAAAATAAGGAGGACCAACCACGTGGTGTCCGGTAAACCTCGAAAGAGTTTATTGTGATTTTTTTTTAAATAAATAAATATTTTATTTTAGATTTAGGATCGGCAACGCGCGAGATACCCCTGGTGTTGCAAGCGTCCATAGGCTACGGTAACCGCTTACCATCAGGCGGGCCGTATGCTTGTTTGCCACCTTAGCGGTATAAAAAGAAAAAAAAAATAACGTTGGTCTCTTAACTTAAACATAGCAAAATAAAACAATAGAACAAAAAAAGAAAGAAAAGCAGAGACAAAAAGATATAAGTACTCAGATTTAGCTGTGGATAAGCAAAGTGTACGCGCACAACCGCTGATAATCTGCACTATGAATAAAATAAATAACTCATCCTTATCTTGAGGTCATTTAGAACTTTATAAGCAACGGAGTGGTGTAAAGCCGACAGATTTATGGCCACCCGGCTTTTAGTCGATTATTGGATGAGTGGGCATGGCACAACACTATGTTTGACAGTGAGAAGACAGTTGACATTGACATTTCATGTTGTTATGCTTTGGTTGGAGTTTTATAACCTAAAAACACGTGAAGGGATTATAGTTTTAGCCTAAATGTCCGAGAAAAGTTAACAAAATGCCACATATACACATAGATGAAGTTATCACGAAAGATAAATCGTCTCCTATGCTCGTGAATTTCCAAAACGGGTATACCACGGACAAATTCAAGAAGGAAAATTGTATTGTGCTTGAAAATGAACAAACCAGGCGAAAATCTGTGGCTACCGAAATTTGCAACCTGTTATATGCTGGAGAAGAAAATGAAGAACAATTAGGGAAGACTCTACTTCTCGCACGCAATAAGAAAACTGGAAAAGTGCGGTTAATAGAAGTAGGCAATGTTGACTTGAAACCTATAATAAGAAATGATTTAGATACCTCGCAGTTACTAGATACTAGTTATTTAGAACTCAGTAGGAAGTTCGGATCGAAGAAACACAAGAAAATGATGGAACAGAAAGAAAAATTAAAAGTTAATGTTGAGACGGTAACCACTCAAATGCACAATGTAACTGCAAATATAACTGAGGACCAACTAGATTTATCAGCATATAACAAAGCTGATGCCGATGATATTTATATTCCTCCAATAAATAGAGATGCAACAAAGGTTGACGAAGTATATGACTTAGATGAAATCTTGACAACGGAAGAGTATGAGAAAATCCATAGAGAATTAGAAGGCTCTGATTACAAAACCGGAATAAATCCATTTTTAAAAAATATCATAGCAAAAAAACTATCAGCAAAGCAGACAGTTCTAGCTGTATACGCCAATTCTTTATTACAGTTATTTTCAACGTTGGTGAAAGACATTGGAAAAAAGACTTTCGTTGCGTGCCCATACTCCGTAACATTAAACAAAATAATTTTAACAAATTTCTTAAGTCATAACAATGGTAAACGCGGTAGATCGGCACAACTGAAAGATAAATCTTTGTGTTACGCATTAGTTTTTATTTTACTTATAAATAACTTTAAATTTGAATTGGAGGAGCTCTGTCAGTATTTGAAGTTGACTCCCAGGTCAGTGGCAACAAAAGCATTATTGACAGGAGCAACCATAGCAACGGTCAATAGTAAAAAGGTTGCCCATCTCAAGTTGCCGTTAAGCAAACCAGCATTAAGAAGAAAAAGTGCAAAATTTTGAATAAAACTTTATACATATTTCTGTTGTTTATCTTACTAGAACACTTCTGAACACACTTCATTCCTGGGGATAAACTTTCATATCTTTCCAACACTTCTCTTCCTATCAAAACAAGTCCAATAACATTTTTCTTTTTTTGAGTCTTCAGTACTTTAAGTTCATTCATATGAAAATCAAGCAAAGTTGAATCTTATAACAGTTATGATAAGAAAGTTATTAAAACAACATTTCTGATTCAAAGAATTGATATATTATCATAATAGTAAAGTTTATATCTTATAAAAGAACTATGATTATCAGTACAAATACTTAATTACAATTTTTAACTGCAGTTTCTAATACTAGATGAAAATATGATTTAGTTTAAACCATGCACTCTTGAGATGATGATTGTATGAAACATAGACATACAGTTTTTATGAGAACAAGTTAAATGAACACCAAAATAAATATTGAGACGATAAATTAACACAAAAAACACCCATATTACAAAACTTCAGTAGGTATTTCATAAATACTGTATGAGCAGATTAACATAATCTTGTGTTCCAAAGTAATAACATTCACTTTTTCAGATGTCAAAAAAACTATATGGACATAAAGCACATATAAGTATCAACTCGTAAACGAAACGTAACCGTATCAACTCGAGCCGTTCAGTAGTTTTTGTATGAAACTCCATACTTCAACACACACTAATCGGAATCGTAACGCAAACGCCGCGCCGCCTAGCCGTCAACCCGGTGAGCGAGCCGTGAGCGCGGCGTCATGCCCTAGCCGTAGGCACTACGTACTTACGTTAGGTTGACGGCGAAAGAATGGCGATAGAGCGTTTCTTCATTGGGCGACACGACACGACACCGCACGGCAACGGCAGCCGTTCACGACATCAGTGGATGCATATTTCTATGAGAAACGGCAACGACATGTCGTTGCCGTGCAGGTCCAGTGAGACAGCGTGCAGTACAATCTCATAGAAATATGCATCCACTGATGTCGTGGACGGCTGCCGTTGCCGTGCGGTGACGTGTCGTGTCGCCCAATGAAGAAACGCTCATACGGTGACGATCCTTTCCGTGTTGATATGTGTGACCATAAGTATACTTTTTCTAATAATTATATAATAGGCATCTATTTGATTACAATATGGTAGGTAAGTATATAGACGGAGCAAAGGTAGGTTATAAAATCAACACACTCCTTTTGGTTCAAATTAGACAAATCGTAAACAAAGAAGAAGTGATTGTGAACCTTTTTCTAAAATAAAAACATAAAAATAACGCCATAAATAGTGAGGCCAATTTAAATATGGAAATTGCATGTAAACCTGTTCAGCCAGTTGCATCATAATAAATAAAACATTACGAATTCGAAGTAGACGCACATTTTCGTTTGCAACTAGGTGTTAGTTAATGTATACTCATTTAGCAATTGAAATCAAATGCTTTGTTGGTAGAAATGCCATATTTAGTTTAAGGTTTAAGATCTCTGCTTCTTTGTTTAAGTTTTATGTAATCTTCAAATAAGTTTATGTAACAAATTTAATTTTTAATACAAACTTTTTTTTGGTATCTGTACTTGCATCGTCTTCCAATATACTAATGTCTACCAAATATCAAGTCAATCCGACCACGGGAAGTGGGTGAAATTCGACTTGCAAAATTCCACCCGATCAAACATAGTTATAATATACACTGCAAGTGTCTGCAAGTTAAATAAAAGCTTGTAAAAATGGAGTAGGGTAGAGGCACCAATAAATGAACGTTTAAGCGTTTTTTCCATCTTTAAATAGCTATAACTCGGTCATTTCATGACATAGGCACTTGTTGTTTTTTTCAATAATACCTTAAATCCTTATTAATTGAAGGATTAAAGTAATTATATCCTACATCTTCATATATTTTTAAAAAAATTGTAAATGTTAGAAAATTTAGGTTTTACCCCTATAGTTGAACACTGAGCCCTAATTATGAACGTTTTGTACCCAAAAGTTGAACTAACATTTGAATAGGAGTAGATTCCATAGTAGTTCGTTCATTTATTGGATTAATGAACCATAAAATGAACGAATAAAATTCTAAGTGAATATTATTCGTTCAGCTTGAGGCAAATATACCCAAAGGTTGAACGAATAAAATGTGAACCGTTCAAATTTCGACCACCGATCTTAATGGTGATTCTATAGGAAAGTTAGGTTTAAAATAATCAAAAACGCTAAAATAGTTTGTTCAACTTTTGGTAAATAAGTTCATAACTTTAATAAAATTCATTTGAGTATTTTTGTTTTAGTGTTTAATCGTTAAATTATAGGTTTTAATGGGTATAAAAATTAGACCTTTTTCCATTAGTTGAACGCCGTTCATCTATTGGATCAAGTGAACAAAATTGAATCCATTACTTGAACAGTAAATTTCTATAAAAAACGGTAAATAATGTAATAATATATATTAAGTTATTGAAAGCAGAATATATCAAGATTTTATTCCAACCAAAACTGCTCTAATATGACATTAATTCTTTCTATACGCTGACAATGTTCTTAAATTTGGAGGGACTTATCGTTATAAGGTTTCCATATAAAACCGATTTTTGGCGGGTAACGTAACATATAAAAATTCACCGCAAGCGCGTCTGGGCTGTCATTGTCAATGTTGTTAAGGAATATGGAAGAAAAAATATTGCCTTATGGGGAAAAAAATATTGCGATCATGAAAATTTTGGGATTATATTATATTTTTTGAATTTTCGGTCGATCGTTCATCTATTGGGGGTCGGTCATCTTTTGGTGCCACTACCCTACATAACAGAAAATCGTAACTGAACACGCTGAGTGCTCTTATTATTATATATAAGGTGTAACGGAAAGGGTATATACATCCGAAGGGGGTGAAGACTACATCAGGTACAGACTCTCTATAAAAATTTTCAGCTCAAAATACATAACTAAAAAATTCAAACCAAATTTTTTAATTCAAGTTTTTTGAATTAAAATCATAACCAACATGTCACCGGTCAATGAGGGTCATTGTCATTTTGCGTCCCTTACTAATATTAATATAAATTTTTATCTTCCGCGATCTGTGCACCTCGTACCAAAAAAGTGGATTACTGTAATGTATATACAGTTTCCGTTACACCCTGTATACTGCTGAATATAACAATTTTACACAATACTCAAAATAGATATACTACTCTCTCTACTCTTACTGCTGCATTTTTCAATTCTGCTGTCTTATATTCTAAATACTGATTTATTCAAAAATAATACCTAAATTAACGTACCTACTTTGTATGTTAGTTAGAGATCAAAATGAGATTTCAGGATTGCAAAAAGATTCGAAGGGGATCAAACCCACTATCTACGAGACGTAATTCTAACGCAATTACCACTGGGCTATCACTTATGTAGGTATATGCTGCAGGGAAATTACCGATCTTACCATCTGTTGACACTCGGAAAAACGCCTTATCCCAGAGATAAGACCTAGCTGGATCGATTTAAAGCCCTCAAAAACCACAAATTCTACAAGTGGCGCCCTCAGTTCAGGTATTCTATTTGTGAGTTGGGCTGTAATATAATTTA
Organism: Polyploca ridens; assembly: GCA_951394255.1. Classification (NCBI taxonomy): domain Eukaryota; kingdom Metazoa; phylum Arthropoda; class Insecta; order Lepidoptera; family Drepanidae; genus Polyploca; species Polyploca ridens. The sequence continues at coordinate 7,056,508 of OX596272.1, forward strand.
TGGAGACATAGGTTCATCTTTAATATCGACGTCTGCATGTTGTCCTTGAATATTAATTGAAGAACTACACAAAGCTTCATCTACACGCTCCAACTTGATATCACTCGTTGTACTTTCGGCTTCCATTAATCTATGCAAGGCCCCAAATTCAGAAGTTAAGTAGCTATCATCGTCGCTCATTTCTGTCGTACAAAGTTCACTAAGTATCATTTTACTTTTAAAACCATCGAAATTAGTCATCTTATACCTCTGAATAGCGTATTCCAAAGCATTATAGGAACAATTACATGATTCACATGTAAAAATCACCGAGTCTCGTAGATGTTTGAGTTTCTGATATATATTAAAATGAAAATCATCATTGAAATTTTTGATGCAGTCTTCGCATTCCACGTTGAAAACTCGACGCCTAGATCCAAAAGTCGCCAGATCATCCACGTCAAATTCACAATGAAATTTCTTAATGTGTCTTTTAAGAGTTTTTCGGGTACTAAAATCCTTCATGCAAATAATACATCTAGGTAATACTTTCTGCTTTATATTTGGCACTAAATTCACGTGGCACAGTTCATTGTGCTGCTCAAACTTCTCATGTCCTTTAAAAACGAGGTTGCACTCTTCGCATTTGTAAATTTCATCTTCAGCTAAATGCTTTGTCTGCAAATGTATCACCAGAGCTTCATTGGAGCTAAAGGAAACTGAACAGAGATCGCATGGATGAGTGTTCATATTAAAAGAATGGAGCAATTTTAAGTGAATTTTACAAGATTTTGCTGATTCGAATCTCTTATGGCAAATATGACATTGTGGAAACGTTGCTGAATTGGGATGCTTAGTCCTAACATGCTTACGCAAGCTCCTCTTTTCTTTAAAAAGGGTTTCGCATTCAATACATTTGTACCTTTGCATCCCCAAATGAGTGTACTCGATGTGTCTCCGTATGTTTCTCTTGGACTTAAACTGCTTATCACAATAATCGCATTTAGACCATGTATCATTATTGTGGACGATTTTAATATGCGAGGCTAAGTAATATTTGTTACTGCAAATTTTACCGCAATATTCACATTCGACAGCTTCGTCTGTCGTATGCTTTAATTTCATATGATGTTTAAGCGATCTCTCGCTGTAATAAATTCGATCGCAATGGACGCATTTATAAGACCCATCAAATACTTCTTCATAATTGGTCGAAGTTATATTAGAATCTGCGATTTGTGCTTGCGGATGAAAAATTCTAACGTGGAACTCTAAGCTAGATATATCAGTGAATAACTTATCGCAGTGACTGCAAGAGTTAACGTTTGCTGGTGGAATACAGATTTTCTTATGTTCGATCATGATTTCTTTACTGTAGAATTTATTGAAGCAAACATTACATGTTGAGAGATTATATTCAATATCGTGATTCGCTCTCATATGGTCCTTCAACTCATAAACGGTAGAAAAACCAATGTTACAAAACTCGCAGTTGTAGAACTGTATGTGTCCACCGCCACCGTACTGTTTCAACAAAGACTTCCTACAATACTTATAGAATGTTTTAAACGAATGTTCTAATTTAACATGCTGACGTAACTGAGGCTCTTCTTCGAAACTCCTGCCGCAAGAGTCGCAAGCAATATCACTGTCTTTCATTTCCAAATCATTAGGACTATCTTCTCTGTGATACACTTGCGTGTGACTATCCAAATTGTCTTTACCGTAAATAATTTTTGAGCAGAAATCGCATTTGTATTGTTCCTGATTATCAGTATTATGTCTTGTTCTAGAATGCCTTCGCAAACTCTGATTTGAAGTGTAGACTTTAGGGCAAATATCACATTTAAATTCACCTCTTTCACCATGAAACATCTCAATATGCCTTTTTAAGTTACGATTATTTGTATACACTTTCTCACACAAATGACATCTAATGATACCCCTTACCGTAGAAGTATGCATTGTCTGTATGTGTACAATCAACGAATGCTTCCCTTTAAACACTTTATTACATTCATCACAAGTTGGGTATTCAACGTTTGGGTTATGCAACTGATTCAAATGCCTCTTCAAGTTCCGCTCTGTTGTAAAAGTTTTTCCACACAATCTACAGCGAATTTGCGGTCCTAGTCCTTGTAAATGGACTGTTACCATGTGAGACATGATATTTTGTTTCCTAGTAAAAATTCGTCCACATAAATCACACTCTGGAAGCGGTTGTCCATACCTGTTATGTCCTCTCGTTAGATGAAGTTGTAATCCAGCTGGACTACCGAAAGTCTGCTCACAAATCTCACAATAGCATGTAGAATTTATATGACAATTTTCTATATGAGTTTGTAAATTGTATTTTCTTGTGAAAGAGCGACTGCAGTAGTCACAAACAAAGTCTAACTGGTTTGAATACATTGTTAAGGTTTCTTTATATTATACTAATTATAACCAGATATTATTGCAGTTTTTTATTCATATTAACGCAATCTCCAGAAGGTATCAATAGCCTCATATGAAGGGTTCTGGGTATTTCAGCATATTTTGGCTAGTTTAAAGATGTTTTAAAATATGATATAGATTACAATTCTAGATATTTAGATTTTTTCTATATTGTCTTACTTTGTCCTACACACACACTATTCTACATATAATTATGTTGAATAATGAATGTGGTAGTTTACTTGCTTTCCATTTCAATAGTAAGTCTTGGCAGTGCTGTGGCTTACTATGTTAAGCTGTGATAGCATGCTGTTATGTAACTATCCATGTTGCTACAGAGTTGTATCAGATCCTGAAACAGAGCAATGGAATTTATAAATTTTTGACATACAACATTCGCAAAATCCGTGTTCCTTAGAAATCTAATTTTATCGTAGGTTATACAAGTATCTGAAATACAGATACAAGATACAAAGTACGTATTTCCATCTTGTATCTAAAATATTTTATAGAAATTCATTTTGTATCTTGCATTTAAATATATTTTGTTTGGTATCTTAGTATTTTATAAATACTTTTTCTGATAAGATACTTTTAGTAATATGTTATTAATAGACAGTTTAGTTAGTTTGCCGAGTTCTGCCCCTGTGGAGTTTTAGTACTAGTTTTACTTAAAAATATAATATTTTGTCTTCATTAATATTCTGTCATATTTCAGCGAGTAACATGATTTATTCGTAAATAAAATTAATGCCAATTGTCAAAATAAACTTATATTAATTAAAATAAAATCTTGTTTTCTTACAAAAGTATTTTCATCTTAAGAAGTATTTAGAAGATACTTATTTTGTATCTGGTATCTGAAATACTTAATTTAAAAGTATCTTGGATTTTGTATTCCAGATACTTTGTACAGGGTATTTTGTACATCTCTGTATGAATGTTAAGTTGTACGTACAGTGGAATTTATGTACCACCGGTTCGAAATACACTTAAACTGAGAAGACTCCGGCAAGAAACTCAGCAAGGCTTTTTGAGGTATGGAACCGTAAAGTATCCTATATGGTATATAGTTATGATCTACCTGCACGGCAAGGTGACAACAAACGAAGAGCATAGCATTTATGCGCTTTAAGAGAAGCTTGATTGGGGATGTACACCTTACAGAATACCGCAGCCAAATATTTGTCTTCCTGTGTGTGATTAAGGTTATCAGTGCTCATTGGGGAGGAAGAAAGGATTGGTAGGATGTGAATAATGCTCCATATGTTCTGTCCATATGACTATAGTAACTGCTTACCATTTGGTAGATCATATGCTTGTTTGCATCTATTACAGCAGAGAAGGTAATCAATGTTACAGTTATATTCAGTTTGCATGTGTATCAATTGTGTTTCTACTCCCTCGCCTGGTGGTATTCTGTTAGGTGGAGGTACATCCCCAATCAAGCTTGTACAACGGACAGTGTTCTGAAGAATTGTTTAAGATGATGCCCACAGCTACCTTCCACCATCGCAACTCTCGCCATCGACAGGGAGTCCATCCTCACACATTGAAACCAGAATTGTTTCGAACTGTGCGGTCTCAAAGGAGCTTTCTTCCGCGGACGCTCAGATTGTGGAATGAGCTCCCTGCCGAGGTTTTCCCAATGGACTACAGCATGGGGTTCTTCAAAAAGGGTGTGAAGAGATTTCTGCAGGGTCGGCAACGCGCGAGTGACTCCCCTGGTGTTGCAAGCGTCCATAGGCTACGGTAACCGCTTACCATCAGGCGGGCCGTATGCTTGTTTGCTACATAAGTAGTATAAAAAAAAAAAAAAAAAAAAAAAAAGCTACTCTTTGGGCGAAAATCGCTAATCTTCTTTCCTAAAAAAATCCTATGCTTTCTCTCTCGTGTTATGAAAATGTTGATCTAATTTGGCAAAGGTTAACCATTAAAAATGCAGTAAACTAGTATGCCGGTTGCGCTTGGAAGTAGAGGTGTGTAACTCATCAAAAATACGCGAGCTGCATCACAGCTCACGGCTCAGGTGTGTGAGCTGGTTCAATGACTCAGCTCGCAGATCAGCTCAATTTGTACCTATACTCCACGATACTCGCGCACGCTCACTGCGTACCGCGCGACGAATCGAGTCGATTGAGCTGCAGCGATTCGTTCGACTCCGCTGAGCGACTCTTTTTATACTTTAGAGTTGAAATTATTTGTCTTTTTATATTATCTATATATGTTACATATTTATTTATTTAATTGAATTATTATTGAAATGTTTTAGAACGAAATAATAAATCGTAGATTAGAATCACATGAAAAATCTATGGAGGGAGTCGTAGATACAATAGGAGTTGAATTGAGCCGTGAGCTAGTCATTTTGATGTTGAGCTGTAGCTCAACGGCTCAAACCTGAGTGATCTGATTCATTGAGCTGCTTCAGAGCTGAGTTACACACCTCTACTTGGAAGAGACTGACACTACGTGGATTACGGAATTTAAACAATGGTACCTAGATACAGTAAAGTTCCATATTATCAAAGATTTTTGTCTCGTAGCTAAAATTGTATTTTTCAATCTGACTTAGCATAAAAACTATGATTTTATAGAATAGAAAGGTACTTACTTATCCATTGTGTACAGCAGGTTTTTTTTATGTAAGCAATTTCTTCAATTCAGTGCTAGATTGCAATAGAAATAAAGTAATATTCCGCTTATAATGGCATTGCCATTATTAGAGTTATTTTCATAGGAGAAATCAGAAAATCCTACATTAAATTAATCTAATATTTCTATAATTATAAGGTCGATGAATATTTCTTTATTTGTTTGACAACTTTGACTTAACCGACCACAGACTTGACATTTCATTCGTTGTCAGCATTGCCAGAGTGACTTCACGATAAGATACGCACAGCACCTAAAAATAGTACGAAACTTAACTTTTGAGTACGCAGTGAATAAAAAAAAAAATATTCTAGTAATTTCTCATTTAAAGTAGGTTTTTCACTGTATTTTTAAGTGCCGCACTGAACCTGAAGGAACCACGAAAGAACAAAACTAAACCAGCGAAACCACATACAGTAACACAGTATCATGACTTTTTGGCGAGAACTTGCAGAGTGACGTTGCGTTTTCATTGTTATTTTCATAAATTCTTGTATTTTGAGTTTTATTGCATATTCTCTCTGTGGTATTTTATCCAAAAAGATCAATCCATGTGCACAAGTGAAGTTAAATGAAATGAATTATGTGTATCATGACTTTTCAAGTTGTCTCAAAAAGTCCGTGAAGAGTTTTAGTACATTGTAAAAAAACATTACTTTTATGGACGGTGACTTACTGAAGTCTGTGAAAGTGTTAATTATTGTGACTGGAAATTATAATATAACTCGACACTGGCAGAAATATGACCTAATTTAGATTTTGTTGCTATGGAGGTGCAAGGTGGATGACACCTCCATTTAAAAGGGAAGATCTTCCGCCAGGCTGGGTCATCATGCCTGGGGACCGCGGTCCAACTGTACATGTCGGACAGTTGTATATATGCAGATTCTCGAGAAAACTTCTTAAGCGCGATGCAGGACGCACACACAGCAGTGTGTGGACTATCTTAGTGTTACTGATAGATGGCTCATAGATGTCGATACAGTTGCCAAAATTAAAATTAAGAATGATGAATGATAGATAAAACAAAACTTGGAATTGGAACATGGAATAAAAAAAAACACACCGGTGTCGCTAGTCCTAATTTTATGCTGAAACTTGCTTGACAGAAATTAAAATTAATTAACTTTTTTATTTTGAAAATTTGTTTTAGTCTGACAGTAAAATAGTACGCAAATTGACGGGAGAGTACCTGAGAACGCTACCTAACGAAATAGTACGCAATGCGTACTAATGCGTACCCTAATGGCAACGCTGTTCGTTGTATTCATTCACAGAAGATTCCTTGGCGGGAAATTGAAAAAAGCGCACGCGGAAAAATTTGAAATTACATTTTGTAATTTTTTTTTTATTGTGTAAAATAATAAATTCACTTTTAATTAATACCAAAAAAATAAAATGGATGGGAATGAGGGGGGCGGGGACAACCCGCCCAACTCCTCCAAGCGGCTTCGGACTGATGAAGTGAATGATGATAGCGGTGGCGGTGAGCGTTCTGATGTACTTTATGTGCCTTATTTTAAACCTAATTATAAAAGACAGTATCCAGAAAACTCAAATAAAACAGAGTTTAAAGTTTTTGTTGAGCATATCAACCACAAAGATAGATTGGGCAACAAAAGTCCTATATATCTCAATCATATTTTCACGACGGATGTTAAAGGTGTGATGGCAATACAGCGATTGAATGCAAATAAAATAGCAGTAATGTTCAAACAATATAACACAGCAAACAACTTTCTAAATAACACTGCATTCTTAGAAAAGTACAACGTAAAGGCTTACATACCGGCTACCCAAATAGAAAAAACTGGCATCATAAGATTTGTCCCAGCAAATATCTCAAATAAGGACTTATACACTAAGTTGAGTTCCATTTACGAAATTATCTGTATACGACGATTCACAAAAAAAGTAGGACGGGACAGAGTTCCTCTGCAAACAGTCAGTATCACTTTCTTATCCAATATCTTACCTGACAATGTACAATATGATCTATTCTCATACAGGGTATTTGAATATATCCCACCGCTGCAACAATGTTACAAATGTATGAAATTTAATCACTCGGCTAAAATATGTAATGGCAAACAGAAGTGTTCGATCTGCTCTGGTGAACACTTTTACAAAGATTGTGATAAACCTAAAGAGATATGTTGCGCTAATTGCCAAGGCCCACACCTAGCAATAGCAAGAGAATGTCCCATTAAATTAAGAAAAATAGAAGAAAAGAAAAGTAAAATAACATACGCGAGTATCGCACAAACAAAGTCGATCGAATACCCTGCATTGCCATTGTCTAAGAGTCAACTTGTAAATCCCCCTGTAAATAATGTAAATATTCCAGTAAATACTGAAAAGAAAAATGTTAAAAAAAATGTTAATAACAAGCCTGCTGCACAGGCGCTGAACCCACAAGATCACCCTATGGACTTCATTGCCCAGGTTATAGCTAATAAAGAAGTACGAGCGGCCCTAGTAAAAACATTGGTAGAGATTGGTAATAAGTCTGATCCCACCCCAATTACTTCATTATTCATTGAAGAAATATTAGTTAAAAATTTATCCCCATAATGGATTTAAGTCCCCCTAAAACGTCCCAATTACGGATTGCGCAGTTTAACATCCAAAGTGCCAATAGTAAAAAGCCCTTATTAACTAAGTTTATGCTAGAACAAAATATTGATGTATGCTTGCTTAATGAAACTTGGTTTAAAGACCATCACAATTTTAGAATCCCCGGTTATAATCTCCATTCCAGAACATCTAAGAATCCTCACAATGGTGTAGCAATATTAATTAAACCAGAGACTAAATATAATATTTTAAACACAACATTCTATGAGGACATTCAAACTATAGCTATGTCAATATCTACCGAGCGTGGCAGTGTGACTATACTCTGCGTATATTGTCCTCCTTCCAGTGGGCACATAAGATTGCATAGACTGCGCAATATAATTCGAGACCTACCTAAACCTATTTTTATAAGTGGTGATTTTAATGCTCACCATATTGCATTTGGTTGCCTATCTACTAAGGGCCGCGGACAAGATTTATATGATGTTATAGATGAGTGTGATTTGTGCATCTTAAATGATGGCAGTTTCACTACAGTGAACCGTCCTAGAACCAACGCTTCAGCCATTGACGTCACCTTTGCTAGCGCATGCTTAGCACCGTTATGCGAGTGGTCTGTGCATGATGATTGTATGGGAAGTTACCATTATCCAACTATAACCGAAATATCCCTATCCATACAAAAATACCAAATTAACCCTCCCATTGATAAATTTTTGTACAAAAGAGCTGATTGGCGCCAATATAATGAACTTTCAAAAAATGCGTTTGGCGATTTTACAATTAATCAAGTAGACCCACTCTCTTCCTATACCGATTTTTGTATACGTCTTGAGTCCCTTATGCAAATAGTTGTTCCAAAGTTCACTAAGTCTGCCCACTTTGCTAGCAGACCTCCAGCACCTTGGTGGAATGAGGTTTGCGAACAAAGTGTAATAGCATCCTATAATGCTTTGAAACTGTACAGAAATGATTCTACAATAGATAACTATATAAATTATAAGAGACTTGATGCATTAAAAAAGAGAACCATTTCTGAGCAGAAGTCAACTGGATGGAATGATTTGTGCAATACTTTTAATAGAACTACCCCTATAAGCAAAATATGGAACATGATTAAGATTTTTAAAGGTGTTAAGTCTAGCATTAGATCCCATAAAGATGAGTTCATACCTACCTTTTTAGATAAACTGTCTGATAATAGTGGGTTAAAAGAGACTAGTAACTTAATCAACTATTTTAACAGTAACAATAATAATAGCAATTCAAAATTTTTATTGGAACCATTTACATGGAATGAATTCACATCAAGTCTACAATCTAGGCGTAACTCAAGTCCAGGTCTAGATAACTTTCCATATATTGTAATTAAAGAACTCCATACATCTGTTCAGCACCTCTTTCTTGACATTCTTAATGCTTTATGGCTCAAACAAATTATCCCTGAATCATGGAAAACACAGTGTGTTATCCCAATACTGAAGCCTGATAAATCTCCAGAACAGTCCAGTTCGTATCGTCCTATATCTTTGTCCTCATGTCTCGGTAAACTATTCGAAAATATGATTAAAGTCCGTCTGGACTGGTTTGTAGAGGCTAATGGTATCATCCCACATGTGCAGTATGGTTTCCGTCGTGGGCGTAGTTGCGCTGACAGCTTCATGTCACTCATCTCAGACCTGAAACGTGCAAATAATTTAAAATCACACACTGTTTGTGTATTTTTAGATGTCCAAGGAGCTTTTGATAATGTCGACCCAGGTATCTTGGTCAACATTATGTCTAATGTGGGTATACCTGGTCTACTATGTCAGTGGATCTATAATTATTTAAATGATAGAACCTTATATGTTAAGTATAATAACATCTTACATGGTCCTAGAAGTGCATCGAAAGGCACAATGCAAGGCGCCACTCTTTCACCATTACTATATAATTTGTACACATGTGAAATATGTAAATTTGTAAATACTAGTGAAGTAAATATTTTGCAATTCGCAGATGACATTGTTTTGTATAGTAGCAGTCAGAACTTGCAAGTTGCTATAGATAATATGAATAGAGCATTAAATCAGTTGAGTCTATACTATAATGATAGATTACGTTTAAAGATCAATGCTACAAAAAGCAGTTTAATGATTTTTGGTGATGATGATCCATCTAGTGTTATTTCGTATTGTGGAGAATCTATAAACATAGTACATTCAAAGAAATTCTTAGGAATCATCATAGACCAAAAACTGACTTTCGAAGAACATGTTCGGTATATTTCTAAAAATGCTTTAAGAGCTATTAACATAATAAGATGTCTGGCTGGTGTGTCATGGGGTGCTGACCCCAAAATATTGTCTATTCTATATAAAGCTATTGTGAGAAGTCATTTTGACTATAGTTCTTTGGCATATATGAATAGCTACCATGCCAAAAAATTAGATATCCTGCAGAATAAATCTCTGAGAATAATATCGGGTGCAATGTGCTCAACTCCCATAAGGGCCATGGAAGTAGAGACTAAAATTATGCCACTGATCTTGAGACGTCTCCTACTTGCCGAACGGTATTGCCTTAAACTATTGTACTCTGATAACATGCAAATTATTAACAAGATTATACCTTGTAGAATCAATGTGTCAGGTCCTTTAGCAACTGGTGAGAGCCTCCTTATTGGTAACTCCCCAATGTTGTATCACATTTTTCTGGAAATTGAAAACAACAGCTATAAACTCAAAAAACAGTGCCCTTGGCCCTGCTATTCTTCCCAGTTCAAAAGCATAATGCACCCAATTACAGTAATAGATTCAATTACAAATAATTCAGAGATGTTGCAATTTTTATCAGAAAATAATTACTACACTTTATATACAGATGGTAGTAAGGGTAAGGATTATGTGCGCTGTGCTGTGTATGATCCTCAAAAAAATTCTTCTCAGAGTTTTCTTTTGCAGAATGTTTGTACAATATTCACCGCAGAAGCCTATGCAGTATATCAGGCTCTTCTGCAAATTGGAAATGTAGATAATTGTAAATATTTTCTAATTGTAACAGATTCTTTAAGTTTTATAAGAGGATTGAGCTATTTAAAGATTCACTTTAAAACTAATTTCATTCTGTACATAATTAAAGAATTGTTATACAAATATTATCATACAGGGAAACTAATTTCATTTATGTGGGTGCCCTCTCATAGAGGAATCACTGGAAATGAAATGGCCGACAAAGCCGCTTACGGAGGAGTAAATGCACTCGATGTCTCCGATACTATGTATGTACCTATGACTGATTATTTGAGTAATGTAAGGCTAGCTATAAGTATGTTATGGGAGCAAATGTGGAAGAAAGACCAAGAAACGAAAGGACGGTGGTACGGTAGCATTCAAGAAAACTTACCAGTAAAGCCATGGTATGATAGCCTGCAAAGAGCCAGTCGTGATTTTATTACCACCATAAACCGACTACGTTATGGACATAATAAAGCACCATCACACCTAGCAAAGTTAAATATAATTCAAAGCAATGTCTGTACATTTTGCGGAGTTGAAGAAGGAACAGTGGACCACATTATATTCAGCTGTCAAAAGTTCCTTATTGACAGATTGGTACTCGCGAGTGAACTAAGTGAAGTGTGGCAAAATAATTATAGTGATTTTTCTTCCCGCCCGCCGCCGCTTAAAGAACTATTAAAAGACATTAAAACTTATAAACCAATATTTAAATACATTAAAAATACGGTGGTAAAATTATAAAACTGAAAATACAAAATCTGAAAAGTGGTTCCGGAATAATAAAGTCGTGGCTTAAAGGTCTTAGTAACCAGGCCATAAAATCCCAAAAAAAAAAAAAAAAACATTCACAGAACATTCCTTGGCGGGAAATTGAAAAAAGCGCACGCGGAAAAATTTGAAATTACATTTTGTAATTTTTTTTATTGTGTAAAAGAATAAATTCACTTTTAATTAATACCAAAAAAATAAAATGGATGGGAATGAGGGGGGCGGGGACAACCCGCCCAACTCCTCCAAGCGGCTTCGGACTGATGAAGTGAATGATGATAGCGGTGGCGGTGAGCGTTCTGATGTACTTTATGTGCCTTATTTTAAACCTAATTATAAAAGACAGTATCCAGAAAACTCAAATAAAACAGAGTTTAAAGTTTTTGTTGAGCATATCAACCACAAAGATAGATTGGGCAACAAAAGTCCTATATATCTCAATCATATTTTCACGACGGATGTTAAAGGTGTGATGGCAATACAGCGATTGAATGCAAATAAAATAGCAGTAATGTTCAAACAATATAACACAGCAAACAACTTTCTAAATAACACTGCATTCTTAGAAAAGTACAACGTAAAGGCTTACATACCGGCTACCCAAATAGAAAAAACTGGCATCATAAGATTTGTCCCAGCAAATATCTCAAATAAGGACTTATACACTAAGTTGAGTTCCATTTACGAAATTATCTGTATACGACGATTCACAAAAAAAGTAGGACGGGACAGAGTTCCTCTGCAAACAGTCAGTATCACTTTCTTATCCAATATCTTACCTGACAATGTACAATATGATCTATTCTCATACAGGGTATTTGAATATATCCCACCGCTGCAACAATGTTACAAATGTATGAAATTTAATCACTCGGCTAAAATATGTAATGGCAAACAGAAGTGTTCGATCTGCTCTGGTGAACACTTTTACAAAGATTGTGATAAACCTAAAGAGATATGTTGCGCTAATTGCCAAGGCCCACACCTAGCAATAGCAAGAGAATGTCCCATTAAATTAAGAAAAATAGAAGAAAAGAAAAGTAAAATAACATACGCGAGTATCGCACAAACAAAGTCGATCGAATACCCTGCATTGCCATTGTCTAAGAGTCAACTTGTAAATCCCCCTGTAAATAATGTAAATATTCCAGTAAATACTGAAAAGAAAAATGTTAAAAAAAATGTTAATAACAAGCCTGCTGCACAGGCGCTGAACCCACAAGATCACCCTATGGACTTCATTGCCCAGGTTATAGCTAATAAAGAAGTACGAGCGGCCCTAGTAAAAACATTGGTAGAGATTGGTAATAAGTCTGATCCCACCCCAATTACTTCATTATTCATTGAAGAAATATTAGTTAAAAATTTATCCCCATAATGGATTTAAGTCCCCCTAAAACGTCCCAATTACGGATTGCGCAGTTTAACATCCAAAGTGCCAATAGTAAAAAGCCCTTATTAACTAAGTTTATGCTAGAACAAAATATTGATGTATGCTTGCTTAATGAAACTTGGTTTAAAGACCATCACAATTTTAGAATCCCCGGTTATAATCTCCATTCCAGAACATCTAAGAATCCTCACAATGGTGTAGCAATATTAATTAAACCAGAGACTAAATATAATATTTTAAACACAACATTCTATGAGGACATTCAAACTATAGCTATGTCAATATCTACCGAGCGTGGCAGTGTGACTATACTCTGCGTATATTGTCCTCCTTCCAGTGGGCACATAAGATTGCATAGACTGCGCAATATAATTCGAGACCTACCTAAACCTATTTTTATAAGTGGTGATTTTAATGCTCACCATATTGCATTTGGTTGCCTATCTACTAAGGGCCGCGGACAAGATTTATATGATGTTATAGATGAGTGTGATTTGTGCATCTTAAATGATGGCAGTTTCACTACAGTGAACCGTCCTAGAACCAACGCTTCAGCCATTGACGTCACCTTTGCTAGCGCATGCTTAGCACCGTTATGCGAGTGGTCTGTGCATGATGATTGTATGGGAAGTTACCATTATCCAACTATAACCGAAATATCCCTATCCATACAAAAATACCAAATTAACCCTCCCATTGATAAATTTTTGTACAAAAGAGCTGATTGGCGCCAATATAATGAACTTTCAAAAAATGCGTTTGGCGATTTTACAATTAATCAAGTAGACCCACTCTCTTCCTATACCGATTTTTGTATACGTCTTGAGTCCCTTATGCAAATAGTTGTTCCAAAGTTCACTAAGTCTGCCCACTTTGCTAGCAGACCTCCAGCACCTTGGTGGAATGAGGTTTGCGAACAAAGTGTAATAGCATCCTATAATGCTTTGAAACTGTACAGAAGTGATTCTACAATAGATAACTATATAAATTATAAGAGACTTGATGCATTAAAAAAGAGAACCATTTCTGAGCAGAAGTCAACTGGATGGAATGATTTGTGCAATACTTTTAATAGAACTACCCCTATAAGCAAAATATGGAACATGATTAAGATTTTTAAGGGTGTTAAGTCTAGCATTAGATCCCATAAAGATGAGTTCATACCTACCTTTTTAGATAAACTGTCTGATAATAGTGGTTTAAAAGAGACTAGTAACTTAATCAACTATTTTAACAGTAACAATAATAATAGCAATTCAAATTTTTTATTGGAACCATTTACATGGAATGAATTCACATCAAGTCTACAATCTAGGCGTAACTCAAGTCCAGGTCTAGATAACTTTCCATATATTGTAATTAAAGAACTCCATACATCTGTTCAGCACCTCTTTCTTGACATTCTTAATGCTTTATGGCTCAAACAAATTATCCCTGAATCATGGAAAACACAGTGTGTTATCCCAATACTGAAGCCTGATAAATCTCCAGAACAGTCCAGTTCGTATCGTCCTATATCTTTGTCCTCATGTCTCGGTAAACTATTCGAAAATATGATTAAAGTCCGTCTGGACTGGTTTGTAGAGGCTAATGGTATCATCCCTCATGTGCAGTATGGTTTCCGTCGTGGGCGTAGTTGTGCTGACAGCTTCATGTCACTCATCTCAGACCTGAAACGTGCAAATAATTTAAAATCACACACTGTTTGTGTATTTTTAGATGTCCAAGGAGCTTTTGATAATGTCGACCCAGGTATCTTGGTCAACATTATGTCTGATGTGGGTATACCTGGTCTACTATGTCAGTGGATCTATAATTATTTAAATGATAGAACCTTATATGTTAAGTATAATAACATCTTACATGGTCCTAGAAGTGCATCGAAAGGCACAATGCAAGGTGCCACTCTTTCACCATTACTATATAATTTGTACACATGTGAAATATGTAAATTTGTAAATACTAGTGAAGTAAATATTTTGCAATTCGCAGATGACATTGTTTTGTATAGTAGCAGTCAGAACTTGCAAGTTGCTATAGATAATATGAATAGAGCATTAAATCAGTTGAGTCTATACTATAATGATAGATTACGTTTAAAGATCAATGCTACAAAAAGCAGTTTAATGATTTTTGGTGATGATGATCCATCTAGTGTTATTTCGTATTGTGGAGAATCTATAAACAGAGTACATTCAAAGAAATTCTTAGGAATCATCATAGACCAAAAACTGACTTTCGAAGAACATGTTCGGTATATTTCTAAAAATGCTTTAAGAGCTATTAACATTATAAGATGTCTGGCTGGAGTGTCATGGGGTGCTGACCCCAAAATATTGTCTATTCTATATAAAGCTATTGTGAGAAGTCATTTTGACTATAGTTCTTTGGCATATATGAATAGCTACCATGCCAAAAAATTAGATATCCTGCAGAATAAATCTCTGAGAATAATATCGGGTGCAATGTGCTCAACTCCCATAAGGGCCATGGAAGTAGAGACTAAAATTATGCCACTGATCTTGAGACGTCTCCTACTTGCCGAACGGTATTGCCTTAAACTACTGTACTCTGATAACATGCAAATTATTAACAAGATTATACCTTGTAGAATCAATGTGTCAGGTCCTTTAGCAACTGGTGAGAGCCTCCTTATTGGTAACTCCCCAATGTTGTATCACATTTTTCTGGAAATTGAAAACAACAGCTATAAACTCAAAAAACAGTGCCCTTGGCCCTGCTATTCTTCCCAGTTCAAAAGCATAATGCACCCAATTACAGTAATAGATTCAATTACAAATAATTCAGAGATGTTGCAATTTTTATTAGAAAATAATTACTACACTTTATATACAGATGGTAGTAAGGGTAAGGATTATGTGCGCTGTGCTGTGTATGATCCTCAAAAAAATTCTTCTCAGAGTTTTCTTTTGCAGAATGTCTGTACAATATTCACCGCAGAAGCCTATGCAGTATATCAGGCTCTTCTGCAAATTGGAAATGTAGATAATTGTAAATATTTTCTAATTGTAACAGATTCTTTAAGTTTTATAAGAGGATTGAGCTATTTAAAGATTCACTTTAAAACTAATTTCATTCTGTACATAATTAAAGAATTGTTATACAAATATTATCATACAGGGAAACTAATTTCATTTATGTGGGTGCCCTCTCATAGAGGAATCACTGGAAATGAAATGGCCGACAAAGCCGCTTACGGAGGAGTAAATGCACTCGATGTCTCCGATACTATGTATGTACCTATGACTGATTATTTGAGTAATGTAAGGCTAGCTATAAGTATGTTATGGGAGCAAATGTGGAAGAAAGACCAAGAAACGAAAGGGCGGTGGTACGGTAGCATTCAAGAAAACTTACCAGTAAAGCCATGGTATGATAGCCTGCAAAGAGCCAGTCGTGATTTTATTACCACCATAAACCGACTACGTTATGGACATAATAAAGCACCATCACACCTAGCAAAGTTAAATATAATTCAAAGCAATGTCTGTACATTTTGCGGAGTTGGAGAACACAGACCACTATAGGGGATACTACTTGGAGAAGGAACAGTGGACCACATTATATTCAGCTGTCAAAAGTTCCTTATTGACAGATTGGTACTCGCGAGTGAACTAAGTGAAGTGTGGCAAAATAATTATAGTGATTTTTCTTCCCGCCCGCCGCCGCTTAAAGAACTATTAAAAGACATTAAAACTTATAAACCAATATTTAAATTCATTAAAAATACGGTGGTAAAATTATAAAACTGAAAATACAAAATCTGAAAAGTGGTTCCGGAATAATAAAGTCGTGGCTTAAAGGTCTTAGTAACCAGGCCATAAAATCCCAAAAAAAAAAAAAAAAAAATCATTCACAGAACATTATTTAATACCGTAGATTGAAGATTAGGTAGATTTGCAGTCAGCGAATGGCGAAGAAGATAGCTATAGCACAGATTACTAAATAGTTACTACGTAAGCTATAGTTCGACATATTTACATATAATACAGCTACGTACAATTAATACTGCCATACTTACACTTTTACCCCATTTTGTGGGTAAACTGGTATTGGGCATTTAGGTTTTACTACGAGTCGTAATTTATCAATGGTGTGGCAGGTGATATTGTTATAACTTTATAGAAGTCATAATAAAACACGGGATTGATGAAGTATAGTTTAATTAAGACCCTAGACATACAAAATAAATAGTTTCGTACAGGCTAGAGGATTTTTTTTGTATGAGTTGTGACTTATCACGTTTTGACCGCAACCTCCTCAGTTATTGATTGTATATACTGTACTGATAGGTGATGTATTCTGAAGACACAATTAAATACCTAATTATCCTTTGTTTCCATATAAACTCGCAAATTTTCACATTTAGAGAGTAGCCTTGCGGATCTGAAAGAGAAAATACCTGTGGCGAGCACACTTGGTCTGACCTACTTTAACCTTAGAGTGGACTGTATGAGATTAACGACGAAAACATAGACTACCGGCTGGACGAAGTCACTCAGGACGCGACCAGATCCGGGCGAATCAGGAGAGAGAGACGGGGACGAAGTAGCAACACGAAGGGGAAGGGGTGAGGGGTGCGCGGTGATGCGCGTAGCAAGAGCAGACGGGGTGCGCGGGATGCGCGGGACTTTTCAGGACTTTTCGGGACAAGCGGGAACGTGCCTGGAACACGGGCGGAACGTGTGGGACCTACTCGGGACACGATCGGGGCGCGTAGAACGTATTTGGGACACTTTCGGGACACGTGGAACGCGCGCGGGACACACGGAACGTGTGCGGGATGCGATCGAGACACGGTTGGAACGCGTGGGACGTAATCGGGACACGATCGGGATACGTGAGGCGTGCCCGGGACACGATTAAAATACGAGCGGGACACGTAGGACGTATCCGGAACGCGGGCGCTGCACAAGGGGCGCGCGGGGGACGGCGCAGAAGGCGCGGGGTGCGCTTAACGCGCAAAGGGGTGGGGGGGGGCGACTGCAGTCGGTGGGGCTCTTCTTTTGCCCAAGGATTCCCAACCACCCAATAAAAACAGCCAATTCTTCTTATATTTCTTCCTTTTTCTTCATCCAGTTTTCTTGAGGGCTGCTGCCGTGGGAATGCCATTCTGGCAAGTTTATATTTGTCGCACACCCCCCGTCAGGGGGTGGGGAAACACTTTCAAGGTCGATTAGACTTTCTAAGTGTGGTTGCCATCGCCGCGTGTGAATGCACGCGGGGCCTTGGGAGCTGCTTGTTCAGCTATGTGGATTGTGTGGCTGCCTAGGCAGCTATGTTCTTCTTCCCGCCTGCGACTGCGTGGCTCGAGCTAGACAAGTAGCGAGTGCTGCAGGCGGCGGTACTGGATTTTGGTGCACGTGGAAATCAGGTATGCGGGACCGCTCGGATGAGCTCCCGCGTGTACGCCTTTCCTTCCGGTGGACGACTGTGTAGCGGCGCCAGGTCCTGGATGTGCGGCAGGCTCGAGGCGTCGGCACGCCGGAACATACTGTTGGTGAGGCGGGCGATGAAGATGTCCAGGCTCTCAGTTCTTAGGTCACGTGCGATCACGTCGTTTCTGACGCACCAATGTGCGGAGGCGACTGTACGCAGCGCGAGGTTTTGTTGGGCCTGTAGGCGTTTCTTGTGTGCCGGTGGGACTAAGGCGTACCACGCCGGCGCTGCGTACGTGAGACGCGATAGCATTTGTATACCCCCAGCTTGGTCCGTAGGGGCAGGATTCGTGAGGAGAGCACTGGACGAAGCAGAGCGCGGGAGGAGCGGACGGTGTTGATCACACCATCGACGTGCGGTTTCATGGTCAGGCGGCGGTCCAGCGTGACCCCGAGATATTTCGCGGTCGGCGACCACTCGATCTCCTGGCCTAGCATCTTCAACTTGGGAGGCTGGATGTGGCGGGTGGTGACGCATATTGCCTGTGTTTTGGCAACGTTCACCGACAACCGCCATGTGTTCAACCATAGTGGTAGGGCGTCAAGTGCTTTCTGCATTTTGGACGCGGCAATGCCATTCCGAAGGAAACCGCGCTACTTTTATACTGTCGGCCAATGTACTATGACCAATCAGAAGCCCGGAATTAATTTATTTTTACCCAATCAGAAAGAAGGTCGCAAACTTCGTTATGTAGAGGTTCGCTACACGTGGTTTGTTTTGATGCTATCTCTTTCCCACTTAGTCCCGTTTCTTTCTGCGGGATGTTCTGTCCCTTTCTAACCGTGTTCCTATCTCTTTCTATAGCGGTTTTTCCTTATAATTGCGTTTTCCTTAGGAAATGGCTTTCTCATTACAAAATTAACTTATTTACTAGATAGACCTTACTTTTCTACACATTATATAAAAATAATTACATAAATATCTCTATTTTCTTATGAGATAAAATTGAAAAACCTCAAGTGGCTTTCGTGTCGGTAACGCCGCGTCATTAAACGGTGCTACTACTTGAGAGGCCCTCTTTTTCTCGAAATAAGTTAACACAAAACTAAAAACCTTTATTTCTTTCCTTACCTAAAACCTTAAATTAATACTTTAGACCTTATAATATGAATAATTTCGCACTTAAATTAATACTAGCACTTAAATATTTACATTTCACACTTAAAATTATTTCTTATATACAACTTAGGTAAAACACACACACTTAGGCACTTCACATAATCAGTTCGCGTCGCTGACAATACCTATATTTGATTTCATAATACATGACATATATCGTCGTTATTCGTAAGTTATTATTTCCGCGTGACACGAATTCGAAACAATTACTTTCTATGTATCAAACTTACCTATAAATATAACTATAAATGGTTCTTTATGAAAACTACAAAAAATAAAACACGCTATTTAAAGTGCTAAAATTAATAAAGTGGTAAAATTTATAAAATGCTGGTATCCCCATCAACTTATAATCCGACTATTTACGAATGACACGTAGTACCATAGTTAACCACCCCACAATAATAAGCCTCACACTTTGGTCGGTTAGCACTAAAAACAAATTTGGTTGATCATCGTATTTCGACGAAATTATCTATTAAATTTGCATGATATTGACAGAAAATACACTTGAGTATAGTAATCCTTTGATTTCCTTACTGTATCAATTAAAAAAATCTACTTACCGATGAAAGGTTATGTTTGGTTAATTTCGTTCACTACGGCTTTTACAACCAATTACACAACAATTCACCATCACTGCACACTAAACAATATCTTTGAGAATATAAAAAAGTCACAAATAACATTCAATTAGGATTTCAAAGCTCTCATCAACAAAATATCTTTTGGAACCAGAAACTTGTTTGCCATCAACGAGTTCAACGACACCGATTTTGACACTGATGTCAAGAATAGAAACCTATACGCGAGATAGGGACAAAAAATATGCTTAGTCCTGCTCACACATACACGTTTTGCCATATACGTATCTCGCTTTCGTAATTATTATTATTTTAGTGACATATCTACCTAATCCTGAATCTAAGTTTAATACTGACCACATACTGACGACATTATGTAGCTGTTGTGTGTGTGTGTGTTGTGTGTTGTGTTGCGTGCGTGTTTGTGTTCACGAGTTTCTCAACAGCCTAAATAAATTTTAGGTGCTGCACAGACGACTGACCGCATCGCGCCAAACTTTTGAGTCCTGTAGAACCTATACAATCAAAGAGTACATTATACAATTCGAAGCAGTAACAAACACGACGCGCAAAAAGTCCGGCGCACAACAACCTTTGCTGTGCCTTTGTTTTCACACAGACTTTTTGTGAGCCGTAGATTAAAGTCCGTCGTCTGCGCTGCACCTTATCCAGCGAATCGTGTACCACTGCGACCACTGTTTTAATGAAGTTGATTATAAGTACCTACATCAAATAGGTATCGAGCGTTTTCCTTAGCACTGATTTAGTTACCAACATTTGAAATAGCGTTTCATTTTACCACTGGCTTTCATTCATATGTATTTGGCCTTATTTCAAATGTCAATTTCATTCGGGTGTGTTCAGTATTCTACAACTTTGTAATCCAGCATTACTTGTATGTTATTATGTTCAACGCTCTTGTAATAGAGTAAGATAGAAGACTACATAAAATTGACGGAGAACATGATTTGTATTTATATAAAATTTATGTAAGTGGAACGCAGCACGCTTGTGTATGTTTTTTTTACGAATGTGATATTTTTTTATCTTTCATGTCTATTAATTATTTAATTTCTAGCTTCTAATCTGAAAAATGTCTACAATAACAATTTGTAGAATTTGCCTAGCAGATAATGTTCGTATGCACGTAGTTCAAAATACTAAACTCCTTTCTGTTTACGAAAAACTGTGTAATAATTCTGTAAGTAAAAAACATTTTTAATTTTGGATATAATCAATTTTTAAATGTTCTAAGCAAGTCACAGTCTGATGCTAAAGCCTTATATCCAAGAGTTACAACAGATGTGAAGCTTTCTAATGCTACTTTCTAGTCTTGGTAAAAATTTTGAAGTACATTGCTACAGGCAAGGTTTAATGCTGGAAGCACTAAGATTCTTATATGGGCTACATACTGGAAAAGCGCTCGTGGTGTAGCATGATTAGCCGTTCTTAATCAATCGGCAAAGTTAAGCTACGCCTGTCGTGGTCGGTACCTGGATGGGTGACCGCCTAGTGGTATTTCAAATCGAACGTTTCCATGCTTCGGAAGGCACGTAAAGCCGTTGGTCCCGGTTATCACTTAACTGTGATAGTCGTTAAGCTAGTTGGATGCCTCCTAGGCGGCTTGAAAAATTCCAACAGTAGGTTGACCACTAGCCTACCTCCACCGATCCGCAATGGGCACGCGTGGTGGAGTATTGCCCATTCCCTTTCACCTTCATTTGTGAAAGGAGGCCTGTGCTCAGCAGTGGGACATTATAGGCTGATGATGATGATGATGATGATGACTGGAGAAGGAAATATAAGACAGCTTAAAAGATTGCATGACAAAATCGCTGGTATTTCACATAGAACTTGCACTTGAATTTATTTAAATAATGTAGTCTAAAAGGTGTAATTCAGTTATTTTGTTTCAGTCACAAATTAAAGACAGTTCTATGCTAGCATGTTATATATGCTACAGGCAACTGAACAAATGTTTACGTTTTATGCTTAAAGCCCAGCAAGCTGATACACTGTTAGCACAACTATTGAAAGAAGATCAGGTAAGAACCTTCCACCTTCCTTCCACCACCATCCTCTTCCTTCCACCATCATTCCACCATCGCACTCTCGCCATCGACGGCGAGTCCATCCTCACACTTTGAAACCAGAATTGTATCGTACTGTGCGTTTCAAAGGGGCTTCCTTCCGTGGACAGTGAAATGAGCTTCAAATATTAATTTCTTAACCGCCTTGTTGTAATTGATCACTATACTGGCGGCATTGGAAGCGCTCGTGGTGTAGCATGATTAGCCATTCTTAATCGATCGGCAAAGTTAAGCGACACCTGTCGTGGTCGGTACCTGGATGGGTGACCGCCTAGTGGTATTTCAAATTGAGCGTTTCTGTGCTTCGGAAGGCACGTTAAGCCGTTGGTCCCGGTTATCACTTAATTGTGATAGTCGTTAAGCTAGTTGGATGCCTCCTAGGCGGCTTGAAAAATTCCAACAGTAGGTTGACCACTAGCCTACCTCCACCAATCCGCAGTGGGCATGTGTGGTGGAGTATTGCCCATTCCCTTTCACCTTCATTTGTGAAAGGAGGCCTGTGCTCAGCAGTGGGACATTATAGGTTGATGATGATGACTGGCGGCACACTATGGTGGAAAATAATTTCCATACACACAATTGGCGGCATCTCTAAACATAACTTTTTTTCCAGCAAACACAACTATCACACATAGTTAGACAAGCTCACAATCTCACAGCAGATCTCAGTGCATCTCCAGTAGAATTGATTGATTTGCAGCCTTGTGATGATATAAATGTAAAATCAGAAGAAGTGGACCTTGATCTGGTTAAAAATGATGTCAAATTGAAAGATGAGTGTGATGGTTAGTGACAATTTTTTTTTTTACGAAAAGTTATATTATTGGCTTTAAAATGCAGCTTCCAGAACATACAATTAATTTTGACGGGCCAGTTGGCGCAGTTAGTTAAGGTTCACCTTACACGCCGCAGGTCGTGGGTTCGACTCCCACATAGGACATACACTTGTATGCATGAGCATGTCTGTATGTCCTGAGTCTGGGTGTAATTATGTATATTATGTATTTACAATCAAAAAGTAGTGTTTGTATTATATCAGTTATCTGGTTTCCACAGTACAAGCTCTGCTTAGTTTGGGATCAGATGACCGTGTGTGGAATGTCCCAGGATATTTATTTATTTTGAGGGTGATTGGCTAGGGGCTCCAAGCTCAGGCTCATATGATGGCGTATAATTTGCTGTATGTCAACAACATCTATTTAATGATTTTTATTTTAGTGAAACCTGATGTACCTTTGGAAACAGATAATCATGACAATATAACTGATTCAGAGGATGATGTGCCACTTAAGAATATTAGTGTTAAGAAGGAATTGCAAAGAAGAGTTAAGGTTAGAGACAGAGTTAAAGTGAGAAAGAAAGAAGAGGACGAGAAAAAGCCTAGGGATAAAGGTATAGTTCTTTACAATGTACATGTTGTCAGTCAGACTAGGATGTGAATGTTATGGAATATATGGAAAGCATGTGCGGGTGTGTGTGTGTGTGTGGGGGGTGTGTTTGTGTGTGTGTGTGGAACATGTGGATAATTTCAAGTTTCCAAACCCATTAGTTAAAGCCAATTTTTCAAAATTATACAGAAGATAGATAATATAAAAAACTCAGCTAATGCATCCTGTATGGTATTTATTTATTTAATTTAACATGATATTACACAGTATTTAACAAAAAAATATAAAAAATAGAACTTATATTACTAATACATTTGCCAATAATGAATATCCACTTTGTTAACTTAAAATTATTTAACAAAATTATTGGTGGGTAGGAAACTGTACTATAAAAGAAACTACAAACTAAAGTAAACGATCACAACACATCATGTGGGTGTGTGTGTGAGGTGTGTATGTGTGTGTGTGAGTGGGTATGTGCATAACAGTATTTTTTTTAGAAGAAAAACCTTTAATTATTCCTTAATTTCAGCTTTCAATATAGATGCTTGTAGGATAGAACTAACACAAGAGCAGCAAATGCAAGAGGTATTGCAGCGAGCTCAATCTATTAACTACCTGAACTCTCCGTACAAATGCGAGCTTTGCTTCAAAGGTTTTGTGGACACACGGGCCTATGCGAACCATAAGGAGAAACATGATGAGGTATGTGTTTTATTTATAGTCTTACCCTCGATTTTAATAAAGTTTATGCTCTCACAATAACACCGCGCACGCAACACACTATAAGTGCACTGTATGCGAACATGTCTCTTATACATACTGAACTAGAGTACACTACACTAGAGTACACTTCACTAGAGTACACTTCACTAGAGTACACTTAAATAGGGTACACTAGAGTACACTAGGTAGTGTAGTGTACACTAGAATACACTACACTAGAGTACACTATACTACACAAGAGTACACTACACTAGAGTTCACTATACTACACAAGAGTACACTTAACTCGGGTACACTACACAAGTGTACACTACACTAGAGTACACTCCACAAGAGTACACTACACTAGAGTCCACTACACTAGAGTACACTTCACTAGAGTCACTGCACTAGAGTACACTACACTAGAGTGAACTCACTAGAGTACACTACGCTAGAGTACACTTCACGAAAGTACATTTCACTAGAGTACACTACACTAGAGTACACTTCACTAGAGTACACTACACTAGAGTACACTTCACTAGAGTACACTACACTAAGTACACATCACTAGAGTACACTACAGTAGAGTACACAAGACTAGTGTTAGCATGCAGTGATATGTATCCGTGACAGCGCCGCGGTACGTTTGAATGCGGCGTGTGCCGCATGCGGTACGGCAGCGCGCGACAGTTGCGCTCCCACAACACCACCGCGCACGCGACACACTACAAGTGCAACGCGTGCGAACATGTCTCTCATACCGCGTGAGTCACTTTATATTTATATATTTTTAATTTAGTTATCTATATATAAGGTAAAAAGGTATATATATTGTATAAGTATTTGGAAAAAAAAGCTGTAATATTAAAAGATCTACAAAAAAAAACCTTGCTGAGTTTCTTGCCGGAGTCTTCTCAGTTTAAATGTATTCCGAACCGGTGGTAAATTCAACTGTATGTACCAATGTAACGTTCATAAGTGCCTTACTAGGGCCTAAACTGAAAAAATGACTTTTTGATTTTGGTTTTTTGAGTTCAGGACAGAGTACACACGGATACATTTTTTTTTATTTAGGGTGAAAATGTGTATAATCACTTTTCGCGTACAAAAAGTGCACTTCGGTGAAGGAAACCTTCAAATTGTATTTTTTTATTTTACTTTTTATAGGCCTGTGTTTGACCGCAGTCCGCGGTAAGTGATGATGTGTCCGAAGGTGGTGCACACACAAAGCCTAGAAGAAACTGGCTCTCAAGTGCAGCTATCGGAACACACCGAAAGGTGCTTGGCGACAGATTTTCAACTTGAGGGTGGTAGCCAGCCAGATGGGTACTACAAAGTACCCTACCACCGTGCTATGGTTTCCTCACGATGTTTTCCTTCACCGAAAGCTCAAGCTCATTATATAAATTAATATATGATAATTTTTGATCAGTTTTGAATATTATGCTGTATTTTACCCTTTACTTTACCTAAAATCATATGAATTAAATGATCTTCTCTTTTATTTAGTAATCAGGCGAGAGAGCACGAGAATTGGCATAATGGATTCACGTTCGAATGTCAACTATGTAGTCAGAAATTTAAGTAAGTGATATCATCAGAAGTGCTCGAATTTCCCTAACTCATCATATACTGGGTGGAGATTTCGAGATGGCATATTTTCGAATCCTATGTTGGGTTAGTCATGCCGAACAATTTTTACTATGAGACCAAAACTGAATGCTGAAAAAAAATGTTAACTTTTCATACATTATGATCGAGCAAGGTCGAATTTACTATTAGTTTCATAGTAAAAGTTGTTCAGAATGACTAACCCAACATAGGATTCGAAAATATGCCATCTCGAAATCTCCACCTGTTATTTAAAAAAATGCTTTCTCCACATCGTAAAAGTACTCGACTTCTTTGGTACTAGGCGCACAGATCGCGGAAGAGAAAATCTTAATTATAATATTAGCAAGTGACGTGAAAATATAATGGCCCTGATTCTGTTGTTCACAACGAAACTAATTTTAATCTCACTATGTCTCTTTCTAACAAAGAACATAAGAAAAGGATGTAAGAAATTTAGTACTGTCAAATTAGTCCAATGCTTGTTTTCAATATAAATTTAGTCGCCATCTATCGCGGTCACGCCTAAATACACGCAAAATAAGACGGCAAAGATTAACTTGACAACTTAAAATATGTTCTATCCTTTTTCAATCATGTTCGTAAGAAAGAGATGTGATGTGACTAAAATTAGTTTAGTGCGATTTACAACAGAATCGGCACCAATGTCTCCCATAGAGCGGGAAAACGTTGGTTATGATTTTGATTTAATAAACTTTGAAGCAAATTGTTATGATTTTTTGAGCTGAAACATTTTTTTTTTTAGACAGTCTGTACCTGATGTAGTCTTCACCCCTTTGGTATAAATATACCCTATCCGTTAAGCGTTGTATAAGCAGCAAGAATCAACTATCTCTTTCACTCGTAAAGCACTGTCTCTTCTAGATAAAGTATTATCTGCGTGTCTTAACTTAATAGGTATGTATTTGTATAGAAAATCAACGTCATATCTAACACACATGAGAATAAGACATCCGACTGAACACGTGTGTAATGTATGCGGGAAGAGCTTCGTCGGGAGACACGGGCTACTTATGCATAAAACTAAGAGCCATAAGAGGGAAGAGGTAAGTTATGAAACTGACTATATTTCACACACACACACCCACACACCTTACTTAGAGAAAAACACACAATCACACACTTTCACACACATATCACGGTCTCACAAAAATGCACCCTTTCATACAGACACACAAATTCACACTTCCCAACCACTCGCAACCTTCCTCCTTGTCACATTGTTACATACAACTAAAATGTTTTTTTTTCTATTCTAAGTATTTTTTAAAATAAATTCTTAAATAATTACCAATGTACCTCATCTAATAATTATACATTTCAATTTATATTGAATTATTTACCCCCCTTAGTCCAAAAGAAACATGGCGAGATCCATACATTGATTTGTACAAAAAAATTAAAACATTTTAGAGGAAATCCTGACTAATATTATAAATGCAAAAGTGAGATTGTTTCTTTGTTTGTTACGCCTTCACGCCTCAACTACTCAACGAATCATCATGAAATTTGGAATGCAGATAGCCTATGGTATGGAGAAGGAAATAGGCTACGTTTCATCCCGGGAACGCGGGTGAAACCGCGGGGGACAGCTAGTATTTTATAAACCCCGCAAAACATAACAACAACATAACGGTTTTGGTCGCGATTCGCTGGCATGGCACAGACTTGCACATTTTTATCCCGGGGATATAAAAATATGTTAAGAGTGCGTACCAAGCCAGAAAAATATGGCAATGTCAGATGAAACAAACTTATGTCTTCGCGTGGAGATGAGATGGAGATAGCGTGTTTCGCGGAACAAAAATGAACTAAGCGCTTTTTATCTAAATAACTCGTAAAGTATAGAACATTTTTAAAAATCGTTAGTAGCAGCCCTAGTTCATATGATAGTGATATTATTTATCGAATTTTTATCTTAATTAGATACACCATGAATGAATAAAACCGAAAATTCGTTATTATTAGAGGTAGCTTTGTGATTTTTTTCTATCGAGGAAATTTCATTCCATTATGTTTTTGCTCAGATAGAACCCTCGCGTATATAATGAAAATACCTATATAAAAATATGTTTTCATTGAAATACTATTAACTTGGGTAAATTTCAATTCTAAGATTGTTATTTTGCTTTATACGCACTCGTAAATGCCTCAAGTTTAGGCACCAAGGATCAATTATAACGTCATTCCAAAATCTTTATTTTTGTGTACAAATCTCACCATGATTCTTTGTTACTCCCAAGCAAAACCACACAACCTCTCACCTCTACTCACACACAATTACTCACACTCCATTCAATTTATTATACTCCATTCCAAACAATATTGTTTTTCACTCTTCACTAACCCCCTTACTCATAAAACGTTATTTAACTAATAAGCTGATTAAGTAGTCACCTAAATAACGTCAAATTGTTTGACAAAGACAGCAAGGTGACGTTATTTATTTGACCATTTATTCAGTAGAGTTAGTTAAATAGCGTTTATGAGTAAGGCCGTAAGTATATTATAATCTTCCGTCTCACTCTAGTTCAAAGCAAACCCCGACGAACCAGCGGCAGAAAGGTTCTGCGAAGATTGCAACATCCAGTTTGTGAGCCTCCAAGCGTGGAAGATGCACTTCATAACAAGCTCTGTGAAACATAGTAATTATAGCAGGTAATCAGTGGTTTGTGGCAGCCACAGGTGGCGTATAATAAGCGTGTGACAGCCACAAAAAATTTTTCTTCCTCTTTAGAGTTCTGTACCAAAAAGGCAATATTTTGGCAACTATTAATGTTACTGAAATAATCTTTTACCCAAACTTATTACACTTTTTTCTTTGCAATGTCATATAAAATTATTGCATGAAATATTACAAAAAAAATGCGCGTCGCAAGCACTTAATAATCTGACTTTTATACGTTCGGACGGTTGCTATTGCTGAGAAAAGCTGACAATAAACTCAGTAATTACTTAAAACAAGCTTAGATTCGTTACATAGCATTTACATTCTGATCTAACTGAAACTCAATCAATATGTAATAAGTAATTTGCAAAAATCAGCCCAGCCCCCACAAGCAGCACTTCACAAGTATGACGCGTGTGGCAGCCACCGCGCTCTGCCATAATTTGACGATATGTTAATATCGCCTATTATTTCCAGTCTACAATGCCGCATATGCAGCGATAGTCTTGCGAGCGATGACGCGCTAACAAAACACATGCGGGAACACGAGAAAGCGTTCCGCAGATCACGGATACAACGTCCTCCTACTGGTAAACCCTCGAAGCTGCAAGTGCAGGTGCAGCTTGCTTGTGACCAGGTAAATATTAACCCACCAAAAAAATGTGGAAAAAAAAAATATTAAAAAAAAAAGACTTCAGAATACACTAAAAAGTATGAAATAACTAATCTGACACTGATTTGAAGTCAGCGAAATATTTTCAATGGAATACGGCGTGCTCTTTCGCTGACTTCAAATCAGTGTCAGATTAGAGTTATTTCATACTTTTTAGTGTATTCTGTCTGAAGTCGATTTAATTTTTTTTAAATTACTTTTTTTTTGTGTATTTGGAAGTCGTTTTTTTTTAATTCCTTTTTTTATTTCGTAATTTTTAGTTTTTCTTAAATGCACTAGAATTTTTTAGATAGGTTTTGAGATATTTTTCCTTTGACACCACACCCGTAACTCGTATCAATAAGCCAGGCCGTCACACATATTTGTCTATATCTTGAAAACTACTGAACCGATTTCGATGAAACTTCCACTGTTCCCTAAGTTGAAGTAAATGTAAACCAATAAAAAGAATGGTTACAGTCCGATTAACATCTTTGGAGATATGCGTGGACAAACATACATACATACATACACCTATGAAATTTTGTATATTTGTTTGAAAGCGCTAATAGATCATCATATGTGAATATATTGCAGTTCCAATAATATTACATACATACGTGTCGAATTGATAATCTCCTTTTTTTTAAAGTCGATTAAAAAGGGGGAAGTACTTCGTCAGCGCGATGTACGATCTTCTGGCGACATCTATCCATCTGCGTGTGAACTTCGTTAGATGGGTGATAATTTTTAATATGTTTTTATCTTTTCAGTGTGGAGCGAACTTTATCAGTCGTTCTAAGCTACAAGCTCACGTGAAAAGAGTACATCTTGGTTTGAAATACAATAAAAATATTGTATGCGAATTTTGCGGGAAGAATTGCACGGTAAGTGAGTGAAAGGGATAGAAATATAAGGTCAACAATGTTGTACAGTAACTGTTTCATAGCGCAATACAGTCACATTTCTGAAATATGCAGAGATTGCTGAGATATAAGCGGATTAGAATTATCTTTGTAACCGCCATTTTATTACAGGTTGTTATGTTATTGCTCTATCATGACAAAAATCTAAAAACAGGACATAGAGTTTACTGAAATCGGTTTTAAACTAAACTACACTACCACAAGCTCATATGCTGAGTGGAGGCACTATGCATATGGGCGAATATTATAAAACTTTATTTTTAATTATAATTTGTACGTCTCTGGGCACATAAAATACATACATATTTGTGTGGCACTTCCTGGCAGGGCCACCATCAAGAATACGGAGTCTGTCGCTATATTGTCGCTTATTCTGGGAGCAAACAGATGTTCGCTAGTTCCCTAGGTATAGGTGGCCACTTAACCATCCATATAACTTTTAAAACTGGAACCGACAGAATCTGAAAGGTGACAAATTAGCGATTTGAAATTTAGTTTAAAATCGATGTATGGAAAGCTTAATAATATAATTAATTGGTTTCAGAATTAGAAGATTGAGGCAAATTCATTTATTTGCCATAAAGTGTAGTACATTACAAGGTGTAAGGAGCTGTTTAAATTGATCGTACAATTTATCAATAGCTGACATGCTTAACATTTACCTTATTGAAAATTAACATTACATATAAATAATAACTTATACAAAATAATATTCTTTTTACTATTACTTAACTCCAATACATTTTATTTAATAGCTTTACATATGCCTATTGTAATTTTTTAAATATTAAAACACAAAACAAAATAAAAAAATCGAAATTAAAATCATTCATAAATAACAATGTCAAAGTATAACAATGTCAAAATATCACACATACTTATTCAATTAAACAAAACAAAAGAAAAGATATTACATAATCCCAACATACAAGTCTTCATTACGTTTTGAGCAACTCCCTAACATCGTAGAAACTACGTTCCAACAACCATTTACGTAGCTCATATTGGCAATTGAAGTTGCCTAATTAATTGACAAACAAACCATTCATAAGCAATTTTTTTATTTCAGTCAAACGCCGCCTTAAAATACCACCAGCGTACCCACACAGGTGAGAGACCTTACTCATGCGTGACGTGCAACAAACGCTTTTCCGACACGAACCAGCTTCGAATTCACGGCCGCACGCACTCGGGCGAGCGGCCATACTGCTGCGCCGTGTGCGGCAAGAGGTTCAGCCAGAAACCAGCGCTTACTAGACATTATAGGGTAAGTTGAGGTCACTTTTGTAGTTAGAGGTCATTTTTGTAGTGTAAGGTAACTTTCGTAGGTCGGGGTCATCTTTGTAGTTCAAGTTCATTTAAGGTTATGTTTGAGCTGAAAGGTCGAAGAACAGGTAAACAAAGTAGAAGCGGCGGTTAATAGACAGAAGAGATGACAAAATACGTGGTATTATTTCGACGGTCCCTACGTATAAACAGACATGTTCCATACATGCATGTATGGAACATGTCTGTTTATACGTAGTGACCGTCGATTTATTCGTTAATAATACACCTTTTACTTTTTATTCGTCTTAGAAACGCAGCTCACATGATGTACCCAACGAATAGGTACTAATAAATTATAATAAATATTTATAAAAAAATAAACTTATTAGAATGATGTCAAATCGAGTTAAAAAAATTAATTTACGTATAAAATGTTAGAAAATTAAATACCAACCCAGAGCACGAGTGGAGTAGACTGCGCTCGCAACAGGGTGTTTAAAACTACGTCATGCGTCATAATGAATAAATATTGGACTAGTTTCAAATATACAAATGTTCAAAAAAAATATCTTTTTTTAATTTATTAGTATCTATTCATTGGGTACATTATGTGGCCTGCGTTTCTAAACTGTTTTCAGGATTAGAAGATATCGGTGACAGTTCACTTTTGACAATTATAGTCATGCGCCTTAACGATATCCAATCGATTTTTTTGTTGTATCGAGAAAGTTAATAAAGAAAGTCTAATCGATTTTTATTTTAGTGCTTTTATTTTCCAAATTATATTTCCTTATCACTGGCTTACTGCTTAATACCGCCTCGTGTGTAATTACCAACTTTGCACACATGTATCATACTGTACTATTATCGTTGTTCTTAATTTCAGATAATTATTACAGGATTTTTGAGAAATTATGTTTGTTGATTGATATTTACCTAGTAATGTAAGAATATTCTCTCTCTATTTGATATCGTACCGATATACCGAAATTTTTTGGTAATTAAAAATATTTCGATATTGATAAACCTATTCAAAAATAATCGATATAACATATATCGATACTTTTTTGAATTTCCCTGTCGATCAAGCATTGTCAATCACTATAGGTAAATGTTCCGTTTCATGCAGCAACTATTTTAAGGATATACTATTTCTTAATTATTAAAATTATCAAGCGATATTAATGTGCTGAAATTATTTCTTAGTTATGTATAGCGATATATATTGTATTTTTGCGATGATATAAAATGGGAATTAAAATATTTTTTTGTAAAATATTATATCAGTTACTCGCAAGTAGTATGAGTGAACCGGAAAATGTGAACTGTCACCGATATCTTCTAATCCTGAAAACAGATTAAGACGAATAAAAAGTCACTGTGTATAATCATAGGGGCAATTATGTTTTTATCCGGTTCCTCTATAATTAGTTTTTTTTTGCAGGTACACACTGGGGCGAAGCCCTACGAATGCCAGTACTGCTCCAAAACATTCAGTCAATCCAACTCTTTAAAACTACACGTCAGAACCGTTCACTTAAAACTGCCCCCTAATAACAGGAGAAATAGGACTCGGAAAGCTGTGCAAGTTAATGAAACCGTAAAACAGGAACAAGGACAAGCTGATGTGACCCTTCAAACTTTAGGATAAACGTTTTTGATAGATAGATAACTCTTTATTGTACACCAAAAAACAATAAAAAGAGAACAAAAGTACTTAAAATTAATTACTGTACAGTGGACGGTCTTATCGCTAAGAAGCGATCTCTTCCAGACAACCTTTGGATGGAAAGGAATCAATACACTATAAAAGACGGTGGTGTAATTTTATGCTAAAAAAATAATAAAAAAAAATGGGATTAGATACAGTCGTGAACTTTAATTTGCGACCAATTTAAGGTTGAAGATCGTACAGCTACTATTTTAGCGTATAAGTTGGTAATGGTATTGACAATACGTTGTGCACTGAAGTTACTAGAGGCCACTCAGATTCCGTATCGTATATTACTATTGATTTGGAGCTTTCGACCATTTAATGTGCGTTCTTAGGACATAACTAGGAAATGAGGCTTATGAAAGTTCGCGACTCTACTATTAATATGCTTGTTTTTTGTTTATTATTTGGGTTTTTTTTTCAATAATTGTAATCAGTACATCAAATTCAAAGCCATTTATTCAATTTAGGCCCTAGTAGGGGGCACTGATGAAGGTCAAACTGTCAACTGTGAAGAACTGGTATGAAACTCGATAAGGTAACATAAATTCATATAAAAATAAATTGACAGATTGTCCGATCGATGGTAGTGTTTTTTTTGCTTTTACAGACAAAAAAGGGAAATCCTTATTTTATTCATGAAAAGCTTTGCATTTTGAATGCTAGAGTAGAACACTCGGAACACAATAATATTTAGTTTAACCAAAAAAAACTTGACCTTGACCTAGAATATTGAAAATATTTTTTTAAATAAATAACGGAAATGTTCTCAATATAATTACAGTATTACCCAACTTATATGGCGCGTCGTGAATCTTCGCTCGCACAGAAAAGAAAGTATGGCCCCGAAGATTAACGAAAGAATGCTTCAAACTTATAATCAACCTTAGGTCACTACTATAAGGTTCATAATACACTGCAGCTGTTAGTTCCGTCTCACTCGCAAGTCACGCCCCTCCGCACGACGCGCGCTAACATGGCGGCACTTGCCGACCAATAGCGTTTCCCGCGCTTTGAAAATGTATCTTCTGCGCAGGTACATCGGTAAGCCATATTAATTGGGTACTACTGTACTGGAACCAATTCACAATTAGTGACAGTTTTTCAGAGTTTTCAATTTTTTTTCCAGTGGTCATATTTGTAGTTAAAGGTAACTTTTTCGTAAAAGGTCATTTTTATCGTTTGAGGTCACTTTTGTATTTTAAGTTCATTTATGTAGTTTGAAGTCATGTTTAAACTCGGGATTTGACTATCGTGTATCGTTTTTCGGTGTTTAATAGGTGCTTAAAAACACTGCGAACGATTTAATTTGAAACTATGTTTCAGGATATTACTGAAAATGTTTTTAATTAACCGTAAAAAACATATAAATAGTTTAACAATATTTTTAAAAAACGTTGGAATGTGTTAAGCACCTAATTTTGATATTATTTATATTGTATAAGAAATTTTGTAAATACAGTATTATTTTATTGTAATATAATGAATAAAAGTTTATTTGTACAACTTACATACTTGTATTTATTTTTTTTTTTTTTTTTTTTTTTTCATTAAAATATAACTTTTTATTTACAACAAATATGTACAAAATACAATCTATATATAGAAAATTTCCTCAAGCCTGCCGCTGCTTCCGATTAACGGCAGGGTTCCCAGAAGGCTGGCAGCGTTTCCTCTTTGGATAGCCAAGCTGACGCGTTGGCGGAAAAAGCTCCCCGCCCGCTGGTCTCCGGAGGTCTCGATCAATTTTGATGACAAGGTGCGAGCAAAACGGCGAGCTTCGGACCCCCACGGTCCCATGGTCTCGACCGCAAAAGGCACAAAAATATAGTTGGGTCCAATCGATGCGTATTTTTTGAATTTTGAATTTTCCGCACTGGCCGCAGCTGCCCCTACAGCTTTACAAGTCGCCGGTAAGTGAGATGGCGCGAGTGTATCGACACATGTGGCATCCCACACCAGCGACTTGCCGACACTCCAAGGGATCAAAGACATACCATCCGGTCTCTTGCCATCGCCCCGCGCAATACCGACTGGTTCCAGTACGGAAGGCACGTTAGCGACAACAAGAGCCCTGCGGATAATGTCGTTAATAGCCGAGTGCCGTGATATTCGACCAGCACTTAGAGAGCACGAAAGCCCATGGTGGCCGAGCTCGTTGACGAGATCTCCGCAGCGGCAGCGATGAGGTTGAATTTATTAAAATGATAATCATCAAATCAAAACAGACTCTTAATTCGAATCTGTGATGTTGGCCCTACCAGAAAGTGCCACACAAATATTACAGCTAGAGGGTTCGAGTTTGAACAAAAGTTACTAACTAAAATAGTTTTAAGTTTAGTAAAACTAAGCGTCTATTCACACGTACCGCAACCACACCACAGCGTCGCGACAAAATGTGGTCAAGCTGTGGTTACGTGTGAATTGTGTCGCTGCGACATTTTGCGGTTGCGTTGTTGTAGATAGTATCTACAAAATGTTAGAATGTTTGTTCCGCTTTGGTACCGCTAGTTCACGGTGTCACTGGTGGTTGCGACGTGGCTGCGGTGTGGTCGGTATGGGTCACCGTTGGCTACGCTATCGATAGTGACGCCAAATGTGATCTGTGTGAATTCAATTATCTATTAAGTTTCATACAAATCAGCGCCCGCCCACGTGGTATGGTTAGAGCGAATATAATAATAGGTACGTGTGAATAGAGCCTTAGAAAATATTCTGTTTCGAATGAAATAATATTTCCGTTTAAAGAAGTCGAGTTCTTGTACAGGGTTGTTTTTATATTAAATTTTCCAGCAGGCTTTTTCCGCCAACACATTAGTTTGGCTTTTTATATTTTTTTTATAATTTGGCTCAAAGGTGAAATGATGCCAGCATAATCACACGGAAAAATGGTGGTGCGTGCTTAGCCACGTAGTTATTGAATACTCTTTGGCTTAGCCCACAGGCTTAGCTCTGTGGTTACGTAGTTATTGAATACTCTTTGCTCTGTGGCTTAGCCTTATTTTACAATGCTGTATTTTATCCCCATTGATATTTAAAAGATATTTCTGGTTATATCATCAAAGATTTTAGCACTAACGAAACGCACTTGACACTACAGAAAAGAAAAATGTTTATTAAATCGACTAAATTTGAATTTGTAACAAATCTTTTAAAAATTAAAAGTCACAAAAATTTATTAATTTTCTTTAATTTGTATCATTACTAGAATTTAAAGTATAGAAAATATCATTTTGCAGTGTTTTAAAATAAATTAATAATGGATATTTTCTAAAGTGGTTTGTCGATGGTATAAAATTTAAAAATACTCGACTAAAATAATAAATCTGTAACGGATGTCACAACGACTAATACAAATGTCATTTCGTCCAATCAAAAATCAAACACTTCAACCAACAGTCAACATAAAAAAAATCGTAAACGATTCATTAATGTTTTGTTATAAATTATTATTTTTATTAGATAAATAATGTTAAAATTACCGTAAGATAAGTTCCTACGAGACAATCGAACTTCTATTCACGTTTTTTAATTAATAAAAAGTGTTTTTACTGTGTAATTATTGTGATGTCGGCAGATTTATAAATGGTGTAAAACATAAACAGATTGAAATGCTACCTATTTTGTTATACAATAATATGGAAGGGAGCTCAAATTCGTTGAACAACAATCCAAATTCAAACTTCGGACTTTCATATGACGATAGTGTTATTCTAAACTGCGTTAGGAGTAGAAAAAAGGTGACCGAGTTACCAAATTGTCCAGTATGTAGTTGTACGATTAGGCAAGGGGAATTAGATACTCATTTGTCATTAGAAGTTGAGAGACTACAAAAGTTATCGAATGGGGCTTCGAAAAGGAAACTTTCGGCTAATAGTTCAAGCTCCAGTATCAATCTAGCTGTTCCAGGATCCAGTACAAATACTGACTTGCCTGATGAACAAGATGTGGATGTCTCTGGGTGTACAGGGAGTGATGTTTACCAGGTAAGCTATAAAACTGATCTTACTTGTTTCTCAAGTCAACAAACTAGAAAAAATATAAAGTACAAGGAATTCTTTTGTAGAGGCAATCTTGGGCACCACATTTAATTTAAATAATAAAAACAGACATAAATCTAAATAGATTCCACAAGTCCCTCCATCCGTTTGAAAATCAGTGTAACTTTTTTTGTACCTACCATAATGTCACAAGATTGATTCCATTACGCTGGCATTCAATTTTTAACATGAAAATGAAGCTATCCTATTTGTCAGCTAAACACATCCCTCGCTACACATCTCTGGTGGACATGCAGCCGCATGCGAGTTCCCTGTCCGTAAGAAACAGTTTCAAATAAGAACATTTGGCCCCATTTTTGCACAGATTTTGACACACGAAGTACATACACTTGTGGCATCAGTGAATATAAAGTATTATATTTAGGTAAAGCCAATATATTATTGTTATTTTAATAATTCAATTACTATTGAAAACTAAACTGAATATAATAACAATATTTTTATTTGGATAAATTGTATTATGAAATGGAAATGATACCTACGTAATTTGTTGTATCTATTGGCTGTAGATCTACCAATAAAGAAGAAGGGTATTGGCCATTCATAATTTACTCAGGCCCAACATGAATGAGACCTATATAGTAAACTCCAAGAGTCGTGAGCACAGATTGACAGCTGTGCAGTAGTAAATTTTTCGGTCTGTTTGGCGGAATGAAGCAGGGGGGAGCGCCGAGCTGCACACGATTGGTTCGTCAGTCAATGCTCGTCGTCTATTGGATTGTCTCGTGTCATTTGGCTACTGTGATTTGGTCAAAAGTGTACATGCGCGAACTTGCCCCCACTACTGCCTATCTGTGCTCATCACTCGTGGAGTTTACTGTACCAGTTTTATGTTTTTTTTATTCATCTGATGCATCCTTAGTTACCAGACCCTATTTACTAACTACAGCAAATAGCACCTATCGTAACAGTTCTAATGAGCCCAAACTCGATGACCATATTTTTCATTCATTTCTACTAGTACCTACTAGTAGAAATGAATGAAAAATAACTTTTTAATAGGTACTTCCATGAAGAGAAACACAAGGCAATAAAACATGTTAGTCACTGATATTGTATATCAAAATTACATATTTTTGTAACACTTCATAATATCCCAAAAATTGGGATGTCTCTTTCACGCCTGAGTCACAGTATGACTATTCTTCAATTCCTATCCCTACTATATACAGTGAAACTTGGTTAAGTGGGACCTGGATAAGTGAGAAACCTCCATAACTGGAACTCATGCTGAGGTCCCAACACTTTGGCACTGAATTACCTCTGTTAGTGGGACGAGGTAAGCCTCTATATCTGGGATTTGTTCTTTCGATTTATCATCATAGTTACCTCTATAACTGAGACAGCGAGTAAATTTTATATGCATAAACCTCTGTAACTGAGATAACATTGTTTGTTTACACACAAACCCACACGTAATTCCAAGTACGTAAGTAATTTTGAGCTTCAATTACCTTCAGTTTTAGTTTCGCTTTACTATCATACAGATGTTTATTTGAAAAATGCCAAAACGAAAGCTACAATCGTTATCATTACGTGAAAAGCTGAAGTTAATATCCGTTTATGAAAGTGGGAAGACACGCGAAGAAGTTTGTGCCGAATTTAATGTGCCAAAATCTACTCTTTGTAGAATAATTCAGAGTAAATATAAAATTGAATCACAAAGTTCTGAAGGACAAGGAAAACTAAAACGTGTACGTTTATCAGAATATCCTGAACTTGAACAGTGTTTGCTAACATGGGTCAAGCAACTTCGTAACACGTTATTTTATTTAATGATCGCACCTGTATAACTGAAATAACCTGTATTCTCCCCTCTATTAATGGAACCCTCTGTAAATGAGACAGATATTTATTTATACCTGTATATCTGAGACACTGGGTAAGTGGAATACCTCTATAAGTGAAACGACATTGCAGGTCCCTTGATGTCTCACTTAACCAGGTTTCATTGTAATATATAAAATGAATGAAATGAAAAATATTTATTCTTGCGCGCCATTCGACGCAAATAGAACTAACTAGACACAGATAAGTATTAATATTTATACTATTTATAGTTTATAATCACAAACAACACAGAAGTTATTGGCTACTATTTTAGCTACCACATACAACATATATAATAATATTATAAATGCGAAAGTAACTCTGTCTGTCTGTCTGTTACACTTTCCTGCTTAAACTGCTGAACCGATCTCTATGAAATTTGGCATGCAGATAGCCTATGGTATGGAGAAGGACATAGGCTACTTTTTATCCCGGTAACGCGGGTGAAACCGCGGGGGACAGCTAGTTTACAATAAATGCTGTTCTT
This sequence comes from Polyploca ridens, assembly GCA_951394255.1. Classification (NCBI taxonomy): domain Eukaryota; kingdom Metazoa; phylum Arthropoda; class Insecta; order Lepidoptera; family Drepanidae; genus Polyploca; species Polyploca ridens. The sequence continues at coordinate 7,095,912 of OX596272.1, forward strand.
TTGTCTTCCAAGTACCTACAATGCAATGTAAAATGTCAAATAAATATTTCTTACTAGCTAATCTAGATGTACAATCAAAAATAAAAAAGCACTTATCAGTTTTTCCAACTTTCCTGTCCTTACCAACCTTGTCCTGACAATAACAAACAATGATTAAAACTGCTGCCACCAAATCAGTTGACCCCTTATCAATCTTTTCATAAATGCAGCAAATAATTTTGTTTATATGGATTCTTCTTTTTCATATCTTCCTATCATTCCTCAGCGTATTCACTCCAACCGTCTCCGGCGCCTCCGTACCCGTCGCCGCAGCACTCCACCACCACAGAATGGTGAATGTCCCGTTTGCAACCAAACTGTGCCAGCCTCTAGGCTACAGAGACATGCTCTGAGATGCCTGAAGCGAACTGGTGCTGAGATGGACGAGGATGTTCCTGACACCAGCTCGGAGGAGGGCAGTATTGATGTTGAGGTAAATATAAGACTAAACATTATTAATATGGACTCTTGCAGGCATTTATTAATAGTTGGACTTCAATACTAGTTCTGAAGGTTGTATGAGCAGTAATAAACTCAGCAATTATTAGCTCATACAGACAGACAGATCTAGCAGCTCAGACAGATACATACAGTCACAGAATGAAAAGGTTCGTCGCCTTAGTGTCGGTTTTCGCTTGCACCAGATTGCAAGAATCAATTTTATTATACCAACAAGAAGGTTTTAGTTCATCAAAATATGTTGAACGAATCAAGTTGAAAACTGACGAACCTCCGGCGCTGTACCTAGATAACGCAAGTATCACGATCCGTATGAAAACCAAGCGTGCCATTTTTGTACTTTGACGCCATAAGCTCTATTTAGTGACGGAAAAAAACTAAATCAATTCAAGTGGCCACATTAAGCATTTTATGCATTAAGTCGGGCACTAAATCTGGCACGCGAAGTAGGTGTTCTTGTGTTATCTAGGTATATCTATATCTGTGCTCTATGTATGATATATTATTATAGGGTGACTGGTAAAGAGTAAACGATACTTAGACACATGATTGTACTCATGATAACAAACAACTTTCCCAAAGAAACAAATAGGGATAAATAACTAAATTAAATAAAAGCTGATGTTGTATTCTTGTTAGGTACTAAATATTATGGGCGTGTTTGAGCCTACAAAAGTATTTCAGAGTTTTATGTAATAGCTGAAAACCCTCGTCTTCAATGGAAGCAAATCGGCATCTGAAGACGCGAGCGCAACCCTAGCTACGCGCTTTAACGATGCAGCCGCATCCCTAGTGGCTACGTCATTTACGTCACTTATTGACAATCCACCAAACAGTAAACACCTTTAATTAAATACGCACCGCTTTCAATTGTTTTTCATATAATTAGCCCCCCTGTGCAGTGAATTTGGAGATTCCCGAGTAGCTGAAGTTGGGTGAGTGGCAATTAGTTAATTTCATAAGGTTTTGATTTACTTTTGTTTGGGTATTGTATCTCGCCGCCGCATTTTTTACATGGAAGGAAACGAAGACGTGAGAGGCTTAAAAATCCTATAAACAGTCCACTAATAACATCTAGCCACACCATTTTGGCCTTCGAGCCGCACGTTTTGCAGTTTTTTCCCTGTTAAAAACTATTTTTCCGCATAGTTGTACTCAATAAATATTTCGTTGAAATGTGCACCCGCCATTTTTTCCATATATAAATTGATTTTTCTCCCGCATTACGCTTCTATTCATACCTTTAGGCCATCGAGGCTTGGGTTTTACCGCTATACTACCTATTTACAATAATATTTTCATATAAAGTTCGTATATATTATATATCCAATTGGATTCAAAATCATAACCTACAATAACTTTTCATTTCGCTTGAATTCTGTGTATGTACCAGTGTGAAACGGCCATATTGCATATTTAGTTGCTTTGCAAATTTTTTCTACGCGATTTGTGTAACTTTGTATTTGGTTGGGTTCTCGAGTTTTCCATATTTGAAAAATGTCGAATGAAATAACACTGTTAGTTAGTAAACGCGATTCTTATTTTTCTCGTATACAAACTATTTACAAATCAATTCCGAAAAATAAACGCGAGAAGAATCCCGTGTTTGAATCGCAAGCAGAGAATATTGAAATATTACGCAAAGAATTTGTTCAATTAATTGACGCGATAAATTCAAAGAGCTTGAAACTTGATGAGACCTATGTACCCAATTTCGAAACCCTATGGGCCTTTGACGATTTATATTACGCTATAAAAACAGCTTATAATAATAATAAAGATTATCGTGGCACCGATAGTGTTGATAAAACTTCGACTAACTTAAAGTTACCCCGCATAGATATACCCGAATTTCATGGGGACATTCAAAAGTTTCCATTATTTATCGAAACCTTTCGAACAATCGTACACCATAACACCACAATAACCGACGCAGAGCGCATTCAATATCTTATTTCAAAATTGAAGGGTAAAGCACAAAGTATTTGTATAGGAATCGCGCCTACCCCCGATAATTATAAGGTATTATATGAAACGTTGATAACTAAATATGAAGACACGCGTGCCATCGCTATTTCGTACTTAGAAACTATACTAAACTTAAAACCTTTACCAAGCAAGGCATCCGCTGTCAGTTTAGAACAATTCATCGATCAGTTTTCAACTTCGATTTCCGCACTACGTCAATTAAAAATAAAAGATTTAGCCGATTTCATTTTTGTGCATGTTGGATTACGAAAATTAGATTCAGAGACATCCCGCGCATTTGAAATGTCTATGAGTAAGAAAAATACCTTTCCGCAATATGAAGATTTTGTAGTCTTTATTCGTGAACAAACAAAGATTTTGCAACGAACGATG